>OY740785.1:43801644-44196426 GCA_963514005.1 Raja brachyura | reverse complement strand
AGCCATGGTGCCCAAAGCAGACAACGTTGTCTGGCTTTGCAGGGATTATAATGTCAAACTCAATTTATCCATCGACAATGAATAATGTGCAAATGAGGAAGAAGGTCAACATTATCTAACAATTAAAAACCAAGCTGCTTTAAGGGGCTGTCCCTCTGTGGCGACCTAATCCGCGAGTTCAGAAGACTCTCTTCAACCTTCAAGCTCGAGGGCACTTGCCTGAAAAAACCTGGAGCTGGATTGACCCTCAGCGATGAAACCCCGAGCTGGATCTACTGACCTGCACACACACACACACGCACATCGCTAAGGCGGGGGCCAGGGAAAGCAGGGGAGCGCTGTCTGAAATTCACACCCACAATGAACAGGAAGGTAAAAGACGGCTGGCACATGATGGTAAGTCATTTAGAGAGCACGGGGGGAGGGGGGGGGGGGGGGGGGGGGGGGGTAGAGAAGGGGTGGTAGAGAAGGGGGGAGAAGGAGTGGAGAGACGCCAGACAACTTTTAATAAAGTTTAGTGCTCATTTCACATTACCGGTCAGTTTACTTACCTTTCTCTTCTCTCAACGAGCTTTACTTTTGACTACCCTTAATTTCCTTCGACTACCCTTGATTACCTACAACCCAGTACGACCTACCTCGACTAAACCTACGAAAAAAAAAATATTGATTTTTTCCATGGCGACCTTTTTTCACTCGTGGGCATTTTTCAGCATGTTGAAAAATACGCCACGACCTAGCTGAGGCCTCGAGTATGCGGGGACTACTCTCGAGCATGAAGGGGACTTACAAAGACCTCCTAGGACCTCGTGTCGACCATGCTGCGAGTATGAGTCGAGGGCAAACTCGCCTGAACTCGCGGATTAGGTCGCCGCAGTAGGACAGCCCCTTTATGGTGTGAACCATCTCCCAAAATGCACAAGGCCACTGTGTGCAAGATATTAAATAGAGTCCAACTTTGTCACTGCAAACAGGAGACAATAATGTTTTGGCATTTGTTTTGGCAATGTGCATTTAAAAGCATGGGAACAGTAGACCAGTGAGCCCAACAACAGTGATAGGCAGGTTACTGGAGAGTATTCTGAAGGATATATGCATTTTTATAGACAGGAGGTGATTAGGCATAATCTGCATGGTGTTGTATATGAGAGATTGTGACTTCCGAATGAGTTTCTTGAAGACATAACCAAAAAGGTTACTGGTATTCAATGGAAGGAGTGAACCAGTATCAGCATCCTCTCCCAGGCCTTCTCTTAACAAAAGGAAATACCATTTTACAAACTACTCCATCGAACGCACCCTGCCCCATGGTGGGGAAAGTCTAAGGTTTGCAATTCCGCTTCATCGAGCCATCTCAAAACTGGAATGCAAGATTTCATCCTTGATTCTGAGAAACTGTCCAAGAGGAAAGGCTAACTGGTTTCCAGTATAAATGTATAACAAAATGTACTCTAGATAATATTTTCCACTTAGGCAGTAGTAGTTATATGCAAAATACTGAGAACAGTCAGATGTACAATCATAAAGTGCACTGGTTATTTTACTTAGTGCTCTTCTCAATTAAAAAACGATCAAGTAAATTGAGATGCTGGAAAAATCAAAGGTAGACAAAAATGCTGGAGAAACTGCTGCCTCATCCGCTGAGTTTCTCCAGCATTTATGTCTACCAAGTAAATGGAGATATTTGATCCTTTAAAGGCGGGCGAACAAAGGGTACATTTTGTTCCACTTTATATTAATGTCAGAAATGCATCTGATGCAGGATACGTGTAGGGAAAATAACAATTGAGTTAGGAAGCTTCATGACGGATAATGCTGTCTAAATACTTCATGGATGTTCCCCAATTTGAAAGAAGCATAAATGCTTTAAGCAGGTGCAATCATTTTTCTCTTTGCCTGTGATTTATGGAAAAAGCTGGAAAGGTGTCCAATTTCCACTATTACATAAAATTCATAATTTTGCCACCAATTCTAAAATCCAGCTTTTAAAATGGCTCTAGGTAATTTAGATGACTGTTGGTTGTTTTACAGAACCTGCAGAAAATAAGGTTTGAGAATAGCTGAGCTAGTGTTAATGGGCATGCTTCACTGCACTAATCTCTCCTAATTTGGCTCTAGAAATCCCTGCTTTTACTGATTAATCAAAATAGTCAGACAGAATTATAATGTTCTATTATGTCAAGCCAAAATACAAAGGAAACATTCATTTGAGTTCAAAGCTGCCAGAATATTTTCTCCCACGTAAAACAAGTTTAGAAAGGCCACTGGGAAGTGAAATTAATGATGAACTCACAGAAGGTGCTGCAGCAGCTGAATTGACCTTGTTATATTTTCAGCTTGACCTTTACCCTGGTGTGCCAGGCATGTTTAAAGGAGGGAGAGTTGATTAGTCATAATTTCCAGAAACTGAGTTCTATCCCTCCATAAATGCCTCTACTTCAGTTTTTATCTAATCTGAAACATCTCGGCATGCAGCGGGATGCTTTGGTTCAGTGGGATACTTTTTCCAATCGTTATGTTTTTCAGATAAGCTAGCATTTCTCCCCTTTTCTTGGTTGGCAAGTTGCCTGGGAGACAAAGCAACATTTTAGTTGACAGATAATAGTTCTAAAGATGCTGCTAATGCACAATTAACGTCCAAGTGATACATCAACATAATTGTTTCATCTTATGTCTGATTAATAAAAGAGGAACATTGGTAGAGTCATAATCTTACAGCATGGAATCTGGCCTTTCGGCCCAATTTGCCCACATCGCACAACATGTTCTATTTACACTAGTCCCACCTGCTTGCATTTGGCCCATATCCCTCTAAACCCGTTCTATCCATGTACCTGTCCAAATGTCTAAAACATTGCAATAGTCCCATCCTCAACTACCTCCTTCGGCAACTCGTTCCATACACCCACCACCCTGTGTGTGAAAAAGTTACCCCTCAAGTTCCTATTAAATCTTTTCCCCTCACCTTACACCTATGTCCTATAGTAGAAGAAATATTGTTTAAGAACATTTTGGTTCTTTGGAAAGCAAGTCTGGTTGGTCTGTTGAATCAGAGAGACTTTATTGCTGACTCTTCCAGCTGTTTATAGTTGCTTTTGTTTCTGGCATTAAGCAAAATGAGACTCATTGACTTTAACCAGTAAAGAACATGTCTCTCAGCGAGGATATTTTGAAGGATGAGTAGAGAACAAACACAGCTTCAGCTACAAGCTCTGCTGCAGAGCTCAGGTATCATTATTGATTGAGGCAATTCTGGGACAGAAATCAGAGCATAACTAAGAGGAGAGCACAGCCCAATGTCAAAATTCCAAAGATTCCATTCTTAACAAACATTGTCTTTTTTTATCATTTCCCCTTTTTTTACTAAAGGTTAAAGATTATTTGTTGTTCTCATCTGGTTAGGTTAGGTCAGGTAACTAAAGTAGCTATGCTGCTAGTTTAATTCAATTACAATTAATGGAAGTTTCACTCAAAGCTCTTCGTAATGAACTCAAATTCTGTCCCCTCACCCTACTAGTTAATGACATTGCCTACACCAGTGTCAACTCAATTTTTGCAGCCTACGAGCAGATGGGCCCTATGCTCAACATCAACAAGACCAATATCCTCTATCAACTTATTCTCACTGCACAGCACTCCCCTCTGACAATGAAGATCATAATGAGACCTTGAAAAATGTGAAGCAAGTCCCACAACTCAGGAGCCATGTCTCAGCAAAGGCAAACTTAGCTAATTAATTGATCATTACCTCAATGTGCAAATGGAGGCGAATAATATTTAAAGTTTAAGACCATACACCAAGCATAAATTTAGTTCAGTTTATTGTCATGTGGTATGGTACTGTGAAAACATTTGTTGTATGCCAACCAGTTAGCGGAAGGACTATACATGATTCCAATCGAGTCATCCACAGTGTACTGATACATGATAAAATGAATAACGTTTAATGCAAGATGAAGTCCAGTAAAGTCCAATTAAAGATAATCTGAGGGTCTCCAGTGAGGTAGATGGTAGCTCAGGACTGCTCTCTAGTAGTTGATAGGATGGTTCAGTTGCCTGATAAAAGCTGGAAAGAAACTGTCCCTGAATCTGAATTCATGGTCTATTGGGTAACAGTCATTCCTAACCTCATATGATTTTGGATCTTGGACAACATATAGAAACATAGAAAATAGTAGGCCATTCAAGCCTTCAAGCCAGCATCGCCATTCAATATGATCATGGCTGATCATCCAAAATCAGTACCCCGTTCTGGCTTTTTTCCCATATCCCTTGATTCCCTTAACCCCAAGAGCTAAATCTAACTCTCGCTTGAAAACATCCAGTGAATTGGTCTCCACTGCCTTCTGTGGCAGAGAATTCCACAGATTCACAACTCTCTGGGTGAAAAAGTTTCTTCTCATCTCAGTCCTAAATGAGATGAGACCCCTTATTCTTAAACTGTGACCCTTGGTTCTGGACTCCCCCAACATCAGGAACATTTTTCCTGCATCTACCCTATCCAACCCTCTAATCATTTTATATGTTTCTATAAAATCTCCTCTCATCCTTCTAAATTCCAGTGAATACAATCCCAGTCGACCCATTCTTTCATCATACACGAGTCCCGCCATCCTGGGAATTAACCTGATGAACCTATGCTGCCCTCCCTCAATAGCAATAATGTCCTTCCTCAAATTAGGTGACCAAAATTGCACACAATACTCCAGATGCAGTCTCACCAGCACCCTGTACAACTGCAGTAGGACCTCTTTGCTCTTAAACTCAAATCCTCTCGCAATGAAGGCCAACATGCCTTTGTTTTTCTTCAATGCCTGCTGTACATGCATGCTTACTTTCAGTGATTGATGTACAAGCACATCTAGGTCTCGTTGCACTTCCCCTTATCCCAATTTGACACCATTCAGATAATAATCTGCCTTCCTGTTCTTGCCACCAAAGTGGATAATGTCACATTTATCCACATTATACTGCATCTGCCATGCTTCTGCCCACTCACCCAACTTATCCAAGTCACCCTGCAGGCTCATAGCATCCTCCTCGCAGCTCACACTGCCACCCATATAGTAGGCTGGAAAATGTAATCAACATTGCCTTCATAATCATTCAAAGGATAAGCAAACTAACATTGTTCTCTCTTGTGGTTTTATCCCCGGTTTGAAGGCCATAGTTACTCTCAGTTTGTTATAGTGATTGAGCCATGTTATTTGTTTGCCTGAATCCAGACTCCCAAAACATGCACTCCATTCCAAACTCTGTCATGGGAGGGAGATTTTTAGCCACTCAGAGGAAACAATCCAAGTATGTACTCAATGTTTCTGTGAACAAATGTAACATTGCCATTGCTTACTGGGAGCCTCTGGCTCATGATCACTCAAAGTGGAGAAAGAGTATTCAGGATGGAATTAACAACCTAAATCCATGCACGAGGAGACACAGAGGCCTCGCATAAACAGCAGACGGAGCTGATGACCTCAAATTACCCACATAGCCTCAGATTCCTGTGGAATAGTTTGCAGCTCACACACTGCCTAATTAGTCACCTCAGAAATCCCAGAGAGGGATGGAAGAAAATCATCTTAATCCCATGGGATGGCCCAAGAAGAAAGTGGTGCGGGGATGAAGGCATTCCATCTTCATGTTGTTACCCAAGTATATTTTGTGACTGCAACACATTGCAAAATGTTGGACATCCATTATAAGTCAGCATGAATCCAGGTGCATTAAAGTACAGTTAGTGCAATTGCCCAACTACAAATATATTTTATATATACACACATATATACATAGGTTTCCAACCATATCAATACATCCTGGTTTTAGCCTTGATGTGTGCATCTGAAGGGTTAAAACTTGATGGTAGCTTTTAACTTGGACTCAGCAAAACCAAGAACCACACATTGTGTAATATTTCTCTAATGGAAAACATACTGAGTCACAGGCAGCTGCAAAAACAAGCTTGTAAAAACTGCTTACGGATCGGAGATAGAAGTGTACACATGAATCGTGTTATTGCAGTAAAGTGAATGTCGTAGTACAGTGATTCAAAACACTATTCTGCAGATAGAGAACAAAGCACTAAGAATGAAATATCAGTATTTGTACTGACAGAGGCCATTACTCAGTTAGTTTAACACGTGTTGAAGAGCAAATTTTAGTTTAGTTTAGAGATACAGTGTGGAAACAGGCCCTTCAACCGACCGAATCTGCGCTGACCAGCAATCCCCGCACATTAACACTATCCTACACGCACTAGGGACAACTTACACATACAGCAAGCCAATTAATCTACATACCTGTACGTCTTTGGAGTGTGGGAGGAAACTGGAGCACCCGGCGAAAACCCACGTACAAACAGACAGCACCCATAGTCAGGATCGATCCCGGGTCTCCGGTGCTGCAAGCGCTGTAAGGCAGCAACTCTATTGCTGTGCCACCGTGCCGCCCTAAGAATTAGTTTTGATTTGGTCTGAATTTGCCCTTATTTCTACATGGTTCTACCCTAGGACAGTCTTAAAATGCTCAAAACATCCATCTGATAGGAATCATGTATGCAATCAGTAAGGAAACTTTAACCAAGATCATCAGGAACATGATTTTAGGCAGCACTATTTTTTAATAAAAGCAAGAAAAATTCTATTTAATGTTGTTGGAGTCAAAGTTTCTCAAGAGTCCACTTTTTTTGTTCCACTGAAGAATAAACAAAGTTATATTCCAATTCTTAAAGCTATACAGAAAGATTGATTTTTGGCCACGTTTTGCGGAATGATATTCTGATTTTGCTTTGATGGTGGGGAATTTCAACTGCTAATAACATCATGGAAATTGAAGTGTTCACAGCACATCTAAAACTGGACTTTGTGCTTATTATAATATACCGTGACTAGACATAGATGGATAACACCATACGCTTTATATTTCAGACCACCCAAATTATTAGGAAATGATTTGTACATAAAAATAAAACTAATTAATATTTTTGAAATGCAGATTGTTCTAAAGTGGGCAACATGGCAAATGCAGATGATTTGCATTGTTTGTAATGCTACATAAAGAATGTTATAAAAAAGAAAAAACACTTTAAACTTTGAATAAGGCCATTGAATAAAACAGTTTAGTTGGCAGATGGCACAAAATAATAATTTTAAGTAGAGACAAAATAAACAAGGCACAGTATAAAATAGACAAAAGGCAAGAATATCATTAGGTTGTGGAAGATGCTATAGAAATACAGATTTCATTTCGGAGTCACGTGAGTGACTTCGTGAAGAACCCGCCGGTACGCATGCGCGACATATCGTCGCAACGCATTGCTGCCGACGGCTGGCGGTGGGGTGCGCTCCCCGCCAGCCCTTCATAAGGGACCGCTTAGGTGAGTGACACTAACCTTAAGTTGGTTGGTCCTTGTTGTTTGATTTCTCTTTCAGCAAGGACATGGACGGGAGTACGAAGGGCCGAAAGACGTCCGGTCGGAGTCGTCGGCCATCTGTCCCGGCGCCCTCATTATCGACTACACCTGGGGCCGGGAGGAAGGCGGGGAAACCGGGGAGCCCTGTTCCTGCAGGTCCGGACCCGCTAACACACCGCAGCTCCGGGGAGGAGTTCGAGGAGCAGGACTGCGGTGTGCCACCAGAGCAGGTGTGCCACCCTGCTGCAGCATTCAGGTCGCCAGCGGGCCCGCTGGCGACCTCGGGCAAGGGGTCGCGTGCAGCCGCACGGCCCTCCTCCCTCAGCCCTCCGAGCAGGGGGAGGGGAGGAGCCCGCAAGCCTAACCCTTCTGGGGCTAAGGCTTTACCTGCCGCCGAGCTGCGGTCTGGTTCAACGGCGGGACCCAGGTCCACTGTGAGGTCCAGTGTCCACCCCCCAACCCTCGACGCCGGGACGGGTCGTTTGGGTAGGGTCCCGTCTCGGTCGCCGAGTCCCCCATGGATGGGAGGACGAGACCATGCGTCGGCAAGGTCCACGATGTGGGCAGCCGGCAAGCCCGCGCGGGCGTCGGGTCTCCATGCTCCGGCTGGTGCCGACTCCCCGCCGCATTTGCCCTCAGTGGCAGCGGCCTCCGCTCCCGCTAAACGGAGGTGGTTGAACACATCTCCCGCGCGGGAATCGCGCGGTTTCGCTTCGGCGGCTGGCAGCGACAACTACCGGCACCGAGATCGCCTCGACGAGGTGCGGGCCGATGAGAGGAGCCCCGGCAATATTTCTGAGCCGGAGGACTCCGACCACCCGAGTGTTCAGGGTGGTGGGCGTATTGACCGCATGGAGCGGCTACTGGAGCTTCTGCTACACAGCCAACAGCAGCAAGCGTCCAGCATCGACAGGCACAGGGCAGTCTCACCAGCCTCCATCGCCAGCCTCGAACAGCCAGACGAGGAAGGATTTGTCGACCCTACACCACCTCCGTCGGAATTGCTGCCGGAAGAACTTCTCGATGTGGCGGCGAAGTTCGCTGCTCCGCACACGACTGGGCTTCCTCTCAACCCCAAATTGGCTGCCACTGTGGACTTCCTCACAAACCATCAGCTCCAGGAGGAAGTCCTCTCTCAGGCTATCCATCGCCACAAGGCTCCGTCTAACTGCAATGCCCTCAATGTGCCTGTGGTCAATACGCCCATATGGGGCAACATCGGCGTGGCTATCCGTCATCAGGAGTTGAAACTCCAGCGGATCCTGAAGCTCCTCACGGCCGGTATTACCGCCTTTGCGCGGTCGGTCGACGGGGAAGATCTAAATCTAGACCAGGAGGATGCACTGGCACTATTATGTGCCACCCAACATGAGATAAATGCCTTTCGTAAACACAGCATCCGCCCGTCACTCAACCCGAAGTTTGCTGGGTTGTGCAAACCACCGCCGCCACCGCCGCCCCGACAGCTCTTCGGAGAAGACCTCCCGAAGAGGGTCAAAGAGCTCGACGAGCATGCCAAGACGGTGGGACTCATGCGGTCGCAGATCGCCCCCAGACCGTCGGCCCCGAAAGCTCCACTTGCCCGGCCATGAGGCCCGGTTGCCACATCAACCAGAACTTATACTTCGGCTCCGCCTCGCTATCCACAGGCCCAGCAGCAGCGGACTTTTTTAGGGCCAGGTCCGCAGCGGCCCCAGTGGAAAAGGAAGACACCACACTATCAGCCCAACCCAGCACCTCCACGACCAACCAAACATGTCAAGGACCGCCGGTAACCATGGAGGTGAGGCGGTCTGGTTTTCATTTCTCTGTTCCTTTAACGTCACATGTTGGTGGGCGCCTCCGTTTCTTTTCTGGGGCATGGGGGACTATTACTTCCGATGAGTTTATTTTACGGAGTATTCGGGGTCATACTATTGAGTTTATTAACGGGGACATTCCTCCATCCCAGCATATGCCTAATCGGAAGTTTACGCTGTCTGCCGTTGAACAGGCAGCAGGCTCTGCTGAGATTTTGCGGTTAGAACAAAAAGGCGTGATAGAAAAAACTATGCACGAGCCAATTGAATTTGTCTCCAATATCTTCACCAGACCGAAAAAGGATGGAGGTTGTCGAGTGATTATTGATCTGACCCATCTGAATACTTTTGTAACATACACCCATTTTAAAATGGACACTTTTGAGACAGCCAAATCTTTGATTTCACATGGCTGCTTTATGGCATGCATTGATTTAAAAGATGCGTACTATTCTGTATCCATTCGGAAACATCACCGGAAGTTCTTAAAATTTGTTTGGATGGGTCAGCTCTGGCAACACAGGGCTTTGCCAAATGGGCTTACTACAGCCCCTAGACTATTTACTAAATTGTTAAAACCTATTATGGCCCAGTTATGCATGCAGCAGCATATCGTAATGGCCTATTTGGATGATATCCTGATTATTGGCAAAACCCTGGAGGCAGCTGAACGGGGAGTTTCAGCCACTGTCGCGATTTTTCAGCGGCTGGGGTTTATTGTCCATCCAGACAAGTCCAAGTTCTGCCCTTCCCAGGTCATGGATTATCTGGGGTTCACGGTGGATTCCAATTGCATGAGGGCCACCATACCGACTAATAAGGTTGGGGATGTCACCCAAGCATGTCAGGATTTGGCCTGCGCCAGTACACCATCAATTCGACAAACAGCTAAGGTGATTGGTAAAATCGTAGCATTGTTTCCAGCAGCCCAGTATGGGCCTTTGCATTATCAAAATTTGCAAAGAGCCAAGATCTCCGCGTTAAAGCGGAACGCTGGTCTTTTGATAGACCAATGCGGCTGCCTTCTAAAGCTCAAATTGAGTTACAATGGTGGGTGCTCCATATCAGTAGCTCATTCAAACCCATTATTGTGCCCAATCCGATGGTGTACTTGCAAACCGATGCAAGCTCCTATGGCTGGGGAGCTACGGATAACTGTTCTAGTTGTGGGGGCAGATGGGACACCCTTGAGTCTACCATGTTGTTGTCACACGGGATAAACTATTTGGAGCTGCTTGCAGCGTTTCACGGACTTCGAGCATTTTGTTCCCATCTTATTGATGCTCATGTCCGTGTCCAAATAGACAATACCACTGCGGTGGTATATTTAAACCATATGGGAGGTACCAGGTCGATTTCATGTGATGAATTGGCTAATACAATTTGGCTCTGGTGCATTGACAGAAATCTTTGGATTTCAGCTACCTATTTACCGGGTGAGCTCAATACTGTGGCGGACACCAGGTCATGCAAGTTTAATGACAACATCGAATGGATGTTTCATCCTCAAATTCTTTCCAAAATTACAACCAAATTTGGTCAACCAGCTATTGACCTCTTTGCGTCACGGTTGAACCATCAGGTACCAACATAAGTTTCATGGGAACCAGATCCTGGGGCAATGGCGATGGATGCATTCTCGCTCGACTGGGGGAAGTGGTTTTTCTATGCATTCCCCCCGTTTTGCCTCATCAGTTGGGTATTGCGCAAGATCCAGATGGATGCTGCCAAAGGCATTCTTATTATACCCGACTGGCCCACGCAGCCATGGTATCCGGTGGTCTTTGACATGATCAGTCAGCCTTGGGTCCTCTTGGAGGGTTGCCCACAATTGGTTACTCACCCTGTGTCAGGGGAGCCACATCCCTGCCATCGCTACTTAAATTTATTGGCTTGCAGGTTCTAACCAGGTCATTGCTGCAGTATGGCCTCTCAACTCGAACCATGGATACCATTGGAGCGTCGTGCCGAGAGTCGACCAGGCGAAGATACCTTTCCCACATCAGGAAATGGGAAGCCTACTGTAGCCGCTCTCGCATCACCTATGACGATGCATCCATAGCTGACGTCCTGGAATTCCTCGCGGGGTTGCACCATGATGAACACTTAAGCTACAGTGTCATCAACAGCGCCAGAAGTGCGTTGTCATTCTACCTCAAGATTGAGGTAGGATCCGACAGGCTAGTGTCCAGACTCATGCGGGGTATATTTAATATGAATCCGCCTACACCACGCTATAACATCACCTGGGATGTCAGGGATGTACTAACCCTGCTCAGGTCGTGGTCGCCCATGCAAGGGCTACAGCTGGACAAACTCACTATGAAACTGGTGATGTTACTAGCACTGACTTCAGCACAGAGGGTACAGACGCTACATAAACTCCGCGTCGACAAGATGATCTCTACCCCTGGAGAAGTAGTCTTCTTTATTGATGAGCTACTAAAGCAGCATACACCTGGGTGCACAGGGCTGCAGCTGAAGTTCCCGGCATACCCCGCAGATGCTAGGCTATGTTTAGCCGCCCATATCCGCCACTATGTCAAGGTGACGGAACGCATCAGAGGAATGGAGAAATACCTGCTTGTCACTCACAAGAGACCTCACCATCGAGTGACAGTCCAGACGATATCCAGGTGGCTCCGGGTCGTCTTGGGTAAGTCAGGTATTGACACTAATGTGTTCAAGTCTCATTCCACCAGGGCTGCATCGACGTCGGCGGCGAGAGTCATGGAGGTACCCATGGACCATATTCTCGCCACAGCAGGATGGGCGAATGAAGCTGTGTTCCAGCGATTCTACAATAAGCCTGTTGCTGCTCCCCTACAGTTCGCGGAGGCCGTGCTGAACGCCGGGCAAGAACGTGGGGATGTCCCTGAATAAGGGGTTTTGCTTTGTTGTTAATAAATATTCTTTTGTTTTTCAGTATAACCTGGTTTCAGCAACTTGTTTACTCCCATCCATCCTTGCTAGTGGTGTGTCAGCATGGACGTGGTCCAGGGCGTGTAATCACAGAAGCTTTGAAGTCTTCACGAAGTCACTCACGTGACTCCGAAATGAAATAGTAAGATTGAACGAGAACTTACCAGTTCGAAGGTTGATCTTTATTTCATGAGGAGTTGCGGTGAGGGATTTCGTGCCCTCCGCTCCCAACCCTCGATCATACTCAACTGGTAATTAGAGTCTCTTCAATCTTCCTATGCCAAGTCATTTCTGTTGTTGTTTCTGTGATTCCACACCGCTACTTTGAAGAATGTCGCGCATGCGTACCGGCGGGTTCTTCACGAAATCCCTCACCGCAACTCCTCATGAAATAAAGATCAACCTTCGAACTGGTAAGTTCTCGTTCAATCTTACTATTCTTTCTTATAGCATCTTCCACAACCTAATGATTTCCCAAAGCACCCCACAATCAGTGAATTAATTGTGGTGCAATCTTTGTTGTAAATTAATGTAAAATCCCACAGAGAGAGATTGAAAGATTGAAGGTTAAATGTGAGGGGCATTATTTGTTACTTCACCAGTTTCCCAATTCAGGAAGATAAACAAAAAAAAAATGCTGGAAACACACAGCAGATCAGGTAGAATCTGTGGCAAGAGAAACATATTCAATGTTTCAGATCCTGAATTTTCTGTTGTTATTTCAGACTTCTAGCATCTGTTTTTTTTTGGTTTTTGATTTTCCTTTCAGGAAGTGATTTAGGGACAAGTATAAATGGCACGGACAAGAAAACTGAGCTTCTTGGAGACAGCTTTTACAAGGGATAAAATTGGTGCCAAAGAGAAACCAGGAATGTGCAAGTGGGGAAACTCTTCAGGGATCCAGACGGTGCTTTTCATTGTATATGAATAAAGCTTAAAATCTTCAATGATTAATTGTACAAAACATCATCTTACCATTGATCTACAATACAAGGAGACTGCAGGGTCCTAAGAATCAACCTATTGAAGTATTTCATGTGTAGATGGGGGCTCTGCCAGAGCCCAGCCTGTGAATGCAGAGCAGAACAACAGACAGCCAACCATGCTATCTCTGAGTGCCTGCTCTACCACCCACCAAATGGAGCTCAGGGCCTGGCAGACATCGACACAGAGACAACAACCTGGCTGCTCAACTCCTGGCTTCAGATCTAACTATTCCTTTGTTTTTTTTATGTTTCATTCGCAAGAAGAAGAAACAGAGGAAGAAGTAGAAGTAGAAGAAGCATTTCTCAGCTGACTCTAATGCTGGAATATCTCTCCTTAAATGAGGAGACTAAAACTATTTACAATACCCTATGTGCGGTCTCGCTATTATGACATGAATTGCCTAATTTTATTGTTCACTATATCAAGTGGGATCCGTTGGCCCTGTTCCCCCAACACAATATTCCACCATTCATCCATAGCCTCCAACTGCGCATGCATGGCTGACGGGTCACCGTTGTGACGCCAGAGATCGCCGTTGTGAAGCGAGTCATGGCAACCCTCCCCAACTGCACCTCGCCATCCCTCTTCCTATCCCTATCCTCCTCCCTCCCCCTCATCCCCCAGCACTCCCTCCCCCTGCTCTTCACCCTCCCTCTTCATTCCCCTCCCCACTCCCTCTCTCTTCTTTCCTCTCTCCCCCTCCCTCCCCTTTCCCCTACCCTCAGTCACTCTCTCGCTCCCTCCATAACCGTTCTCCCCTCCCTACCACCCTCCTCTCCCTGCTCCCCCCCCCCCCCCACCACCACAATGAAAATCACAATGTTTTTTTTGAAAACGGCTTTTTTAAATGTAATTTAAATTTGGGATCCCATTTTGATATCATTGTGGGGTGGAACACTGCTGACAGGCAGTGGAAAACAGTTGTTTTTTTACAGACAGAGACAGACAGGATGAGAGTTTTAGTAATATATAGATAGATTCTCTATGCAAACATGACCATTATATAATTTGCTTTCCTAATTATTTGCTGTATCCTTCGCAATTCATGTGGGATGATATGCTGATTACAATCCCACAATTCCCCATTCTGTAGTCTTTTATCTCTCCCAAAAAAAAAGCCACAATGAATCTACAAATTCTCCCAATGAATTTGTGCGATTCAGCATAACGTCTAATTCTTAATGATTTCATTTGTCTTCCTGATTGCTTGTTCCATGCTTGGCTTCATTTCATAAATTCTTTCCTAACCAGCTCTGTTTATTACTGCACATCTTGGAATTGGAATACTTTAATGTCACATGTGACAAGGCACAGTGAAATTCTTTGCTTGCATACCCAAGGATGCAAATAGTCACCACATACGGTGCTGACAAAGTTACAAAGTACCATCTCCAGCTCTTGCTTTGTTCCCCCCCGCTTGGTCCTCCATTGTTATTCTTATTCTTCCATTACAATGATTTCTCCTTTTTTTTTCCAAAAAAAGGACAACTCATTTATGAATGGAAAACAGCAAATCTTTTTGGCATGACAGCTTATGCAATTTGCTTCAATTTGGATTTATTCTTGTAGAAGCTGTGACTTCTCCGGCCACTAGAGGTCCACCTATTTCTTCATGCACTGTACTTGCCTGCAGCACAAATAAATGACATAGATGAGAAAATTTTAATTAGAACAAATTTAACAATAAGGCCAAAGAGAATTCAACAATAAGGGCAAAGAAAATTCACAAGTGGAACCAAAACAAAGTCAGCAGATTTTTGAATGAAAAATCAACAAACTACAAATGCTGAAAATATGAAAAGCATTTTTTTTTAAGATTGTATTCTAAACTGGTTTTAGCGTCTCCAAACTTAATCCACTTCCTCCCATTTGATACAGCTGTTATTATTTCCTGTGGTGCTGTACGTTTCCCAAGGTTGGCAATGAGTTAAACTCACAGAAACAGACCGAGTGGTTTTAACTGCAGCTTTAACATTCAGCTATGCTGAGAAATCCATCTGACAAACTCTGGGCAGAGCAGAATGGCATTGACCAAAGGCCGTGGAACCGATAAACAAATCTCACTATGAATACATATTGAGCTTCAAAACTGTTCTCCTCAATGACTCCAAAAAAGTTATTCCTGGCAAGAATTAGTTGGTAAATTTTGGAGAAAATCAAGAGGATTAGTGCTAATTTTATTACTCAGCGTTTTAAGAGTTATACAGCATAGAAACTGGCCCCTCAGCACACTGCATTTAATCTAACAATTATGCTCATTTATACCAATCCCAATGGCCTGCATTAGTTCCACATCCTTCTATGACTTGCCCTATCAAATACTTGTCCAGATGCCTCTTAACACAGAAATTAGGTGCAGGAGTAGGCCATTCGGCCCTTCGAGCCTGCACCGCCATTCAATATGATCATGGCTGATCATCCAACTCAGTATCCCGTACCTACCTTCTCTCCATACCTTCTGATCCCCTTAGCCACAAGGGCCACATCTAACTCCCTGTTAAATATAGTCAATGAACTGGCCTCAACTATCCTCTGTGGCAGAGAGTTCCAGAGACCCACCACTCTCTGTGTGAAAAAGGTATTTTTCATCTCGGTCTTAAAGGATTTCCCCCTTATCCTTAAGCTGTGACCCCTTGTCCTGGATATCCTTAAGCTGTGACCCCTTGTCCTTGTAAGTATTGTTACTGCCTCCATCACCTTCTTTGACAGAACATTCTAAATACCAACTACTCTATGTTAATAGTTTACCCTTCGGATCCCCCTTTAAACCCCCTTCCTCTCAGTTAATCCTTGCACTCTCTAGTTTTAGATACCCCTGCCATGGGAAACAGGCACTGGCTATCTATCCCTCTCATAATTTTATGTATCTCTATCATGTGAACTTTCAGCCTCCTTCACTCCATGGAAAACAGGCCCAGCCTAACACTTATTTCCTTACAACTCATACCGTCCAATCCAGGCAATACTTAGGAATCTTTACTGCAACTTTGCTGGCTTAAATCACATTGTTCCTTTGGCATGGTGACAAAAACTATACACAATACTCATGGTGTAGCATAAACAAAGTGTTGTGCAACTGTAACATGACATCCCAACTCTCATATGCCATGGCCAATGAAGGCAAGCGTGAATGGGAATCATGTTTGGCTGATCTGTTGGAATTCTTTCAGGATCCATCTAAAAGTGTAGATGAGCCAGTGGATGTGATGCATTTAGAATATCAGAAGCTCTTGATTAGATCGCACAGTGAAGTTGGAGACTAGATTAGAAGCCAGTTAATAGTTAGACAGAAAAACAAAAAACTAGGAACAAACAGTTCTTCAAATTGGCAGGCTGTGATACAGGGATGGAAAATCTATCAATATTTGGGCAGCAACCATCCTGAATCAATATCAATGGTTTAGCTAATGGAACTAACGGTAATATTTTCAATGTTTCTGATGACACAAAACCAAGTGGAATGTAAATAGTGATGAGTGTGGAAAGAGGATTCAAGGGAATATGGAGGAAATAAGTGAATGGTTGGCAAAACAGGAGATTATCCACTTCAGTCCAATAAACAGTTTTGTTTTAAATGGCAAGAGATTGGGAAACATCAATGTTGAAATGGTCCTGGATGTAATTACAGTGCATTCATAAAGTATTCAGACCCCTTCACATTTTCCACTTAATGTTACAGACTTATTTTAAAATTGATGATTCAATTTTTTTTTAAAATTAATCCATCAACACACAATACCCCAGAATGAAGAAGCGAAAACAGATGTTTAGAAATGTTTACAAAGTAATTAAAAATAAATAAAATATCACATTTTCGCAAGTATTCAGACCCTTTGCTATGGCACCCAAAATTAAGCTTTGGTTCATCCTGTTTCCATTAATTATCCTTGAGATGTTTCTACAACTTGATTGGAGTCAACCAGTGGTAAATTAAACTGATTGGACACGATTTGGAAAGGCACACACCTGTCATTATAAGGTCCCACAGTTGACAGTGCATGTCAGAGCAAAAACCAAACCATGAAGGTGAAGGAATTGGCTGGAAACCGCCGAGACAGGATTGTGTCGAGACACAGATTTGGGGAAGAATGGGAGAAATTGTCCAAATGCAGGTGTGCCAAGCTTGTAGCGTCATCCCCAAGATGACTTGTGGCAGTAATTGCTGCAAAAGGTGCCGCAATAACATACTGAGTAAAGGGTCTGACTACTTATGTAAATATGATATTTCAGTTATTTATTTTTAATTGCTTTGCAAAAATTTCTAAACACCTGTTATCGCTTTTTTATTATGGGGTATTGTGTGTAGATTGACGATAAAAAAATTAAATTAATGCATTTTAGAATAAGGCTGTAACTTAATGTGGAAAAAATGGAGGAGTCTGAATACTTTCTGAATGCACTGTATACTCAAGTCACTGAAAGCAAACATGCAGATGTATACTTACCTGGCAGGGGAGAGACCATGATCAAAAAGGCGGTTCTCCCAGGATGATCGCTTCTCGGCCTTTTGGCTAAGATCAAGTGTAGTATCTGTTCTTACACTTGTAAGAGTGAAAGAGACTATCTGTTCTTATTAGAACGGTTCTGGCGGTCCCTTGGGGGACAAGGGCCGTGGATTGCGGAGCGAACTTGGAGATGAGGAGTTGTGGCTGCATGCTTAGAGGTGGATCCATAACACCTTTTAGCCACAATGTCAGCAGGAGCAGGAGTACAGGGTATTCGGAATACCCTGAGAATAAGCGTCAAGGACCTCAGCGAGGGGACCCTCTTCTCAAGAGACCTGTTCGTGAAGAAGGTCTTGCTAGGGGCCCTCAAATTTGAGGCTAAGGACATCTACTGCCTCCAGGATTTCCTGGGTAACGGATATTTTGACGTTACCTTCAAGTATCCGACGGGATGGCAGAAGGTGATGGAAGACTTTTGGGAGAGGGGGAATGAAGCTCCGCTGTTGCTGCTTAAAGTGCAGCCGCTCTTCACCCTCCCCACGCAGAAGGAAAGGTTGATCACGGTGCACATGTTCAACCCACATGTGCCGGTAGTCAATGTCCTCACGTTCCTTGCTCGCTACGTTGAGGGAACAGGGAACTGTGTGGACGTGAAGGACATGCATGGGATTTGGACGAGCAAGAGGCAAGGCAATTGTCCACCCCCCCTCGGTTTTCGCGATTGGAGGAAACCGAGGCTACCCGAGCTATGTAGGGCAACCCAGGCTGTGCAGGAAATGCAACAAGCCTGGGCATGTGATGGCCCAATGCACAGCAATTGTATGCAAAAACTGCAAGACGGAGGGCCACGAGACAAAGGACTGTCAGGCCAGCAAGAACTGCAACCTGTGTGGGGAGGCAGGCCACCTTTACAGGGCTTGCCCTAAAAGAGCCTGCACCTATGCACAGGCAACAAGAGGGGCTGCTGCCAGCACCCCCAAGTGGTGAAGCACCCCCCACCACTACCAAGATCCCAGCAGAGAAAGGAAACGCAGATGAGGACAGCCCAACCACCTTGAAGCCCCAAGTGCCAGAAGGAGACGCCCAGCATCTTGCCCAGGAGGGAGAGTCAATGGAGGAGGAGGAGGAGGAGGAACCGAAGGAGAAGTGGACAACAGTGTCGTACAAGAAGCAGAGGGTTCAGCCCAAAGAGCCGAGGCCGCAAAGGACTGGTAAGTCAAAAAGTAAAAGTAAACAACAAAAAAGATGTCTTTCTATTACAGAAGGGAGCAATCTCTCTTCTTCGTCGGAGGATGAGGCGACCGGGAAGTCCCAACGAGGGAGACAGAGGATGAAAACGGGGGAAGAGAAGAGAGAGGCCACGACGATCACCTCCCGGCCCCAGGAGACCAAGAAAAGAGAAGCGGCGGAAGGGCTCCAGCCCCAGGACACCAGGATCAGTGCAGCAGTCGAGGGGCTCCAGGCCCAGGACATCGGGAGCAGTGCAGCGGTCGAGAGGCTCCAGCCCATGGAGACAGGGATCATCACAGCGGCCAATGGGCTCCAGCTCCGGGCGACCGGGAGCAGCGCAACGGCCGATGGGCCCCAGCTCCGGGCGACCGGGAGCATTGCAGCGGCCAATGGGCCACAGCTCCGGGTGACCGGGAGCAGCACAAAGGCCGTTGGGCCGCAGCTCCGGGCGACCGGGAGCAGTGAACCAGCCACCGTGACCCAGCTACAGGAGACAGAGGAAGCTGTGTGCTGGAAAGGGGGTGGAACAAGAAGCCCCCCCCCCCCCCCCCCCCAACGACACCATTGGTTGCGCCACCAGAAACCCACCTCATCGCTGGATTCCTGAGCCCAGGAAAGCTGAGGCAATTCGCCGAAACAGTGGGAATGAGGGGACACGAAAATGGTCAGTGACTCTAAAGACAATGGAGCTTAAACTGGCATCTTTAAACGTGCGCAGTATAAAGAGCACTGCGCGATGTGTGAACGCCTTACAATACCTGGCCAAGGTCAAGGCAGAAAGCAAACATGCAGATGTAGAAAGCAATTAGGAAAGCATATCATTATGTTTGCTTTTATTGCTGAAGGATTCAAGTACAAAAGCAAAGACATCCTACTATAAAGCCAGGGTGTGACCACCAAAATAT
The DNA here is from genome assembly GCA_963514005.1 of Raja brachyura. Next base: position 44,176,730 of record OY740785.1, on the reverse strand, counting down.
TTTGTCCAATTTTGGTTTCCTGGATATCCTGCTACTGCCAATTACAAGCAGTGTCACAATCATTCCATTGTCTAATCCTCATTACTTAGTTAGTTCACAATATCCCCATGAGAAACTCATCAATTTTCCCGAGTCTCAGGCTATCATGGTCGGAGTTACTCAGGATGTCTTAACCCCAACAACCTCCGTTACTTCATCAGTTAACTTACTTCTATGGAAAGATGAATATATTTGTGGATGCTATTCATTTCCCTTTGCTGCGACTCAGCCACTGAAACAGTCCATGACTGCCTGCAGTAACATCCATTCATAAGTGACAATCTTATCTAATCTGATAAGTGACAAGTAAAATTTACATAAGGAAAGCACCAATGAGAGAGTCGAACCGCCTCCTTATGGCATTCAATTACATTATGTTCACCAACATTAGTTCATAAGTCATTGGAGTAGAATTAGGCCATTTGGCACATCACGTCTATTCCACGGTACACAAAAGGCTGGAGAAACTCAGCGGGTGCAGCAGCATCTAAGGAGAGAAGGAGATAGGCGACGTTTCAGGTCGAGACCTCTCGTCTATTCCACTATTTAATCACAGCTGATCGATCTTTCCCTCTCTACCCCATTCTCCTGCCTTCCCCCCACAACAGTTGGCACCCTTACTAATCAAGAACCAGTCAATTTCCACTTTAAAAAATACCCAATCTCTTGGCCTCCACAGCTGTCTGTGACATCCACGTTCTGAGAGTCTCCCTCAACTGGACCAGCTACATAAATACAGTGGCTACAAAAACATGTCAAACACAGGTATCCTGCAGTGAATTACTCACTTCCCCTCACCCCAAAATCTTTTCAGCTGCTTGAAAATAACATCAGGAATATAATTGAATTCTCGCAACTTGATGAGCTCAGCTCAGTTGCACATAAGAGCCCCAATACAAACCAACCCACCTGTATGGCATCCCATCTACCATCCTAAACATTAAGTCTCTCTATAATCAGTGCATCTTGGTTGCAGCACCTGCCATATACAAAATACAACTGACAGCAGTTCTCAAACTCACAAACTTTACCAGCAAGAAAGACACAAGCAGTAGGTGCATGAGACCATCATAATATGCAGCTCCCCTCCATAATACACACAATCCTGGACTTGGAAATAAATAATCATTACATCTATTTGTCATCACGACCATTTAAAACCTGGAATTGCCTACTAGACAGCTGTGGACGTACGTTTACAAGAAGGACTGCAATGGTTGAAGATGTTTCACCATCACTTTCTTCAGTGGAATGAGGATGGGCATTAAATGCTGATCTTGTCTGCAATGCCCATTTCCAAGAAACAAATTTAGAAATAAATCAACACAGGTTAAATATCGACTTACCATTCACAACACCCAGAATTGTTATGGAGCCAAAAAACAACCCACACACATCAGAAAATTAATGCAGTATCATGACTCTTCCTACAACCCTGTGGATTCCTTACTCAGCAGCTCCAACACAATATGATTATTCCATTCAAGGGTCCAGACTGATTGATAGGCCTCTTCAGCCAATTCCTGCAACTCAAAAAGTAGTTAATCACATGACACAGTTTAATTAGGTAGCAGCCTTAAAGACATGGTTACCTTTTTTTTAGCCAATAATAAATATATTTCCCTTTACACTTCGATGTTGTGTGAAACACCCCTGGTCAATCCCATGTTCCATTGTAATTCTTCACATTTCCTCTTTGTATTGCAACTGTGATGCAATTTAGTGCAGCAGAAATAGAGGGGATTTGTTCTAAAAGCTGAGATTCTTGTGGCAATTATGCTTCGCGTTTTGGAGTTTAATCCCTCTGAACAGGTCATGGTGATGCGGAGTTTTGGACATCCTGGCTTTCTACAGGGCTGGTTCCTTGTTAGCTGGCTAATGGCTGAAGAAGAAACTCTAGTTCACTGCCTTTTCCCAATTTGTTCCACTTTCCCAGTTAATAAAAGGAAGGCGACTTTTGAATAAGTTGGCTGCTGTGGGCAGAACATTTGTTAATAGTTACAATCATGGAATCATGGAAACTTTATTGTCATTCAGACCTTTCGGTCTGAACGAAATTTCGTTGCCTTGCAATCATACATATAATAAAATAACAAAACACACAGTAAACACAAATTTAACATCCACCACAGCGTGTTCACCAGACACCTCCTCACTTTGATGGAAGGCAAAATCTTAAGTCTTTGTCTCTTGCCTTGTTCTTCCTCGTCCTCTGCGCTGAGGCGATCCAGGCCTCCGAAGTTGTGACCCCACCGGGTGATATATGTAAGTAAGTCCCGCGGCTGAACCGTTCTCCGCGAACGGGCCGGTTCAACTCCGTGACCCGGGGCAGTCGAAACTGCCGAAGCTGCCGCCCTCCAGTCCAGCGGACGCAGCTGTTGCCGCGGGAGCTCCGGAAAAACAGGTCACCCACCTGTGACCTGCGAGCTCCCGACGAGGTCGTCCACTGTGCCCACGGCCGGGGCTCCGAAGTCGCTTCCACCGCCACCGCCACCGGAAAGCCGCCACAGCTCCGAGTCGGGCCGCAGGAACCCGCCACAGCCCCGAAGTCGGCCAGCCTCGCGCTGGTAAGTCCTGGCTGGCTCTGCCTCCGGAGCCTCGAGGTCGGTCGCAGTTGGAGGCTGCCAGCTCCGCCATTAGGCCTCGACGGAGACGGGGGATACGACAAGAAAAGTCGCGTCCCCCCGAAGGAAGAGACTAAAACGTTTCTCCCACCCCTCCCACACACATACACAACATGATAACTCAAATTAACACGCTAAAACAGGACAAGAAAACAACAAAAAAAGAAAAAAACAGACGGACTGCAGGCAAGCCGCAGCTGCCAAGGCAACGCCGCCACTCCAATGTCTTGGGATAAAGATAAAGTAGCATGTCAATGGCCGCTGTATAGATGGGGATGTGAGTAAGTGGATAGTCAGCATGCATTTACGGATTAAATTAGTATGAGGAGTTATGTGTTCTGATAAGGTAAAGACGACAGAGTGGTTTGGTGTGTGATTAAATGCCACATTGAATATTCCATTGTGCTTACCTTTCCTGATCTGATGAATGTTTGTGGCATTAAGATAGGAGATGTTTACATAGGCAATGGTCGTGATTGGTGATGAATTTTGCAGCCATATACCCATTTATGCTTTTGGTAGCTACAAGCTTCTTACCTCATCAGCAGGGAACATGAACTGTCCGCACATCCTTAAGATCCCCAACATTTCATACATTGAGGCCTTCACCTATCTATATTAGCCGTGGCACATCTGCTGTACAGTTCCCTCTCCTCTTTTGTGCAGGAAGGAACTGCAGATGCTGGTTTACACTGAAGATAGGCACAAAAAGCTGGAGTAACTCAGCGGGACAGGCAGCATCTCTCGATAGAAAGAATGGGTGACGTTTCGTGTCGCGACCCTTCTTCAGACTGATAAAGGGTCTTGCTCTGAAATGTCACCCATTTATTCTATCCAGAGATGCTGCATGTCATGCTGACTTACTCCGGCAATTTGTGTCTCTCTCTTTAGCGGAGTAGGCAACCAAAGAATTTGAATGTTGTACTAGTAGTGTATCCTGAGCTGAACCTGACATGGCACATCATCGTCGGGTCTGGTTTAATCAAGAACTAATATGTTAAGCTGGAACTAGCTGTGTCAAAGCTGCTCATAAAAAAGCATTGCTGAGACAACCGATCTCTTACCTGCTGGGAGCACCTTCATTCCCAGCACGTCAGGAAGTGAAAATACTCCATTAAGTCTGGTGAAAATATTACCTCCATATTGCAACACTACTTGCTATAATTATTGTTTTAATTAGCTGATGAAGAAAGTTTTTTTGGCATGAGTTACAAGAAATCTGATAGAATCTATTGCAAAATATACCTTCAAGCTGGTTGAATCAATACTGCTACTGCATCCTGAGAAATAAAATATATTACAGTCCGCCCTTTCACCCTTTTTAATTTTTATTTTTAGTCCTGTCAAAAAACAAATGTTAGTTGGAGGTCTTTTATGTGGTGAGTGGGGGAGGGGAAGGGGGAAACATTATTTCCTAGTCGCTACCTGGTCGGAGAGGCGGCTTCCCTCCGAGCTGCTTCTTCGCCCCTACCTCGCTGCCTACCATTGAAACTGGAGCGGCGTTTCCTGTTGGGACCGGCTGGGACTACAGCTTTGGCGGCAGCACAGCGCTGGGACACCATCAGGGAACGGGCGATGCCTTATCGGGTCGCCGTGCGGTAAGCTCCGGAGTGTGGTGACCGCCGACTCCAACATCCGAGGAGCTGTGGCTGCGGGCTTCCAGCAGCAGGCGGCGCTGGATTTAAAACAACGCGGAGCCTGGGATCCAAGATCGCCAGAGTCGGAGCTCCAGCCAGCGCTGCCTGAGGACTACGGGTGCCACGGTCTCCGGGGAGGAAGCGGCCGCTCCAGACATTTTCCAAGCCGCTGACTGGCTGCGGAGGCCACAAATAGGCCCCGACCTCTGGTGTTTCACAGAGGAAGAGGACTAAACTTTTTGATGCCTTTCCCTGCAGTGGAAATTTTTTATTCTGTTATGGAGGGACGTTCATGTTGAATTCTATAATGTGTTATGTCTTTTTTCTATATTTTTAATTTTTCTATGGATCTACGGTAACTTTATTATTTATTTTATTATTTATTTTATATAAAGCACTTTGGTTTCAACGTGAGTTGATTTAAACGTGCTATATAAATAAAATTTACTTACTTACTTACAAAACATTAAACTACACAAACTATATGCAGTTCATAGAATGAAAGTCTTGCTGAAAACATTTCATGCCCAGAGAAAAAGATTAATACTTTAGAAAGGCATTAAAAAAGCACAAAACACTTAGTTTACGCACTGGCCGCACTTGCAGTTAGCAAAGACGAATCTTCCGACGTTTCTTTATTGATTCATTGGTCTTTTGTTGAAGTAGTACAAAACAAAGAAATAATTCATAACTTTCCATTCTTGGTAGCTGTTCCATATATGTCGTATATAATCATGTGAGAGTGTCTTCTTGTAAGAGTGTGGCGTCTCATGGTAAAAAACTGTTTTCTCACCATTCCCTCGAGGCTAAACTAAACTACCAATCTATGAGTCTGCGCTAGCCTCCTAGCCTCCTAGACACCCCCCTTCTACTTATATAATCCCACCCACAAGCTTAAGAAAAAGATACAGAAATACTAGCAGTAACTAACTTAAGCATAAATGGCCCCTACACACCGGCCCCTAATTGTTCTACATATATAACAAAGCAATTACCAATAGACATTAATAGGAGCTATAAGCTGAACTTATATCAAAAGCAAAAGAAATATGCACTATTTGTTTGCATTCAGACTTCTTCAGCGATTCTTTTATCCTCTTTGGCTTCTAGGAGCAGACACATCTTGGTTATCGGTTTTACCAAAACGTTGTCCGTCTGAAGTCGTACAGTACGCACCAAACCTTTAACGTCCGGCATGATCTGCAGTATTCTGCCCATCAACCAGGAACATTGTGGTGCAGTTGAATCAACCACCAAACGATATCACCAGGAATAAAATTTCTTCTAACCCTTGACCATTGTTGTTATTCTTGGATTAGAGGCAAGTATACTTGTGTCCAACGTTTCCAAAAAATGTCTGCCATGTATTGTACCTGTCTCCACCTGCGCTTAATGTACAAATCGTCTTTCACAAAGAGCCCAGGTGGTAGTATTGGATGCAGAAGAAGATGATTCAGTGTAAGTGCTTCCAAGTCCCTTGGATCATCAGAACTCCTGGTAATGGGTCGACCATTTACATTTACTTCAATTTCACAAAATAAAGTTTGCAATCCTTCATCGTCCAGAACTTGTTGTTTAAGAACAGAGCGGATCAATCATTCCCAAACACCGCCGTGATGGGATCCCGCAGGAGGATTAAGATTCCATCATATCCCTTTTCAGGAGACACAATCAACTGCAAATTCTGGTTTATAAAAGCAAGATACAAATTGCTGTGGTAACTCAGCGGGTCAGGCAGTATCTCTGGAGAACAAGGATAGGTGACGATTTGGGTCGGAATCCTTCTTCAGACTTTTTCTGGGTTTTTATGACACATCAGTCTGGAAACTTGATTTTGGTGAGTCATTCCAGTGACCCTGATGCAATTCCCTCAAAGATGGGATGTCATTCCCCATGCAATGCCCTTTAGACCACAATGCCCTGTGATCACCCTCAATTGGGTATTTCTGTGACTATTTGTTCATTCCAGTGTAGAACCAAACAGGGGTGGCAATCGGGTATATAGTTAATTATCCTCATCCTTGGACCTCCCCCCCCCCCCCACTTCTCTCACTGCAACCTGTCCCATGCTTTATGCAGGAAGACTGGGAAAATCAGGTTGGTATTGGACCCCAAGAAAGGGAGTTTGTGGAGTGCCTCCGTGATGGATTCTTAGAGCAGCTTGTATTGGAGCCTACCAGGCAGAAGGCAATTCTGGATTTAGTGTTATGTAATGAACCAGATTTGATACAGGAACTTGAGGGTAAGGAGCCATTAGGAGGTAGTGACCATAATATAACCATATAACCATATAACAATTACAGCACGGAAACAGGCCTTCTCGGCCCTTCCAGTCCGTGCCGACCATTTATTTTCCCCCAGTCCCATCTACCTGCACTCAGACCATACCCCTCCATTCCCTTCCCATCCATATACCTATCCACTTTACTTTTAAATGTTAAAATCGATCCTGCCTTCACCACTTCTGCAGGAAGATCATTCCACAGCCACCACTCTCTGAGTAAAGAAGTTCCCCCTCATGTTACCCCTAAACTTCTGTCCCTTAATTCTCATGTCATGCCCTCTTGTTTGAATCTTTCCTACCCTCAATGGGAAAAGCTTATCCACGTCAACTCTGTCTATCCCTTTCATCATTTTAAAGACCTCAATCAAGTCCCCCCTTAACCTTCTACGCTCCAAAGAATAAAGACCTAACTTGTTCAACCTTTCTCTGTAACTTAGTTGCTGGAACCCAGGCAACATTCTAGTAAATCTCCTCTGTACTCTCTCTATTTTGTTGACATCCTTCCTATAATTAGGCGACCAAAATCGTACACCATACTCCAGAATTGGTCTCACCAATGCCTTGTACAATTTTAACATTACTTCCCTACTCCTATATTCAATGCTCTGATTTATAAAGGCCAGCACACCAAAAGCTTTCTTTACCACCCTATCTACATGTGATTCCACCTTCAGGGAACTATGCACAGTTATTGCTAGATCCCTCTGTTCCACAGCATTCCTCAATTCCCTACCATTTACCATGTACGTCCTATTTTGATTTGTCCTGCCAAGATGTAGCACCTCACACTTATCAGCATTAAACTCCATCTGCCATCTTTCAGCTCACTCTTCCAAATGCCCCAAATCTCTCTGTAGACTTTGAAAATCTACCTCATTATCCACAGCACCCCCTATCTTAGTATCATCTGCATACTTACTTATCCAATTTTCCAACCCATCATCTAGATCATTGATGTACATGACAAACAACAGTGGACCCAACACAGGTCCCTGAGGCACCCCACTGGTCACCGGCTTCCAACCTGACAAATAGCCATCCACCATTACTCTCTGGCATCTCCCATTCAGCCACTGTTGAATCCATCTTGCTCCTCCGCCATTAACACCCAAGGATTGAACCTTCTTAACCAACCTTCCATGGGGAACCTTGTCAAAGGCGTTACTGAAATCCATATAGACAACATCCACTGCTTTACCCTCATCAATTTCTCTAGTAACCTCTTCAAAAAATTCAAGAAGGTTTGTCAAACATGACCTTCCAGGCACAAATACATGTTGACTGTTCTTGATCAGACCCTGTTTATCCAGATGCTTATATATATTATCTCTAAGTATCCTTTCCATTAATTTTCCCACCGCTGACGTCAAACTAACAGGTCTAGAATTGCTAGGTTTATTCTTTGAACCCTTTTTAAACAATGGAACAACATGCGCAGTACCTCCGGCACTATTCCCAGTTTCTAATGACATCTGAAATATTTCTGTCATAGTTCTGCTATTTCTTCACTAACTTCCCTCAATGTCTTAGGGAATATCCTGTCAGGACCTGGAGACTTATCCACTTTTATATTTTTCAACAGCGTCAGTACTTCCTCCTCTTTGAATCTCATAATTTCCCATAGCTACTCTACTTTTTTCCCTTACCTCACAGAGTTCAATATCCTTCTCCTTGGTGAATACCGAAGAAAAGAAATTGTTCAATATCTCCCCCATCTCTTTTGGCTCTGCAGATAGCTGTCCATTCTGGCTCTCTAATGGTCCAATTTTATCCCTTGTTATCCTTTTGCTATTAATATAGCTGTAGAAACCCTTTGGATTTACTTTCACCTTTCTTGCCAAAGCAACCTCATATCTTCGTTTAGCTTTTCTTATTTCTTTCTTAAGATTCTTTTTACATTCTTTATACTCATCTAGCACCTCATTTACTCCATGCCTCCTATAATTATTGTAGATATCTCTCTTTTTTCGAACCAAGTGTCCAATTTCCCTTGAAAACCATGGCTCTTTCCGATTTTTACTATTTCCTGGTCAAGTTTAATATTAATAATTTAATACGGTCAAGTTTAATCTACAATTGGAGAGGAAGAAGTGTAAATCGGAGGTTTTGGTGTAACAGTTGAATAAAGGGGAGCCATGAGAGAGGAGCTGGCCAAAGTTGACTGGAAAGATACCCTAGCAGGGATGATAGTGGAACAACAATGGCAGGTATTTCTGGGAATAATACAGAAGGTGCAGGATCAGTTCATTCTGAAGAGGAAGAAAGATTCCAAGGGGAGTAAGGGGCGACTGTGGCTGACAAGGGAAGTCAGGGACAGTATAAAAATAAAAGAGATGAAGTACAACGTAGCAAAGATGAGCGGGAAGCAAGAGGGTTGGGTAATGCTTAAAGAGCAACAGAAGATAACTAAAAAGGCAATACGGGGAGAACAGATGAGGTATGAAGGTGAGCTAGCCAATAATATAAAGGAGGATAGTAAAAGCTTCTTTAAATATGTGAAGAGGAAAAAATTAGTTAAGACCAAAGTTGGACCCTTGACGATTGAAAAAGGTGAATTTTGTATGGGGAACAAGGAAATGGTAGATGAGTTAAACAGGTACTTTGGATCTGTCTTCACTAAGGAGGACACAAACAGTCTTCGTGATATAGTAGTGGCCAGAGGATCTGGGGTGACGGATGAAATGAACGAAATCCACATTAGGCAGGAAATGGTGTTGGGTAGACTGATGGGACTGAAGGCTGATAAATCCCCAGGGCCTGATGGGCTGCATACCAGGGTACTTAAGGAAGTGGCTCTAGAAATTGTGGACGCATTGGTGATAATTTTCCAATGTTCTATAGACTCAGATTGGAGGGTAGCTAATGTTATCCCACTTTTTAAGAAAGGCTGAGAGAGAAAACAGAGGATTATAGTTTTGTGTGCAGTTTTGTTCCTCTAATTTGAGGAAGAACATTCTTGCTATTGAGGGAGTGCGGCCTAGGTTTACAAGGTTAATTCCCGGAATGGCGGGATTGTCATATGCTGAGAGAATGGAGCAGCTGGGCTTGTATGCTATGGAGTTTAGAAGGATGAGAGGGGATCTTATTGAGACATATAAGATTATTATGGGTTTGGACATGCTAGAGGCAGGAAACATGTTCCCGATGTTGGGGGAGTCCAGAACCAGTGGCCATAGTTTAAGAATAAGGGGTAAGCCATTTAGAATGGAGATGAGGAAACACTTTTTCTCTCAGAGAGTTGTGAGTCTGTGGAATTCTCTGCCTCAGAGGGCAGTGGAGGCCGGTTCTCTGGATGCTTTCAAGGGAGAGCTAGATAGGGCTCTTAAAGATAGTGGAGTCAGGGGATATGGGGAAAAGGCAGGAACGGGGTACTGATTGGGAATGATCAGCCATGATCACATTGAATGGCAGTGCTGACTTGAAGGGCCGAAAGGCCTACTCCTGCACCTATTGTTTATTGTATATTGTCTATTGTCCCAAACTCCCCCAGCTAGACCTGGGCCTCCTTCTCACCAAATATGTGTCCCAATTCCACCTGCAACAAACAGCCAAACCCCAAAACACACTCAACAAGCTGTCCATCCCTGAACTGCCCTCATAAATCTGTCCATTTTGAACAACACCCAAACAAATTCCTGTCCCACCCCCACCCCACCCCAACACCAAAACAAATTGCCCATTTCCGAACACCTTTCCAGCTGCTGTTTCACAGTGTAAAGAATTAATGAGCTTGTAGAGTGGTTACCTTCTCAGAGAATGAGAAGTGGGAAGAACAGTCTTACATCCATCATTTTGGCTACAGGCAGCACAGTCATGGAGAAAAAGGTGAAATCTGATGCCCTCATGAAGATACAAAGTGAAAAATGCATCAGCAAAGTCAAAATGAGTGTTGTGAAACATTGGCCAATAACTGACAAAAATCAGAATATAAATAAAGAAGATGGTACATCTGACATAATTAGTCCTACTGAAATGAAATGAATGAAAGTACTGATTATACATGAAGAAAGATTCAAGTGAAGGAGCAACTCATTTCAAATTTTCGCGAAGGCAAGTAAGTGAAAGTGAATGGGGAACAATGGGCACAGACTTAACTAAACCCAAGTTTAGTTCATCAACCAACATAAATATCTCTTTCATCTCTGATCATTATGAAGTAAGCTTCGAGTCACTTGTTTTTTTCCCGGCAACTTACATCTGGTGTGCGTTATATTGGCCGCCCCTCTGCTAGCCTGTGGTCTGTCTCCACACTATTTTTTCTTTATTTTCCACATATGGTGAGCTCAGCATAATCACATACCACATGCTGGGAGATTTTAGGCTCTGTGCCGAGTCGTGATTATATTGGACGGATTTCTAAAACCTTTGTTTGATTTTAAAGAACCATGAAGGCACATGGTTCAATTGCACATCAAACTGGTGAAGCGTAATAAACAAAACAGACAATCAAGCAGCAGTTTCCTTAAGTAATAATCAGGCTTCTTTTCATCAGAACAGGAGAGGTGCATGGTTGCTAACAAATCCAAAAAACATTTAATTTATAACTAACTTTCAAAAGGAAATTACAATTAAAGGGTAAATAAGAAATTGGTGGAGAAAGCCTTTGGTTGACAGCACTAAACACATGCAATTATATTGACTCTCATCTGGAAAAGCTGGGCTTGTTTTCCCTGGAGCGAACAAGGCTGGGGGGGGTGACCTGATAGAAGTTTGTAAGATTGTGAGAGATATAGATAGGATAGATAGCCAAAATCTTTATCCCTTGGTAAGGGTAACACAAACAGCAAAAGGCTATAGTTTGAAGGCGAGGGGTAGTTGGTATATAAGGGATCTTAGAGGTGACTTTCTTTACACAGAGAAAGATAGATATTTGAGATGTGCTGCCAGAGGAAGTGGAATCAGATATAGTGAGTATGTCTCAGAGACATTTAGACTCTTAAATGGGCATATGGTTCCAACATGGCCAAATGAGGTGAGCTTAGATGATCAAAATGGCCATGATGGACACGATGGGACATAGTGGGTCTAAATGCCCATTTCTATGCTGTACACTCTACAAATGTACCAACCTCCTGATATTCAACCAATAACAGGAAGCAGGAATAACTTTCTACTTTCCCACTTCTACTTTTACCATAAGAAACTAGGAGAATGGATTATTTTTAGAACAGAACTTTTAGTATTAATGGTTATGGTTGAGAATAATTGACCTGGGAATGGATGCTGATGTTTGCCACTCTTTTCTTACATTGGATTTGGTAGATTTTGTGGAGACTGCGATCGTGGCATTTCATACAGCAAGTTGTCCATACCTCTTATGCAATGGTGGACGTTATTACTACTCAGTAGACCATAAATATCCTAGGCCTTTTCACAGAAGACTGATGGCTTTGCTGGCGCATTGGAGGTAGTGATGAGGTGCTCATTGATGTTTGCCTTCACTTAGACGTGGAAAGTGGTTGACATTTTCAAGGGTGTTGTTGTGAATCTTGACTATTGGGAGCTGGTGCGGTATTGCCAGGTTGGTAGATGAGTCGAAATGTAATATCAATGAACTTCAGACGTGATTTGCATCAAAAATAGACACCAAATGCTGGTGTCTCAGCAGGTCAGGCAGCATTCCTGGAGAACATGGATAGGCGATGTTTTTGGTTGGAACCTCTCTTCAGACAGCTTGTAGGGGAAGGGAAAGAAAGCTGAGTGAGAGGAGGGATAGGACAGAGCATGGCTGCTAATAGGTGAACACAGGCGAGGGGGTCATTTGATAGGCAGATTGTTGGGCAAATGCCAGCGATGAAAAGACAGGTGTGAGCCCGAAAAGACAAAGAGTTGCAAATTGCTAAGCTTGGGGATAGAAAAGTTGTGAATTGTGTATCCACTGTAAACAGTACAAGTGGAGGGGTTGGGGCAGGAGAGAAACAGGTGTGAGGTCAGCCAGTCTTCGTGCCCTTCTCCATTGCTCGAATGAGGACATATGCAAACGGAAGAATAGCACCTCATATTCTACTTAGGTAACTCATAAGCAACCCAATGACATGAACGTTAACATTTCCAATTGTAATAAAAAATAATCCACAGCAGCCTCCTCTCCTCTACCCTTTCTCCACCTAGACCCCCCCCCCCCCCCATTTCCCATTCCCTCTCCCCTCTTCCCTCCCCCTCCCAAAAACTTGCCACCTCTCAAAATGGAGAAGGAACATCGTGAAGGCACCAGGCACCTTGAGTCTCCACAATGGTAGTGGGCAAGCACAAACCGCACAGCAGAGCACAATATCCCATGCAACCCAAACATCAACCCCATGCTACATATACCCAGAGTCTGCAGGTCCTACATTATGCTCTTCGGACACTTCAGAACCTCCAGAGCTGTCATGGAAGGAGGTTATCCATCAGCTGAGGGACTGCTTCAGAAGAGGAGATGAAGATTTATGACGCCAAAGGCAATTGCCAAAATAGACTAGCCAAACATTATGGAAAACAATGTAAGATTCTAACTTTTTCCCCATCAAGTTCACAGATTATCCAAAGTGTTAAGCAGTGGACTAGTTTAATTGGTTCAGTTATTGTACTATAACAATATTTAAAAGACTCATGGACAGGTACATAAATAAGAAGGTTTTAGAGGAATATGGGCTAAACACAGGCAAATTGCAAGGGCTTAGGTGGAAGATCTTAATGGGCATGAATTTGGCTGAAGGGCCTGTTTCCATGCTGTATACCTCCTTGACTCTATTGTAATTAATTGTACATGACATACAACCCATAACATGACCTCTAACTTCAGATACCCCTTGCTTTCTCTCTCCATGCCCTTCCCAGTTCTCCCACTATTCTTACTGTCTCCGCCTACATTCTATCTTTGTCCCGCCCCCTCCCCTGACATCAGTCAGAAGAAGTGTCTCGACCCGAAACATCGTCCATTCCTTCCCTTCAGAGATGCTGCCTCACCCGTTGAGTTACTCCAGCATTTTGTGTCTACCTTCATAACATAGAAACATAGAAAATAGGTGCAGGTGTAGGCCATTTGAAAATCATCGGAAATCAGTACCCCATTCGTGCTTTCTCCCCATATCGCTTGCTTCCTAACAGCTATATCTAACTCTCTCTTGAATACATCCAGTGAATTGGCCTCCACTGCCTTCCGTGGCAGAATAACAGATATGTCAATTCAGTTGTGATGGATCAGTAGCCAATGAGTTGTCTTGGCCTGCTTGTGGCCTGAATCTGTCTTTTTCTCAGTCACTACCTTCTTAAGCTACTTAAGTTGTTAAACCAAGGCAAGCCAAACTAACAAAAATAATCCATCTCAAAGAGCTCTTTGTTATCTACCTGCATTTTGTTGCCCATAAACAAGCCTAATTAACTTATTTCCACAAGTTGGCAAATGCTGCCTGTCCTTTGCCAATCTAATGACCTCAACCCTTTTAAGGGCCTGTCCCACTTAGGTGATTTTTTTAGGCGACTACAGGTGAGTAGGCTGTTGCCACATGGTCGCCGGGGTGTGGCCTGTATGGTCGTGAGTAGTTTCCTCAGTCGCCCAAAGAGTCATAGCGAATTTCTGGTCACCATGGGATTTTCAAAATGTTCAAAGATTTTTGGCGACAGTCGGCGACAATGGGTTTGACGCCAATGAGCATAACTTGATTTCTCCTGACCTAGGTGCTGTCGTAGGTTGTCACCAAGTGACGTAGGTTGTCGCCGGTGCTGACTTTGGTGAATTCCATTGGAGACTACCTATGTCAATCAGAGACAGGTACCGGCGTCAAGAGAAGCCAAGTAGCGACAGGCATTAGAAAAATCCAAGTCTACAGAAGTCCACAGAAGTCAAGTTACAACAGCCAGTCACGATGTTGACGAATGAAGTTCATCTACGCTGCTATCGGCAGCAATCTACGACAATGTACAACCTTACCGACGACAAGCTACGACCATATCGACGACAAGCTACAACAATACCTACGACAACCTATGACAGCCTATGGCAGCTAGCGACCATAGGCGACAATTGAAGCAAATAGCTACGCCAGGCTACGACAGTGGCACCTCCTTGGGTCTCCATTTTCTCCAGGAGAAGGCCCACCTGTGTCTTCAGCAACTGAAACAGCTCAGGGGGGAGCCTAGTGAAGTTTCTGAAGGCAGCCTCATTTTCTTGCTGGAACTTAGTCATCAGGTGGTCATACTGGTCCAACCTGGGTCTCTTAAGGGACAAGGGCTTCAACCACACACACCTCTTCTTGGACTTCTTCTTCCCCATTCTACTTGTCCTTCTGCCTTGCTGATCTTTAAGCAAGAGGGCTGCTGCAAGCAGCAGGGCTTCTTCTTTTTGTGAGAGCAATGCCCTCTGATGTTGCTTCATGGTAGTCATGACGCAGAATGATTGGAAACCCTACCCTACAACCCCTTTTATAGGAAAACTGGGTGATTACATTGTTTTAGAGACCAAAATGATGTGAATTGTCTTCATTTGTCGTCAGTTGTCGCCAATTGGGTCGTAGCTTGTCGCGGTGGATGTAGGTTGATTTCGGTTGTCGTAGGTTGTCGCCTGTGTGGTTATAGGTTGTCGTAGGTGTCGTCATAGGTTATCGTAGGTGTAGTCGTAGGTGGACATCCTAATGGGCCTGTCCCACTTAGGCAACTCTTTAGGTGACTGCCAGGGACTAATTTTAATGGAATTCACCTACGACACCTGCCGACAACCTACGACAACACCTACGACAACCTACACCAGCAAAAATTGTCGCCAAAAACTTTTCAACAAGTTGAAAATGTTGTGGCAGTCGTCTATATTCGCCGAAAAAAATCACCTAAGTGGGACAGGCCCATAAATCGCGATGATTGGGTTGCCGGTTGTCAGTAGCTTGCCATAGCTTGACGTCGACTAGGTAGTAGGTTCTTGTAGCTTGTTGTAGACATTGTCGTAGGCGGGGTTTAGTTGCCGGTTTTTCGGCAACCTGCTACGACTATGACAGTCGCTGGCAGTTGCCTAAAAAATCGCCTAAGTGGGACATGCCGTTAACAAATCAATGAAAACAGGCACCTCAACCAATTCCTCCTTTATAGTCAATTGCGACCATTCCTCATCCCTGTCTGAACTCGTGGACTTGATAATTATTGTTTTTGTAACTCCTTTTAATGCCCACTAGGACGGCACCAATTTAATTAGCAACCATTCACACTATGGTCAATCTTTGAAAGATCCTTTAAAAGAGAAATATTTTTGGTAAAAATTTCACATGAGTGGAGCTATTCTTTCTTATCGTTCTTCGTGAAATTGTATTCTTTGACTTCCCAAAGTCAGTCAAATTATAAGATTTTTAAGTAGAATGTAGCCTAAATGTAATAAATAACTTTAACGAAGATTTGAGTTTGTTCAGTACTTTGTCATACACACTGTACAGTAATAACTTTAACTAGGATTCATACCAAAAAAAATCAAACACCACACCTGATAACCTTCATCAAAATCTGATTGTAGCTGATATATACTTTCCTACTCATTGCCTATTTACATCTATTTCTAATTGTCTGGAGCTTTTACTATGAAGTTCTAAGTAAAGACAAAACATGTTCAAGATGGGCCTCACTTTTTGAGTTACAGCAGGCTAGATGTTATTTACTTTACATTAGAATAATGAATAATAACAACCTAAAACTGTGATATGAATTGTCCTGGGAAGGTTTTCTGTATTTGGAATAGATTGCAATTTTTATTATTACAAACCACCTTTCACAATTTGTTCTTTTGGATATGATTTTTGTTCACTTATACTTGGTCTGTATACATTTTTCATGACTGTATATGTAAACTTTCCTGATTCACTTTAATAATTGCAGACGGCACAATATTGCAGTGGCAGAGTTGCTGCCTTACAGCGCCAGAGACCCTGGTTCGATTCTGACTAAGGTGCTTGTCTGTACAGACTTTGTACATTCTCCCTGTGTCTTGCATGGGTTTTCTCAAGGATCTCCGGTTTCCTCCCACACTCCAAAGACGTACAGGTTTGTTGGTTAATTGGCTCGGTATGATTGTACATTGTCCCTAGTGTGTGTAAGATCGTGTAAGTGTGCGGGAATCACTGGTCGACACAGACTCAGTGGGCCGGTGGGTCTGTTTCTGCTCTGTATCTCTAAACTAACCTTAACTGAGAGCTTAAAGGAAATTCACCATGGAGCAAAAAATGCCCTTTTCAAATGTACACATGTGCTCCTCATCAAGAAACGGCAAATTTCAGAATCATGAGCAAAACATAAAGTGACAGATCAATAAGGATCCAGAGCTGAAACATCATCAGTCCATTCCCTCCATCGATGATGCCTGACCCGTTGAGTTTCTCGCACACTGATGATTTGTATTCTATATTCTCGTCTTTGCTACAACCTGTAATAGTCTCATTTATACTTTTATTTGCAATGAATTTTACACATTATGTACAGAAATTTTACACATTAAATACATTAAGGGACGGTCAGTGGGGGCGCTGTGAGTCGGCTGCCCTGCCAGCAGCGTGTCCGTTATTTTGATTTTGTTGTTTTAGTGTGTCCAAATGTCTGTTTCAGTGTCTCTCGGTATGTCTTGTGTGAGGGGTGGTGGGGAGAGGAAAGTGGGGAACCGCTTTCGGTCACCTCCTCCACGGAGAGGCGACTTTTTCCATGTCGCCTCCCTCGCGGCATAACAGCATGGATTGGAGCGGCCTTTACAGAATCAGGCCCAGAGCATCGGCAGCGGGTGCAGTGTGGACTTTCCATTGCGGAGCGGGCGAACCCATGTCGGGGGTCGCCAGAGAGGAGTGCTCCGATCACTGGCCCGCGGACTGTTACATCCTGAAGCCGCGGTCTGCGGAGCTTCAGCAGCTGGTACAGCGTGGCTTTCCATCATGGAGCAGGACGAACCCTTGCTGGGAGCCGCCAGAGAGGAGTGCTCCGATCGCTGGCCTGGTGACCTTGGCATCATGGGGCTGTGGTCTGCAGAGCTTCTAGCCGCCGGCGTGGCGTGGACTTACAATCTGGAGCCTGGGATCCCTCACCACGGATCGCCAGAGAAGAGCTCCGACCGCCGGCCTGTGGTCTCCAGTAAGAAAGCACCAATTCAGGATCTCGAAGCCGCGGAGTGCGTTTGTCCGTCGTGACATTGGAGTTTCAAATCATCCCAACGAGAAGGCCTGTACATCCAGCCATCCATAGCGGCGACTATGGAGGGTTCATGGCCCCAACCGCACGTGAACAAAGGAGGACTGGCTGAACTTTGTGCCTTCCACCACAGTGAAGAATGCTGTGGTGGATGTTTGCGTTAAATCTTATTGTGTATTGTGTGTTCTCTTTCAGTGTATCGCTGCTGGCAAATTCATTTCACTGCACCTTCGGGTGGATGTGACAAATAGAATTGACTTTGACTTTGACTTTGAAAGCAAAGCTAAACATTTTGGCTCCACACATTCTACTTGAGGTTATTTGAAGCACCAATTATATAAGCACCTGCTTCAAAGGATAGTCATCCAATCATCTTATAGTTGTACAAGATATTTGTGAAGTTGTGCAGACTAGGTATTTATTTCTTGGAGCACAGGATGATGAGGGATGATCTTACAGAAATGCATAAAATCATGAGGAATAGATAGGGTAAATGCACAGTCTTTTATCCAGAGTAAAGGAATGAAGAACCAGAGGACAGAGGTTTATGGGCAGGGGAGCAAGATTTAATAGGAACCTGAGGAGTAACTATTTTACACCAAGAGTGTTTGGTATATGGAACGAGTTGCCGGAGGAGGGAGTTGCGGCAGGTATTATCACCTTTAAAAACATTTGGACAGATACATGGATCGGATAGCTTCAAATGGATATGGGCCATATGCAGGCAAGTGAGACTAGTGTAGATGGGGCCTGTTGGTTGGCAAGGGGAAGTTGGGCCAAAGGGCCTATTTCCATGTTTTATGACTATGACTAATGACTGCCCAATGGTCTTTTTCAAAGGCTCCAGATTATGCATATTCAGTCTCTGCTCTAATTTTAGGCTTGCTGCCTTGCTCGTTCCCTCACTCACGTTACTTGCTCACTCACTGATCCACACCCTTGCAGGCCCAAGTCAGCGAGCAGCAGAGAACAGGAAATGGGATGGGTGCGGTGTGATGCACGTGGAGTTTCCAGGCAATCGGCCCATCTTGGCAGTTGGATCGTGTGACTGCTCCTGCAGCTCAACTAAGCCAAGTGCTGTGGCTTTGCATTCTTTAGTTCGGGTGTGAGAGGAAGCAAAGCAGCCTTACCTTCCACCGCCCCATCAGTCTTGCATGCTGCTTCACAGGCTCCTCAGTCCATGCTGACGAATGACTGCAGTTGCCTGAGTAAATGCAGCAGGTGGTTGCCAGTGGGAACCTATGGATAACCGCATTATCAGCAGGTATAAAATGCCTTTAAAAAGGCTAATAAAGTTTTTTGTGGATCAAGCTGTTTCTCTCTCCAGAAGCAATTATACCATGAATAATGTTAAGATTGAGATGCGAATCTTTTCTTTTTCTACCAGAGGCTGAAGAACCTGCGGTATTCTCTGCTACAGAAAGTAGTTGCAGACAAATCATTACATTTATTCAAAAATGAGTTAGATGTTATTCGATGTGCTGGAGGGATCAAGGGATTGCAGGAGAAAGTTGGAACAGGCTGCAGAATTTGGATGATCCTATTGACAGTGGAGCAGCTTCAAAAGACCAAATGGCCTCTTCCTAGTCCTAATTTCAAAGATTCCATGCAATAAAAAGTCAAATTACCAGTTTCAGCATCTTCATGTATCTTATTTGCAACTCTTTTGTCATTTCTCCAATTTCATCTTGTAATGCAGCTAAAGCATTTATAATTATCCTAAATTAGCTTCATAATTTTGTCGTATATTTTTTCAAATATTACACATCTGTATTTTGGCCATGGTTAATTGATGTAAGATATATGTCAATGCTGGGCCTATGTCAATTCTTCCGAGCATGATTCTGGCTCTGTGATGTGTATATAATGTAAAATAAATAATAAAGTATTTGGTATTTGAACAGCTATAATTTATATCAGGCAGGACATCCTGTGCGTGCCAAAATTATATGCACAGCTTCACGGTGAAAACTCAGCCGCGCAACATTTGGGCAATATTTATGGTGACTAAGCTTACTTAATTTTTAAAGCCAGGAATTATTACACTTGAGGTTACCAATGATGCAGGATTTCTGCAAAGTATTTTGATGACCCCAAACATGTCAATTTTATGAAATAAAGTTTCTAATTTTATATAGAATTTTATATATCATGGTTTGTAATAAAAAATGAAAATCTGCTGGAAATACTCAGCAGGTAGGCAGCATGTGGAGGAAGTGATAGAGTTAACGTTCCAACATGAAGTATGTGGACAGATACATTAGTTCTACTGAGAATTGTACCAAATCCTGATACTAAGCAGAAAA
Source organism: Raja brachyura (assembly GCA_963514005.1). The sequence continues at coordinate 44,156,713 of OY740785.1, read as the reverse complement.
CATAACCCTCGAGATTCATGCTCATGACTGTAAAAAAAAACTATTCATCTAATTATCCTGTCTTCTAAAACTGGGACATTCCATTTTGTTCTTCCAACTTGATTGTCCCTATATCATGCAGCTATGATCAATTTGCTCATCATCCCAAGTGTTACTGTTCTCATCCACACTAGCTGGATGTAAAGGCTGCAGTTTCTCCACTTTTGGATCCCTATACATGACTTACTTATAATCACACCTTCCAAGCCTCCCTGGAATGATCATTCCGGAAGGACTGAATCTAAAGAACAAATTCCCAGTTAAATTTTGTTAACCTTGATGCATTAGAGTTTCTTTACCTCAGACTCCAGCTCGTCAATTCTGAACCATATTTTTGTTCGAGAAGTAACAAGGTCTATCCATATAGATGTCAAAATAGGACTATAAACTGGGTAGTCTGCAACCCAGGAGCAGGAGCGTTAAACTCTCCAATTTCAGGTAACCTGCACCTCTGTCTCTTTCTCTCCCCTCATATCTACCCTGTTCCTCTCTCACACACTTTTTTTCCCACAGTACCCTACTGTTGCCTATCACCCTGTTTCTTTCCCCTCCCCTCCCCCATCTAATCTATCTGCCCTTCACAACACATTCCTCCCATTGGATCCCCTTCCCTTGACTGCTGCTCACCTCACCTCACCCCTGGGGTGGGAGATTGCAACCTTCACGTGGTCCACCCTGTTTCAACTATTGCAATCAACCTGATGTGCACAAACAAGATCAAACAGAACAAGTTGACCTACAACTTTAGGCTGTGCACGCCATACGCAAGAAGAAGAAGACCTCACCCCTTCCCTCCCCCCTCCCTCTCATGTTCCCATCTTCCCATCTGCGACCCTTACGCTTTATTTTGTTCCATTCCTTCTCAATCAAATTCCAAAATATGCAGCCCAATATTCTAAAGTTATCCTTTCTTAACCTCTGTTGCTCTCTAGGGGGCGCCGTCCAGTTGGGTATGGCTGCCCTGCCTGCAGCTGTCCTCCTTTTCACTTCTTTTTTTTACTTTTTGTGTGTTATAGTAGTGTTTTGATTTGGAGGTCTAGTCTTTTTATGTGGGGGGGTGAGGGTGGGGTGGGAAGGGGGAAACTGCTTTTCCTAGTCCCTACCTGGTCGGAGATGCGGCTTTCCTCCGAGCAGCATCTTTGACCCGTCCTCGCGGCCTTGCCCGGGTCGACGCGCTGGAGCTCCGGTATGCTGGGTTCGCCGATTGGAACATCGCGGAGCTGCGGGGTCTGTGGAGCATCCAGCCACGGGCGGCAGCGCTGACTTTAACACCACGGAGCCTGGGATCTCTTGCCGAGATTGCCAGTGGTGGAGCTCCGTCCAGCGCGGCCTGTTGGCTTCGGAAGCCGCGGTCTCCGGTAAGGAAACGGCCGTTCCAGGTATCCCAAGTCGCTGAGAGTGTTCTCCTGATGCCGGAGCACCACACCGGGCCAGAAGGGCCTGAAACACCGGGCCGCCGTAGCGGCGACTGCGGCGGCCTCAATAGGCCCGACTATGGGTGGACAAGGGGGATGGTGACTGGACTTTGTGCCTTCCCTCACAGTGGGAACCATTGTAGGGGGATGTTTTTTTATGTTTAATGTTAAACTTCTTTTATAATGTTATGTTGTATTCTTATTAATGTGCTGCAATGGCAACTCGAATTTCACTACACATAGGTGTATGTGACAATAAATGAACCGTTGAACCTTTGAACCTTGTCTCCACCCTCTCCCAGCTGGCTATTATCTGCCTATTAACTTCTCCTCCTCTGTACCTTTAGGTATGTTAAAAGAAAATGATTACTAAAGACAAATGTGGGTCCCTTGAAGGCAGAAACAGGTGCAATTATTATGGGGAACAAGGAATTGAACAGGTACTTTGGTTCTGTCTTCACTAAGGAAGACACAAACAATCTCCCAGAGGTACTAGAGGACAGAGGATCTAGGGAGACAGAGGAACTGAAAGAATTCAAGTTCAAGTTCAAGTGTGTTTATTGTCATGTGTCCCTGATAGGACAATGAAATTCTTGCTTTGCTTCAGCACAACAGAACATATTAGGCATTGACTACAAAAACAGATCAGTGTGTTCATATACCATTATATAAATATATACACACTTATTTTGCATTAGGCGAGAAATAGTATTGGGTAGACTGATGGGACTGAAGGCTGGTAAATCCCCAGGACCTGATGATTTGCATCCCAGGGTATTCAAGGAGGTGGCTCTAGAAATTGTGGATGCATTGGTAATCATTTTCCAATGTTCTATAGATTCAAGATCAGTTCCTGTGGATTGGAGGGTAGCTAATGTTATCCCACCTTTCAAGAAAGGAACGAGAGAGAAAACAGGGAATTATAGGCCTGATATTGGTGGTGGGGAAGATGATGGAGTCAATTATTAAATAAGTAATAATGGTGCATTTGGATAGCAGTAAAAGGATTGGTTCAAGTCTGCATGGATTTATGAAGGGGAAATCCTACTTGACTAATCTTCTGGAATTTTTGAGGATGTGACAAGTTAAATGGATAAAGGAGAGCCAATGGATGTAGTGTATCTGAACTTTCCGAAAGCCTTTGATAAGATCCCACACAGGAGATTTTACTTTGGAGTCATGTGAGTGACTACGTGAAGAACCCCGTCCAGCCGCATGTGCGCTGGCTCCTTCAGCGGTAAGTTTAAACTTCAGGTAAGTTGTATTTCTTACCTGTTTTAGGTCTCCTGCAGGAACCTCCGTTTCAGAGGGTTTTGCCGGATGGTTCGCGACGGCCGATGAGGGAACCAGCTAAGGGCTGTGGGGAAACCCTGGTCTGACCGCGGAAGCGGGGAGCTGGAGAATGTCGGGTTTCACGATCGGAGTCACTGATAAGACGGTCAGTGACTCTAGAATCTGGGTTCCCGGGGAGGGGAAATCCAATAATATGCGGTTCCCAGACCGCAGTAGTCCCCAGGATATGGGGTTAAACTGACCTGAACGGTCAGCCCGGTTGCCAGGAGAGTTACCGTTGGTAGGTATATGGATTCCCGGGAAGGGGAAATCCAGCAGCAATGCGGTTCCCAAACCGCAGTCATCCCCAGGATATGGGGACAACAGACAAAAATGGTCAGCCCAGATGTTGGGAGGGTTCCCCTCCGGAAATGTGAATATAGATACACTCCTACAGCAGGAGTTGGGCCAGCGCGGGTCAATGTGAGAACCCCGCCAGCAGCACCTTTGTTCAGGGCTGCTTCATGGGGATGCCAAGTCTATGGCAAATACTGGCCTTTGGGAAAGGCCGCGCCAGCAGCACCTTTGCTCAGGGCTGCTTCATGGGCGCAAGCAGTACCTTTGCTCAGGGCTGCTTCATGGGGATGCCGACTCTATGGCAGTACCGGCCTATGAGAAAGGCCGCGCCAGCAGCACCTTAGACGGGGCTGCTTAGTGGGGATGCCAAGTCTATGGCAGTGTGGCAAATGATGGCAGGTGTGGCCTGTTTATTATGAAAGATGGCAGATTAACAAATGATTTTATAGTGTATTCCCATTTACATTGATCATGCGGGATATTTGAGGAGGCATTGCTAGGATAAGGCAATATAACAGAATGATGACAAGAAAGCATTCAAAGGGGACTACTCAGAGTTCAAAAACACTGGTTGTGTATTGTCTCAATGATGTTTTAATGCTGTATTTTGCTAAAAATCCACTGTTTAAATCTCAAGCTATATTTGAGAAATTGTTATCAAATAGACTTGTTGGACATTGGGATTTACCTTTAGCTATTCAATTGGCCGTTGACGCCGGCCTGGGCGACAGATTGCAGTCAATAAATTCCTGTAACAACCTTGTTGTTATAAAACAGCCTTCTATTCATTAAGACTAATTGGCAATATTATAGATGTGATTCAGCTGTGCAAGTAGGAGAACTGTCATCCTGTTAAATGGTAAACTGTAAAGTACCATGTAGATCATTGTTATCACAACTTTGTTATTACCAGCTGAAGCTACCAAAGTCACAATGATGGACAAACAGTATTCATTACTGCTCCAGTAGTTGTTAGGTAAATATTTAATTATATTGCAAAATGATGCTAATGGCCCTAAAATGGGAAATTGCGCCAGCAGCGCCTTGTAGCAGGCCTGCTTAATGTCTCCCTCATGTAAGTGGAGAGCATGCCGCATCAGTATTAGTCTGATGCCGGGTCCATGGCAAACTGGGCGTATTGCTGAAGCCACGCCAGCAGCGCCTTGTAGCAGGGCTGATTAATGTCTCCCTCATGTAAGAGGGGAGCATGTCGGGTCAGTATAATCTAATGCCAAGTCTGCGGGTATAGCCGTGGAGCATGCCCAAGGGATGAAGGGCACATGCCAGACGTCCCATGCTTGGTAGCAAGGTTGCCATCCAAACACATATGCAGTGAACACCGCTATCAAGGGGACAATAGAGCCGGCCACCGAATCTTCTATTCAGGTAAGACCTGTTTCATAGGTGATACCTGGAGGACGAAGCACAAGCTATTGAACGAGTAAGGCTTCATAGTTTCGGCGACAATGCACCGCACATCTTCATTGGCAGTAAGCGGTTCACTGAAGCTGGTGGCAGCATGAAAGCTGGCCACAGGTTCCACGCACTCTACCTGTGCTACTCTACAACTAAGGGACCACTTACAACTTGGTAGGATGTACACTTGGTTGTACAATACAAATGATTGAGACATTATCATCTACTTTGAGGGGTCTAACCATGTAAAACTGGACAATACTAGCATTCCAAGCAGGTTAGAATTGGGCAGGCTCGTTATAATGGCCAGGTTTGTCTTGCAAGACTGGCTCGGGAATCGGGCCACAGTTGCCATTCACGGCAGACACAAAATTGTGAATATCATCTCGAATATGGAGGTGGAACAGATTTGCATGACTTACCAATTCTTCACTTATTGGTATCAACTATCTATAGACCCTATGAGCATTATATGGGTTAAAGAGCGATTGAGCAAATATGCATATCTGCATGCTCAACTTCATGTTGATACATTATGATGGTGGCATTTGTTAGTCACGTGGGTGCAATCAATTAAAGACTCCTGTAATGATTACATAATCTTGTTTGCCACAGGAGAATCATCAAGTATAGGCCAATGGCAACACAGAATTGGTGTTGAATCACACCGTATTATGAAACTCTGGTTCAATGGAACACCAAATATAGATATGTTTGTTTTCATGCTTATTCACAGGTTGAAAAATATGTAGCATAACAGTGGTGAAAGATACATTCTCGTTACATGGAGAAGGAAGGTCTTTTATGTCTTCCACCATTTTGCTTCATCAATCGGGGCTTCAAATAAAGTCATTAAGAGCCCGCTTTAGGTTCCTATTGTGTGATTGGCTTATGCAACTTTGATTCCCGATTTATCGGAAATAATAATACAACCTTATATGGTTATTTAAAACGTAACTTTGCTGGTTCAGCCTGAGGCTTGGGAAATCAGCCGTTGCATGATAAAATCAAATTATGTTCTGCAGATTCAATAAACTGCCCTACGGCTTGGGTTGTTACATCTATCCTTCTATGTGTTCAGAGTGCTTGAATAGCACCAAAAAGCAGGACTTTTCTTTTCCAGATTAAAAGAGTTTGTTTAATGCTCATGTTACATTAAAAACGGTATAGATTACTGACGCTTGGAGTTCATGTTAAATGATCTTTTGTCAATAATTGAGTTGTACGGCCATTAACTGTGCCAACGTGCCTTCTCATTGAATTGGCTGTAGCAAACGAGACCCGCTCTGTCGGGTTCACCCCAAATATCAAGTTTGTAAGGATATCTTTAACACAAGGTCTCCCAGGACCAGTACAATGCTGTATGGGATGTTAACATTTGTGAACACTATTTTCACAAGGGGGCTCCAGCTACATTCTTAACTTTGGCCGGAGCTCATTAGGTAGTTATCCTTCTGGCGCTGGTTTAGCGCAGCAGGTTCAGTAGCTACATAATTGCGATGGTACAGGATGTTTACATCTGTAAATAATAATATATAATATTTTATGTTTATAAATACTTGGTCAGAGCAGAAGGGGTGTCAGGTCTGAAAATAGTTACAGGTATGCCAGGGGACCTTTGGTAACGTAAGTACACATATATACAACAATACATCAAGGTCACCAAGAGCCTTCGAGGCTCTGAACTAGCAATGTTTGTTAGTCACAAAAAACTTAGAAGAACGTATCTGTTCAGGCCATTCCAGATGATAAAACAGAGTTTGCGTTATGTAGGAGTAGATACTGATTCCAGATCTCATTCCACCAGGGCTGCTACAACATCAGCAGCAAGGGTATTTACGTTCCACTGGACCACATCCTTACGGCTGCAGCATGGTCCAATGAACAAATCTCCAAACATTTATAATAACCCATTGCTAGACCAGGGGTATTTGTCAACTCTATTTTACGTTCTAGTTATACTTTCCATCCGGGTGAGAGATGTGAATATTATTACTTCATTTAAACAGCATCAGCATGTTTTAAATCTATGTCATGACTGTATGCATTATGAATGTTGTTCCTTCATTTGTCAATGAAGCAGTTGTGGTTGTGTAGACTCGTTTCTCATGGCATTAAATCACAGAGCTTTGAAATCTTCACGTAGCCACTCACGTGACTCCGAAGTAAAATAGTAAGATTAAACGAGAACTTACCAGTTTGAAGTTTGATCTTTATTTTATGAGGTGTTACGATGAGGGACTATGTGCCCTCCGCTCCCAACCCTCATAAATGTAATCTGGTAGTTCTAGTCTTCTCTTATCTTACTATTATACTTTAGTCACTATTACCGCTGCTTTGAAGATTGATGCACGTGCGGCTGGACGGGGGTTCTTCACTTGAAACTGGTAAATTCTCATTTAATCTTACTATAAGTGGGTAAAATTAGAGCACATGGTATTAGGGTAGGGTATTAGCATGGATAGAGAATTGGTTGGCAGGCAGCAAACATAGAGTAGGAATAAACCGGTCCCTGTCAGTCTGGCAGGCAGAGGCGAGTGGAGTGCCGCAAGGCTCGGTGCTGAGGCCACAACTATTTACAATATATATTAATGATTTAGATGATGGGATTTAAAGTAACACTAGCAAATTTGCAGATGACATAAAGCTGGGTGGCACTGTGAAGAGGATGCTAGGAAGTTGCAGGGTGACTTGGACAGGTTGAGTGAGTGGGCAGATGCACGGCAGATGCAGTATAATGTAGATAAATGTGAGGTTATCCACTTTGGCGGCAAGAAAAAGGAAGCAGATTATTATCTCAATGGTGTCAGATTAGGAAAAAGGGAAATGGAAATAGACCTGGGTGTCCTTGTACACCAGTCACTGAAACCAAACATGCAGGTACAGCAGGCAGTGAAGAAAGCAAATGGCATGTTGGCTTTCATAACAAGAAGATTTCAGTATAGGAGTAAAGAGGTCCTTCTGCAGTTGTACAGGGGCCTGGTGGGACCACATCTGGAGTATTGTGTACAGTTTTGGTCCCCTAATTTGAGGAAGGACTTCTTTGTGATTGAGGCAGTGCAGTGTAGGTTCACGAGATTGATCCCTGGGATGGCAGGACTGTCATATGAGGAAAGATTGGAAAGACTAGGCTTGAATTTACTGGAATTTAGAAGAATGAGAGGGTATCTTATAGAAACGTATATAATGATATAAGGACTGGACAAGCTAGATGCAAGAAAAACATTCCCAATGATGGTGGAGTCCAGAACCAGGGGCCACAGTCTTATAATAAAGGGAAGGCCTTTTAAAACTGAGATGAGAAAAAACATTTTTACCCAGAGTTGTGAATTTGTGGAATTATCTGCCACAGAAAGCAGTAAAGGTCAATTCACTGGATGAATTTAAAAGAGAGTTAGAGACTCTAGAGGCTAGCGGAATCAAGGGATATGGGGAGAAGGCAGGCACGGGTTATTGATTGTGGATGATCAGCCATGATCACAACGAATGGCGGTGCAGGCTTGAAGGGACAAATGGCCACCTCCTGCACCTATTTTCTATGTTTTTCACCCATCACCCTCTAGCGCTTGCCCCATACCTACACCTACCTCTTTGTACTGGCTAGTTCTCCTCGATTCTTTCAATGAAGGTCTCAAACTGAAATTTTGATTGTCCATTTTTCTCCACAGATGCTGCCTGACCAGTTTAGTTTACTTTAGTGATACAGCATGAAAACAGGCCCTTTGGCCCATGCCGACCAGCGATCCCCACACATTAGCACTATCCTACACCCACTGGGGCCAATTTTTACATCTACCAAGCCAATTAAACTACAAACCTGTACGACTTTGGAGTGTGGGAGGAAACCGAAGATATCGGAGAAACCCCACAAAGGTCACAGGGAGAATGTACAAATTCTTGAATTCCTCCAGCTGCTTTTATTTTTTTTTTAACTATAAAATAATCTTTTGCTCTACTTCTCTTGCAGTCAAAAACTGCACATATACGTTTACACAAAAGTAATAATCTGGAAGATTGATTTATGAAAACTTCATTTTTAACTTGTTAATTTTAATGAATTAGGTCTGAATTGTTTCTACAACGAGCAGGCAGTAAATCAATACATTTGTGGATATTACTTTTTTCCAGCTCTGCATTGTGGGAGAATAAAATGATGTTCAACCAGTGATCAGGCACATTAAACATACAAATATAAGAGTATCAACCCAAGAGAAGTCCAAGATTTAAATAAAGTCGGGAAATGGAACAACAACTATTTTGCTAGTCGCCATTTCTATGTTATTAACTTTAGTTTAAGATATAGTGTGGAAACAGGCCCTTCGGCCCATCAAGTCCACGCTGACCACTAGTACTATCTTACACACTTGGGACAATTTACAATTTTTACAGAAGCCAAATTAAGCTACAAACCTGTCCGTATTTGGACTGTGGGAGAAATCCGGAGCTCCCGGGGAAAACCCACGCAGTCACAGGGAGAACATACAAACTCCGTGGTGTGGATCAAACCTGGGTCTCTGCTGCTGTGAGGCAGCAACTCTACCGCTGTGCTAGTGTGCTGACCCAATGTGATTATGTGAATACTAATTCCAAGAAATATCCAAATGAGTTTTGGATTCTGGTGTGACAGCCTGCTTTGTTATATACACTACTCATTAATCATGGATTTTAATGAGGCTAGACCCTTAATGATCATTTTAATTCTGTAATGTAGGCTCAGTGGTTAAAATACAGAACAAAGAAAAAGTGGCTGAAGACATTTTCTCCCACAATGTTGGTGAAGTTTATTCAAGGAACTCAATGCAGGATGCACACATTTCACAACCTTTCATATTTCTCTTTTAAACAGTTATTATATAAATCGTTAAAGGTAATAATCATAATAAAATTAATGTTCAATATAACTTTTGTTATTAAAGCAATTGCAAATTTTTTCAGATGTTAATCATGTGTGCCATTCCTAACATGAAATAAAAGTGTTAGAAATGATATAATGATTATTGTAGAAAGATATTAAAATTGAAAGCACACTATGGCCTGAAATCTGGTCTCAGTGGCACAGTAATGCTGGAGCAATCCAAGTTCATTCCTGATATCCAATGTTGTATACGAGGATTTTGCAAGTTTTCCCTGGGACCATTAAAGTTTCCCCTGGGTATTCTGGTTTCTTCCTATTTCAGAAAGGCCTGTTGCTTGGTCGGTTAATTGGCCATTGTAGTCCTAGCAAAGAAGGTTAGTAGGAGTACTGGTGGTATTTAAAGGACGCGTGACAAAGGACAGCTGAGAGAATGTGACTGCTCTTTAAACTGAGGTGGATCAAATTGAGCAAATGGCATTCTTTGAGGTCATAAGGAAATTTGAGAAAACAATTAAGGTTTGAAAGACATGCATTGTTCATTTGAGCATGTGTTACGTGTAAATGTGGCATATACACATCAGTAAGGAAAACTAATTGAGGCAAATCTTTTTGGCATAATGAACCAAGTTACAAAATAAAATTTGGATCAGCTGACAAAATAAGTTTCTGGAGAAGGAGTATTATAAAATATGATAGGAAGGTGTGATCACTTTGAATAACTGTTTTTGTAAATTCTCCACATTCTTCTCTCCATGTAAATAATGCAGAAAGGTTGTTCTAAATGCCCTGTCCCACTTTCACGACTTAATTCAAAACCTCTGCCAAGTTTAAATGAAGATCATGGTAATCTACGAACCCCTACGACCTTCCACGACTATGTTCATGAACTCCTACGAACTCCTACAAGTATGTCTACGAATTCCCACGGCTATTTCAATGCCCTCCTTACGAGTAAAAAGTTGCAATTTTTTTCATCCCGACCATTTTTTTACTCGTGGACATTTTCTATTGGTCCAGAAAAAACGTCCCGACTTACCTGATTCCACAAGTACCTACGACTAGCACAACGAGTTGCTATGATATATCTACAAACTCCTATGACCTCCTACAGACTCTTTACGAACATTCTGCGAGTTTGAATCAAGGGGAAAACGCGGGAGAATTTGTGAATTACCTCGTGAAAGTGGGACAGGCCCTTAAAGAACCGTTCTATAAAATCAAGAAGACATTTGGCCTATTTTTTTTCAGACTTTCTGAAAACAGCTAAGAATATTTTGGCCAGTAGAAATATTTCTAAGCAGTCATAAAGTCTGACAGTGAACACAAACAATGATCATGGCAGCCAGCAAGCCCAGAAAATTGCAAACGTGTCAAGAAAATTATCCTCTGCGGTTTCTGCATTGAATATTGAAATTATTTTCATGGGATGGATTTACAAGTAAAGCTAGGCTGACACGCTATTGTCCAGCAGCAGGGTTGCATTCTCTAAGGTATCATAATAAAATAACATATCCCGGCTGTCACTAATTTTGTCCATTTTTACCTCCTGCTTGTCTCTACCTCTGGCGAGACACATAGAGTCATAGAGTGATAAAGTGTGGAAACATGCCCTTCAGCCCAACTTGCCCACAACGGCCAACATGTCTCAGCTACACTAGTCCCACCCACCTGCATTTGGTCCATATCCCTCCAAACTTGCCCTATCCATGTACCTATCTAACTGTTTCTTAAATGTTGGGATAGTTCCTGCCTCAACCACATCCTCTGGCTGCTTGTTCCACACACCCACCACCCTTTGTGTGAAAATGTTACCCCTCAGATTCCAAATAAGTCTTTTCCCCTTCACCTTGAACCTATTTAGCATCTGCTGCTAAAAGCCAATTCCATGTCACAACCCACCGCTCCTGCTGGCTCATCTGCATTGCCTTCCTGTTAAATACACCTCATTTTTAGAAACGTCCTAAACTTCCCACAATGCACATGCCGTCATCCCTTCCTGTTCCTGTCATCTCCTCCATCTCACTACCCTTCAAAATGTTTGTAAATATGACCAATTCCAATTTCTGAATCCAAATCATTCAATTTATGTCGTCAAGTTTCTTGTCACATCCACAAGTGTGATGAGGTACAGGTATAATGAAATCTTGCTTGCAGCAGCATCACAGCCACAAAGACTCGGACACCAGACCAAAACATAAATTGAACTAGATCAAAAAGTCATGTGATTTTAGTAGAATTATGCCATTCGGCCCATCAAGTCCACCATTCCATCATGGTTGATCTATCTCTCCCTCCTAACCCCATTCTCCTGCCTTCTTCCCATATGCCCTCAAAATATTTTATGATACAGATTTGTGAGAGACACCACTTCCAGGAATCTGAAGGAGAGTCCCCACCCAAATGTTTGCTGTCCATTCACTCCACAGATGCTGCCTGACCTGCTAAATTCTTTGTGTTTTGCACAAGTTTCCAGCATCAGCAGTTTCTTTGTCTTCTTTTTTTAGCTAACTGTTAATTAGCAAAATTTTCCTCAGCTATATTTTCTTTTATTTGGTCATTTTAAATCCAATATATAATTGATACCAAATTTCTCAACCCTGAGCCCATTGTCCAATATTTAAGGGTTTAGATCCAAGAGAAGGGAGAGAGAGAGGGGGAGAAGAGGGGAGAGAGAAGGGGGAGACGGGAGCGTGGGGTTCATTTTCCCACGCAAGCCATAGGTGACTGGGCAATCTGAACCCAAACACCAAGGTGAAAGCGGCCGAAGGTGCGCATCGCTCGGGACAGCCCCCACTGTCCCACGGACACCCTCCGCGGGCTGCGGGTCGGGTGGAGCGGAGGTTTGGGACAATGTTCATGCCTTCACAGTGATGTGATGGACATGGGGGTCTGGATTAATCGCTGGCAAGTCCCGCCCCCCGGAAATGTCAAGTCCATTATTGGACTTTTCTGTTTAGCGGCAGTCGGTCCTTTGGCCTGTAGACGACGCCGCTTTTCGAGTAGGTGGCATTTCGACAGAGCAGCCATTTGGTAAGTTTGCTTTTAGGCAACGCAGCTTTTCGGTTCCTTGGGATTTAGGCGTCCCGCTCTTTCGATTAGTTTGCATTTAGGTGTCCCATCCTTTCGGTTAGTAGCCATTTCGTCTTCGGACTCTTTCGGTTTATTGACGTTTCGGCCTCATTTTAATACCGTTCCTTGGCTTCGACTTCTTTGCTTCGGCCTCTTGTCTGTCGGCGCCACACCCGGGTACCGGTAAAACAGCAGGTGCAATTTGTACATTAAAAAGAAGGATAAAACAGATCTAGGAAACTACAAACTAGTTAGCTTGACACCAACTCTATGAAAACAAATCATGGAAATTCTTGACAAGAGATCAAAGGTCAATAGATTTTTATGACTAGGGATATTGGGTTAGTCAGGAATGGAAATGCTCTTGAAAATTCATGTTAAGCTATAAACCCTTTCGAGCCTCTGTCACTTCTTCAAAGAATTCAATTGTATTCCATACAAATCATTTTTATTACATAAGTTCCGAAGTGACAGGAGTAGAATTAGGCCATTTGGCCCATTAAGTCCACTCCACCATCCAATCATGGCTGATCTAACTCTCCCTCTTAACCCCATTCTCCTGACTTCTCCCCATAACCCCTGTCCTTTTATTCTGAGGCTATGACATCTGGTCCAAAACTCTCCCACTAGTGGAAACATCCACTCCACATCCACTCCATCCCGGCCTGTCACTATTTGATAAGTTTCAATAAGGCTCCATCTCAACCTCCTAAACTCCAGCGACCCAGTACTGTCAAATGGTCATCATATGTTAACCCACTCATTCCTGGGATCATTCTCGTAAACCTCCTCTGGACCCTCTCCAGCGCCAGCACATCCTTCCTCAGATATGGGGCCCAAAATTGCTCCCAATGCTCCCAATGCGGTCGACCAGCGCCTTATAAAGCCTCAGCGGGGTGGAAGTTTGCAACCTTCACGTGGTCTGCCCTGTTTCGACTAATGCAATCAACTTGACGTGCACAAACGGAAGATCAAATAGAACAAGTTGTCCAACAACTTTAGGCTGTGCATGCCACACGAAAGAAGAAGAAGAAGAAGCCTCAGCAATACATCCTTGTTTTTGTATTCTAGTCCTCTCAAAATAAATGCTAGCATTGCAATTGCCTTTTTTAGATTCTTTGTTACATAACATCATTGGGATATAAAAACAGATGCAGGAGCAAGCTATTTAGCTCCTCATACCTTCTGCATGATTCAGTGCGATCAAGACTTTTTACCTTTGTGCCACTTTCCTGCACCAACACCATATCTTTTGATTCCTATTCATCTATATATTTAGTGGCGGCGCTGCTTGGCAGCTGCAGCTCACCTGCAGTCCGTCTGTCTTTTATTTTATTTTTGTCTTCGTGCCTGTTTTTAGGGATTATTTTTGGTTTGTTAGGTTGTGTAGGTGTGGGGGGGGGGGGGGGGGGGGGAGGGTGGGAGAAACGGGGTTTTAGTGTCTCCCTTCGGGGGGATGCGACTTTTCTTGTCGTGTCCCCCGTCACCGTCTCCGTCTGTGCTGAGGCCCTAATGGCGGAGCTGGCGGCCTCCAGCTTCCAGCGGCGGCGGCACAGCTTTCGGAGCTTCAGCGGCGACCTGGCTTCGGAGCTGTGGTGCTCCAGTGGCGTTCCGGCGGCGACCTGGTTTTCGGGGCTGCGGTGCTCCAGCGACGGCCTGGCTTTCGGGGCTGCGGTGCTCCAGCGGCGGCCTGGCTTCCGGGGATGCGGTGCTCCAGCGACGTTCCGGCGGCGACCTGGCTTTCGGGGCTGCGATGCTCCAGCGACGTTCCGGCGGTGACCTGGCTTTCGGGGCTGCGGTGCTCCAGCGGCGACCTGGCTTCGGGGATGCGGTGCGCCAGCGACATTCCGGCGACGACCTGGCTTTAGGGATGCGGTGCTCTAGCGACGTTCCAGCGGCGGGCCCTGTGGCGGTGTTCCGGCGTTCCGGTGACAGCGGTGGCGGCGGCCCGGTTTCGGAGGCTCGGACGCAGGCCTGGTGGACGGCAGCATCGGAGGCCTGGATCTCCTCAGCGCAGAGGGAGAATAAGGAGGGAAGAAGACAGAGACTCTAAGACTTTTGCCTTCCACCACAGTGAGGAGGTGTTTGGTGAACTCACTGTGGTGGATGTTAATTTTTGTGTTTATTGTGTGGTTTTGTTATTTTTATATATGTATGACTGCAGGCACGAAATTTCGTTCAGACCGAAAGGTCTGAATGACAATAAAGGCTATTCTATTCTATTGATCTCTTGTTACAGATTGGTTTTGGCCCTCATGCCACATATTGCCAGTTGAATTGCATATTTTGTTTTGCTGCACCAAAACATAACTATGTTTGGCACTTTCATGTCCCCTGTAAAAGTTGGCCAAAATTCAGAGTGAGACATTGTTAGGGTGGATTAAGCCCAGAAACAATATTAATACAGGGCTTATGCAGTTTCAAACATGATCTCAATCTTTTCAGCATTGTTCTTTACACTTCACTCTGCAGCACAGAGAAAGTGTGACTTTTTAAAGGCAAACCTCACCAGAGTTTAGAAGAATGAGAGGTAACTCAGTGAAAGATTCATCAACAGCTTGGCAAGCTACAAGATGAGTCGATTTTTCCCTGGTTGTGGTGTTTGGAACCAGAGGTTGCTGTCTTAAGATAGGATTTGACCATTCAGGGCAAAAATAAGCAGGCTTTTCTTTATCCAGTGGATAGTGTGTCTGTGGGTTGTGGAGCCTCAGTTGCCATTTTTATTCAAGGTAGAGAACAGGTTGACATATTTTTGGACATTAAGGGAATCATGAGACTCATGCAAGAAAGTGGCACTGAAGTGAAAGGTTGCCCATAACTGTATTGAATGGCAGAACAAATAGAATGATCCAAATAGCATGTTTTATTTTGTATGTTTTTATGTACTTAAACATTTTAAAGGACTGTCTTGGAATAAAGGGAAAGGGAGACAGCTCCCATTTACTCAGGGAGATTTACTAGTCCTGGTTCCTAAGTTACACGCTAGGATGGAGCTCTTGTGAGGTAGAGCTGGCCAAGATCCATCATTGGAAGAACTTGGCAGAAGACAGCTCCAGTGATCTCCACGAGTGAAGAATCGTACACTATGGATCAATAAGGAATTAAGCGTCACGTCCTCACAGCGCATGACATGACGATCACACAATCGTTGTTTACACTTTAGCTCCTCCTCTTTGTTCTACTTATTGCACTTGATGGTATTTATGTATGGTATTATCTGATCTGATTGGATAGCATGTAGAACTTTTAGCATGCTTTTCACTATACCTCGGCGACCCATTACATCAGTAATGCAGCGGAAGGCACTTTTAGAGAGGGGGCTGAGCAGCCTGCAGTCATTTCTGCTCAGGTTTCGTCATTTCAGCTGAGTGCCTCTTAAAATAGATAGAAAAGTAACAAACGTGTGAGATGTCGTCCGATTTCTATCGAGTCTCTTCTACAATAATCATTGCAACTGCTTTTTGAGCAATATAATTGAGCCGGTAAGAGCAAGGGCGGCGGGCTCTGCACCTATATCAACAATGATGGTGCAACAATGCACCAACCACACTGCAGTAGAGAGCTACTGTTCCCCAGACCTGGAATACCTACTGCTTAAATGTAATCCGTTTTACCTGCCTCGGGAGTTTACTGTGGTTATCATCATGGCCATATACATCCCACCACAGGTTAATGCTAACCTAGCGCTGGCACAGCTGCACTCGGCCATCAACAAGCAGCAGGATGCTCACCCCGACGGTGCCTTCATTGTTGCAGGGGATTTTAATCAGGTCGACCTACGAGCTGCACTACGCAAATTCCACCAGCATGTGTAGTGCCCAGGGGCTCAAACACGCTGGATAAAGTGTACACCAACATCAAGGACGCATACAGAGCTCTCCCCTGCCCATCCCTGGGACAATCCGATCACCTCTCACTGTTTCTACTGCCTGCATACAAACCCCTCATCTGCAAGACCAAACCTGCAATAAAGACGGTCAAAATATGGCCGTGGACGCCACCCTACAATTCCAGGACTGCTTTGATCGCACCGACTGGGACCTGTTTGCACAACAAACTACCAGTGGTACAGAGGTAGACTTGGAGGAGTACACATCCACTGTGCTCTCCTACATCAACTGCTGTGTGGAGACTGTCACAGTGGGCAGGGAAATAAAGATGTTCCCAAACCGCAAACCGCGGATGAACTAGGAGGTTCAGAATCTGCTAAGGGCACGCAACATTGCCTTTAAATCCAGGGACACTTCTACCTACAGTGCTCCCAGGTCGAACTTGAACAAAGGCATAAAAAAGGCCAAAGACATCCACAGGCAAAGGGTGGAAGACCACTTCAATACTGCGGACATCAGAAGCATGTGGCAGGGTGTCAGGGACATCACTGACTACAAGAGCAGCCCCGCCTGCGCCCACACTGATATCACACTGGCCAATGAATTAAACACCTTCTTTGCCCACTTTGAAACTGGCAACACCACCAGGAGAGGAACAACCCCGGCCATGGCAGAGGGACTGGCTTTAACACTGAGCACCCAGGAGGTACAGTGCGCTCTGCGTAAGATCAATCCACGCAAGGCTGCAGGCCCAGATGGAGTCCAGAGTAGGTTATTAAAAGACTATGCTGTACAGCTGGCGGAGGTATTCACGAGGATCTTTAACCTGTCTCTATTTCTGGCAACGGTCCCAAGTGCCTGAAGACAGCTACCATAGTGCCAGTGCCGGTGCCGAAAAAGTCTAAAGTCACCAACCTGAATGACTACCGCCCAGTTGCCCTAACTCCAATACCAATGAAGTGCTTTGAAAGGCTGATCCTCCCCCACATCAAATCCAGCATCCCTGCCTCATTGGACTCTCATCAATTTGCATACAGGGCAAATAGATCCACAGCGGATGCCATCTCTGTGGCTCTTCACATTGTCCTGACTCACCTGCAAAGACAGGGCACCTACGTATCTACGTATCTTCATTGACTATAGCCCTGCCTTCAATACGGTCATCCCCCCTAAGCTCACCACCAAACTCCACCAGCTAGGCTTCAGCTCACTGATATGCAATTGGATCCTGAATTTTCTCACGGTGCGACCGCAGGCAGTGAGACTGGGGCCGCACCTGTCCTCCACTATCACCCTGAGCACCGGCACACCACAGGGCCGTGTACTGAGCCCCATGCTCTACTCCCTCTTCACACACGGCTGTGTTCCTGCATTCAACACCAACCATTGTTAAGTTTGCAGACGACACAACGGTGATCGGGCTGATCACCAATGGTGATGAAACAAAATACAGAGCGGAGGTGCGGAACCTGGCAGACTGGTGCTCATGTAACAACTTGTCACTAAACACCTCCACGACCAAGGAGCTGATTATGGACTTCAGGAGGTCACAGAATGGGGAATACGCCCCAATCTCCATCTATGGAGACAGTGTGGAGAGAGTGTCCAGCTTTAGGTTTCTGGGCACACATCTCAGAGGACCTCACATGGTCCACCAACACCGCTGCGCTTGTCAAAAAGGCACAGCAACAACTGTTCTTCCTAAGAACATTGAAACAGACTGGTCTGCCCCAACAGCTGCTGACAACCTTCTACCACTGCACGACAGAGAGCATACTAACGTATGGCATCTCTGTGTGCAGGGGCGGAAAACACGGGGGGGGGGGGGGGGGGCAGAGGGGACACGTCCCCCCCCCCCCATGTTTTGTGAGGGGGGGACATCCCCCCCAAGGCCTGTGCCTCATCCGCAGCCAGGATCGATCCCGGCCGGGTCTCCGGCGCTGTCCCATCCCCAGCCGAGTGCCCCCCCCCACGGGTGGCCAGAGAGGTCGGGAATCAGGCGCGAGCTGTATCCCCAGCCCCACAGCCAGCGCAGTATCATTGTTTAGCGCTGGATTGAGCCTCCGAGGCCTCAATTACAAAGTTTCTACAGAAGCTTCTGGAAGGAAGTCAGTTAACTAAACGTAATGCAACATTTTCCCAGGTTGTATAAACAATTCAAAGGCTTCACACTTCAGTCAATCATCAAACAGCAGCACCACATGTTGCAACATTATTTACAATACCTTTTCACACCCCCTTTTATAACCAGTCCCCACTACATTTGCAGACATTCTTGTCTCCCTCTGCAAACCTTCATACATATTAACAAAGTTAGGACATCTGGACCTCTCCTTATCATCAACTTCCATGTGGGAGCCATGGCTCCATCTTGCAACTTTCACAGAAAGAGACCAAGCAGGCCTTGCAAATGCAAAGATCCTCCATTTTACAACACGTTTAATGTGGCCAATATTAACACAAGCAGTAGAGGGATATGGATCATGTACAGTCAGGGACAGTTTCTTCCCAGCTGTTATCAGGCAACTGAATCATCCTACCACAAACAGAGAGCAGTCCTGACCTACAATCTACTTCATTGGCGACCCTCGGGCTCTTTGATCGAACCTTACTGGCTTTATCTTGCATGTTATTCCCTCATCATGTATCTGTACACTGTAATTGGCTTAATTGTAATCCTGTATTGTCTTTTCGCTGACTGGTTATCAAGCAACAAAAGCCTCCTTACACTTGTCAATAAACTGAACTGAAACTGAGATGAGATCCGTGTACCTTGGTATCATGTTTGGCACAAACATTGTGGGTCTACTGGCCTGTTCCTATGCTGTACTGTTCTATTTCTATGATATTAAGTAAATTATAGGTTTGGTCGGTAATGTGGCATATATGGGAATGATCAACCACAATCATAATGAATGACAGAATGAGAATGAAGGGCCATATAGTCTGCTCCTGCTTTTATTACTCACATTTTTAAAGTGCTATCTGAAAGTCGAATGCAAAATAGCACTAACAAGACCCAGCTTTCCGTTGAAATACTTTATTTCAAATTATAAACATAAGATCTAACATTCGTGGTTAGTTCAGTGTAAAACTGGTAAAGAAAGCAAGCAGGAGAGAGTGCCAAAAAGGAGTCCTTTCATTTGACATAATCTGTAGATTTATTGAAAGCTCCAGTAATTTATCAGAACTGTGCTCCTGAAACTTAACAGATGGGAACATTCTTGTGGCCTGTCCACCTGTGGATCCCGCTGCTTTCCACTTTTTTGAAGTATGGCTTAATGTAATTAGTCAGTTGGAAACTTTCCCTTTTTTGCAAAAAGACTGCATTACACTTGATTAACTGGATTCCTGCAATACCACATGAACATGGGCATTCCTTTACTGTTCATAAAATCATAGTACTATACAGCATGGAGACATTATGTCCATGCCAACCTGTAGGCACCCATCCATATACTGTAAATCCCATCCCACAACACTTAGTCTACAGGCCCCTGTGCCTGTGTATTTCAAGTGGTCATCGAATCACTTCTTAAATGCTGTCAGCAACCCAGCTTCAAACAAGTTTTCATTCTAAGTGAAGGTCTCCTCATTTCTCCTCTTATCCCTTTACCCTAAATCTACATCCACTAATTGTATCTGCTCTGATATGGAGCCAATGGAGGTAAGTTTTCTGCAGTCTGTTCCATCTGTATTATTATAACTTCATACACCTCAATCATGCTCCCTTAACCTGTTCTGCTCTCAGGGGAACAGACCCATCTTCTCCAATCTCTCCTTACAACTGAACTGCTCCATCCCAGAGAACATTCTGATAAATCTCCTCTCTGTCCACCCAGTGTTACCACATCCTTCCTATACAATGCATTAATGCATGCAATACTCCACCTGAGGTCTGACTAAGGTTTTACAAGGTTAGAGCATAAATTGCCTGAATACAATTCAGTATATGTGATGCTGAATAATAAAGGCCAGCATCCCATATGCCTTCCTAACTACATTATCCACCTGCTTTGCCACCTTCAAAGATCTATGGACGTACTCCAAGGTTCCTCTGTTCCTCGACATGCAGCTTACAACCCAGTGGTATGAATATAGATTTCTCTAACTTCAAGTAACCCTTGCCTGCTCTCTCTCTCTCTTTCTCTCTCCCACCCTAGTTCTCAGATTGGTTTAACTGTCCTCCTGATTAGTTACTGTTTGTATGCCTCGTTGACACCTTCCCCTCAGCCAACAATGTACCATTCTACGTTTTCTTGATAATCGCCTGCTTTGATATGTTGTTTTCACACCTTACCTTTCCATATCTCTAGTTTCCCTCTCCCTGACTCTCAGTCTGAAAAATGACCCAAAATGTCACCCATTCCTTCTCTCCAGAGATGCTGCCTGTCGTGCAGAGTAACTCCAGCATTTTGGGACCTATCTTCGGTGTAAACCAGTTTCAGTTTAGTTTGGTTTAGTTTATTGTCACATGTGCTGTGAAAACACACATGTAGTTGAGGCCAGTTCATTGAGGGTAGTTGAGGCCAGTTCATTGGCTATATTTAAGAGGGTGTTAGATGTGGCACTTGTGGCTAATGGGATCAGGGGGTATGGAGAGAAGGCAGGTACGGGATACCGAGTTGGATGATCAGCCATGATCACATTGAATGGTGGTGCAGGCTCGAAGGGCCGAATGGCCTACTCCTGCACCTATTTTCTATGTTTCTATGTTTCTATGAAAAGCATTTGTGTGTGTCCAGCATCTGCAGTTCTTTCCTACACACTCCCTAAGACTCTACCCTTCATGTGGTATGTCCTGTCCAGCATCAAATCACTCTCTAAATTTATCCTACAGAGAGAAGAGGCATAAAATAATATGCTGCAGATTTTGGAAATGCAAAATTAAAAGCTTAAAATTCTGAATTTGCAAATAGTTAGGCAGAAGGATATCAGATGAATAGAAACACAAGGAAGTGCATATTCTGTAACCTTGAGCAAAAAAAATAAGGTGCTGGTGGAACTCAGTGGGTCTGGTAACATCTGCGGAGGCAAATGGACAGACCACAATTCTGGTTGGGAGTCTTCTTCAAGACTGGGTCTTTATTTTGCTCAAGATCAGGTGAATGTAAGGACTTTATCTTGAAAAGAATACAAAACTGATTCAGCTTTCAAAAAAAAAATCATTTATCAACCCTCTATCTTCAACCTCTCCTCTCACCATGGTGAAAGCAATTTAAATAGTCATGAATCTCATTTGCCGTTGTATATATTTTAATATATTTTAAAAATGTGTGACGGAATATACGAAATATTTTAAAAATGTGTGGCGGATGGCAGGTAATTGAATCAAGGCAATGGGCATTACCTATAAAGGTTCCTTATTAAATGAGGCGGCTTAAGAATTGATTTGTGCTGAAAAATGATATGTACTGAGGCTTATCAAAATTGGGCAATAGCTTCTGCATCTCTAAACTAAAATGCCCCATGTGCCTGCTCTGCCATGCAATAACATCATGACTGATTTTTTACCTCACTACCACTTCCTATATTAATCATACATCCCTTGGTTTACGATACAATACAATACAATAGAACCTTATTTATCCCAGGAAGGAAATTGATTACATAATAATCAATTATTTTTTGGGAGTTTGGGAGACAAAAGCGCAGATCAAAATTGAGTACTTACTGGCTCCTTCATTAACATAAGTGAAAACCCTTTTATTTCCCTCTTGTTCTGCAGCCTTCAGTGGGTCCTTCAGCCTGCTACCTGTCCATTCAAGCTGAATGGAGCACACTTCACATGCTACAACCACTTTATGCTGAATAGGGCTCAGTGCTCACCACGCAGATTGTTTTGTTGTTGAACATATTCTAGGCTACACAAAGGCTCCCTTTAAATCACTTTGCTTTCAATATAAGAATGCTCTTAAAACCTTGATCTAAGTGTGCCCAACATCCAGTAAATGCCAGAACAATGCAGCTTACCCAGCATCAATTGGATAAGAAATGACAGTATTCACAATAAGTTTGTTTGAATTTCCAGAGCACCGTTGTTCAACACAGAAATGATCATAATACTATACCACATAAAAATATGTTAATGCTACGAGAACTAATGTTTATGGTCAGAATATCAAAGCCAAGACATCTTGAGGCTGAATTTCCACTCACCACCCTAATGCTGGAAGTGTAGTGGATCGGGTGACCCAGTTTCTCATTCGGTCAGCGTATTTTTCATAAGAATATCTTCATCTGATCAAACATAAATCATACAAACTGGAATTTCTTTATTTATTTTCAGCGTTCATGATGGGAGACCCTGGTGCCACCCAATTTCCTGTCCCCCCCCCTGTTCTTTTCTCCAGCATTTTATGTCAGTTGTACAGTATTTCAAGACCTCAGAGACATTTGGGTTCCCTTCACATCGTCTGTATCATGACAATTTCGCACAACCATTTTCTGTAAATAATAATGAGTAATTATTTAAAAAGTAAAATGCTTATTGTCTCCGACAATGAGCACGAAGGCACAACTTTTATCGCAATGGATTTGAAGGGATATGGGTAGTCTGACAAATGATTTATGGAAATACATGTCCTGCAGTGAATTTCCTTGGGAATTCAGAGGGTAATAGGCCAAGGCTCAAATGGTTTAGCTGCTGTCTGACCTTATTGTTGAATGTGTCACTACATAGTGGTCATTCCAAACTATTATGCTAGAGAAAAGGGTCGCCTGAGTGAAAAATTCCAAGTTTAAGGAGGAAATGGAAAGAATTTGGGCTATCAAGGCTGCACTCCACTTCTGCATCTAATTTCTCCTCTGGCACATTTCTGTAAATTTGATTAGCCTTTATATTTGATCAGGAACATACGCCATTCAATAGCTATCTTTAACTGCAGTATGGAAGCGAGAAAAGAGTTTGATGATTGAAAATAGATCTCATAATATTTAAACAACAATCCAAAAATATGATTTTTATTTTGGAGGCTTTCATTTCTCAGTGTGCAATGAGATAGAAAATACATTTATTGTAGCAGTATTGGTTAATACAAAAATATTTATATGTCCAGTATCAGAGTTGTTACCGGGATAATGGCAGCAACCTAAAAATAAATAAAAATAACTTCTCAATTTCCATACATGTTTAGTGTACAGCAAGTTACATCTTAATCTCCTTACAGTCTGTGTACTAACCATGCATCAGAATAAAGTTAATACTGCATATGATAGCCTCAAGCAACAAATGGAAATGAAGACTGAGAGTTGATGGCATTATGGATAGCGAGGAAGGTAAACTTAGGCTACTGAATAATATTGCCAGTTGTTAAAGGCAAAGAGAGATTATTTTTTATCATGATAAGTGGGAGACTAATAAGAGTAGGATAAATTCATGAATAGTAATGCCTTATGGAATGTTAGGGGAAAATGGAAAATTGGGATATGTCCAAATATCCCTGAAGGCAACAGATTAGGTCAATAGGGTGATGACAAAGGCATTTGAGATTCTGGCATGCTTTAGCTGGAGGTCTTTGTAGAACTTGTTTTGAACACTGGTAAACCATAGCTGGAATGTTGTGTGAATTCTGGTCACTGCACTACAGGAATGACATAATTGTAGTGGAAATGGTGCAGAGAAAATTCTCCAGGATGTTGCCTGGTTGGAGTGTCTCAGTTTTGAGGAGAGATTGGAAAGGCTGTGTTTGTATTCCTTGGAACATTGGAGGCTGAAGGAGCAATCTGATAGAGGTGTACAAAATTATGAGAGGCATAGTTAAAGGTGAATAACATGAAAGATTTTCCCCATGGCAGAACTGTCTCATATGGGAAACATAGAAACATAGAAACATAGAAATTAGAAATTAGGTGCAGGAGTAGGCCATTCGGCCCTTCGAGCCTGCACCGCCATTCAATATGATCATGGCTGATCATCCAACTCAGTATCCCGTACCTGCCTTCTCTCCATACCCTCTGATCCCCTTAGCCACAAGGGCCACATCTAACTCCCTCTTAAATATAGCCAATGAACTGGCCTCAACTACCCTCTGTGGCAGAGAGTTCCAGAGACCCACCACTCTCTGTGTGAAAAAATTCCTTCTCATCTCGGTCCTAAAGGATTTCCCCCTTATCCTTAAGCTGTGACCCCTTGTCCTGGACCTCCCCAACATCGGGAACAATCTTCCTGCATCTAGCCTGGAAGGATCTAGAAGGAATGGGTTTAAAGTGAAGAGTAAGAAAGAATCTGAGGAAGAATATTTTCATATGGCGGTTGAAACCAGGAATGAGAAGGTGGTGAAGGCAGGTTATCTCTGAACATTTGGGTAGCATCTTAAATTGCCACGGTACAGTAGTTTGAGAACCAAGTGCTGGTAAATAGGATAAACAGGATTAGTGCTTCATGGTCAGCGTGAACTGGTTGATCACAGGACATCTTCATCTGACCAAAAATAACTCATACAAACTGGAATTTATTTGTTCATTTTCAGGATTCAGAGTTGAACGACCCTGGTGCCACAGTTTCCTGTCCCCACTGACCCACTATTTCTGCACTTTAGAACTCAGTCAATGAGATGATTTGATTATGAAATCATAAAAGGTGTTAATAGAGCATGTGATTAAAATAATAACCAGCAGACATAGATTTAATGTGCAGGAAGGAACTGCAGATGCTGGGTTATACCAATGCTGGAGTAGCTCAGCGGGTGTGGCAGCATCTCTGGAGAAAAACATAATCTATTATTTTTCTCCAGAGATGCTGCCTGATCCGCTGAGTTGCAATAGCATTTTGTGCTTATCTTAGGCACAGATTTGTTAGATGTTATATCGTTATATGTTCTATGGTATATGTTATATGTAATTGTTATATGGTTATTTAAGGTGAATGATGTATTAATCATAAACAATTTGAGGAAAAAATATTTTACATAGAAAGTTCTTTGATGCATAAAGCAATGGCTGCAGATTTAGCAGTAACATTTTCATGAGAAGTTATGATGTTGCAGGACCATGGGGAAATAGTAGCAGATAAGGATTAATTAGGTAACTCCAACAAAGATGCACCTTCTGTTATCATTCTGCTTATTCATTCTTTGGAACAAATCATTCTTTATTAGTATGTGAAATATGCTTGAAAGGTATGTACCACCCACTAGGATCAATCTGCCTGTGGTCTCTTACACTGTTGTAACCAGGTGCAATGTAACCTGCTCATCTTCCAGTCAGGCTTTTTGCAGTCTACCTAACTCAGTATAAAATTCTGCAACGTCACGTAAATCACTTTCTCTATGTGACCTCTCAAAAGCAACACCTCATCCTTGTCTAGAGTAACCTCCATTCAGTATTCCCCTCCTCACACTTCCAACTGATCTATATCCCGCTGTATTCATTGACAACCTTCTTCGTTGTCCCCAATGCTGCCAATTTTCGGTTCATCTGCAAAATTACTGAACAGTTCACCTATATTTTATCTCAATCATTTATAAATCACTAACAATAGAGGCTGCAAAAGGGCACTCTCATAGACCTTCAGTCAGAATAACACCCTGCCACCACTACCTCCGTCTTCTGTGGCCAAGCTAATTTTGAATTAAATCTACCAAGTTTCCCTGGATCCCAAATGCATGAATCTTGCTGATCAGTTTGCCATGAGGGACCTAGTCAAATCATTGACTAAAGTCCATGTAGACAACATTCCACCACGCATTCATTATTCTTGCCACCTACTCAAAAAACTCAATCCTTCATAAGACACAACCTCCCCCATATAAAACATGCTGCCTATCCCAAATAGGTTCATCTTTTTCCAGACATGAATAAATCCTATCCCTAAAAATCTTCTCCAATAATTTCCTTACCAAGAATGTAAGATTCATTGGTCTATACTTTTCTGGTTTACCCCTTTGCTCTTCAAAAGCAAAGAAACAAAGTTGACTATTCTGCATTCCTTTAGAGCTTAGCTTGTGACTAAATAGGATGCAAAGATCCCTGACTGAATATAAATAGGGCGTCATGGTTGTGGATGTTGGCCTGGAGAGGTTATTTTGTTCGCAGTGGATCTGGTGGATTTTGTTGAGAATGTGTTTGTGGTAGAAGATACTTTAAGGTATCTGCGGTAGGTATCTGCCGTCCAGTACATTGATACTTTGAGCTAGGTTTGAGTTCCTGATCTTCCTCAGATGGAAAAAGGCTGTGTCAGTATGCTGATGATGATGTGGAACTGCAACATCCCTTTCTCTGCATGTGACCTCCGAGGCTGAGAGCTGACATGACTCTCCCAGGAAATATAAAGTAGAAACTACTCAAAAATTCTCTGATTTCTATTTTGAGGATGTGGGTGCCAATGGAAACACTAACATTTATTACATATTTCAATTTTCACTTTAGATACCCATAGAGTTAGTGTTATTTTTGGATGCATGAGACCACAAAGTGTCTTGCTAGATCATTACAGAGGCAAGTTAAGATCCGTCTCTGGTGTGGGACTTTTATTTACAAACCAGAATGAGTAAAGACAAAGACTTCTTTCATTCAGGGTCATTCGGAAATGATTGGATTTTATGGGAGACCATAAAGACTCATGAACATTTATTATTTACAAAAAATGGCACTTCATTTACAATAATTCTAAAAATATAGATTTAAATCCACAGACCTGTAATAATATGGTCTGAACTCACAAACAGCGGGTTATGAATTCTGACACAAATATGTCTCAGCATTCAATGATCACTCTTTTGCGCTTCTTTGAGTCTCTAAGCTGTAAACCATGACCTGATGCAGACCACTGGTTCGCCTTTGTTATTTTGCTTTTTAAAGTCATGAACTTTAGCCTGGGATTCTCTTCATAAAATCTTAATAAAGAATGACCTCCAGGCTGTGTGGATGTGTGTATTGTGGTCAACCTCAACATGATTGGAAACAGGACTGTAGGCATTACAGGGCAAAAACTTGAAGTAAACAAGTTCCTCCCTAAATTGCTGTCTTAAAATTAATGAGGCACAAATAGCATGCGAATCACAGTCATGATAATATCATTGGAACATCTTCCTTTAATTATTACTTTATACCTTCCAGCTTGCCATGACCAAACTATAATTATTGTTGACTATATTTTCAAATGTTTCATACAGTTTTCATTTAAAAAAAAGCAAGGAATGAGGAAAGGCATTTCATTCTCCATTTCATTAGGCCCATCTTGCTATTGGACTATAAATCATGTGCAAAATCAAAATCACGCTCCTGTAATAACTATGAGGGGACAAAAGACATTGTAGGAAATGTCTGTCATGACCGCTTTTTATTCTCTTGGTCACAAAGATATAAACTTGTGGGTTTGTTTGTCCTGTGAGAGAATGAGCAATTGCTTATTTTTTTATAAAGCTTCCATTAAACCCCGTGTTACATCATTCACAATTGCACACTTCTGAGTCATGGTCAGATGAGAGTGCTATCTGAGAATACAATGCATCGTTCAAAGCCCCACACAGTGAACTCAATTTTTCAAAAACAATGCTAAAAAGACACTTGTGTTTACAACAGCTAATATAAGAAACAAAGAAACATAACATATGTGCTGAAGATGGAAACTGTTCTTGCATGGCCTTCAGGGAAGAACATTTGTGTCAATTAATTGATAGAAGGGTAATCTGACTGTTCTCTTCAGTTTGTTACTGTGAAATTGCAAGGGAGATGACCTTTGATGAGGATTCACCCATATAATTTTCTTTTGTGATGGTGTCTTTTGAATGTACTGTCAAATGGTTTAGTACCTGTTTTAGTATCATAGCATTAGAGCGAGGCAGCACTGTGGCACAGCTGGTAGAGCCACTGCCTCACAGAGACAGAGGTCCAGCTTCAATCCTAAACTCGGGTTCTGCAGGTGTGAAGTTTGCACATCCTCCCTGGGACTACGTGGGTTTCCTCCTGGTGCTCCAGTTCCCTCCCACTTTCCAAAGACATGTAGGTTTGTAGGTTAATTGAGTTCTGTCAAATTGCCCCTAATGTGTAGAACTAATGCTGACAGGTGATCAAAGGTCAGTGTGGACCTGAAGGGCTGAATGGCCTGTTTTCACACTGTATCTCTATACTAAACTAAAAACATAAATTATCTTTTGGTAATTATTTATGTTTCCCTATCGAATGGTTGACTCCAGTTCTCATTTTGTATGTTTAAATCGGCAAGATGTGCATCTATTGTAAGTTTAGATACTAAGTATTTTAATATGAAAATTAGATGCTATTGTTAGTTTCATGCATGTATTCAGTGAAAATCAGTACAGCTGAATTAACAAGAAAGAATGCTTCACTTGCATATTTGCTCCTGACATTTGATCCGTCACCACAACTTTGGCAAAAGGCAGGGAAATAGTATAAACAGCAAGATTCAATTACTGTGAAGAATTAAATGTCTTTCTGGGAGATCCTGCCTGCAAGGCAGCAGTGCCCACACTTTTTCCTGGCAGGACTTTCCATTAGGACTCAGGGGGGAAAATTGATAACAGAGTCAGGCTTATAATACTCAAGAGATGTGCAACCACAGTTAGAGAGTCATAGAGACAGCACAGAAATAGTCCTTCAGTTCACCAAATGGAGGTGACCATTGCATGAATCCTACTGTAACCAATTTTATCTTTCTTACATTTCCATCAGACACATCAGGCCGGCATGGTGGCATAGCGGTAGAGCTGCTGCCTTACAGTGCCAGAGACTCGGGTTTGATCGTGACGACGGGTGCTGTCTGTAAGGAGTTTATATGTTCTCGGGGTTTCCTCCAAGACCATCGGTTCCCTCCCACACTCCAAAGATGTATAGGTTAATTGGCTTGGAATAAATATAAATTGTCCCTAGTGTGTGTAGGATAGTGTTATTGTGCGAGGATCGCTGGTCGTTGGCGACGGTGGGCCAAAAGGCCTGTTTCTGTGCTGTATCTCTAAACTAAACTAAACTAGACATTATAAGTTTATTAAGGGTAAAATTAAGGGCTTATATTCACTGGAATTTAGAAGGGTGAAAGGAGATCTTATAAATACATTTAAAATTCATAAGGGATTGGAAGATTGTTCCCGATGTTGGGGAGATCCAGAACAAAGGGTCACAGTCTAAGGATAAGGGGAAATTCCTTTAGGACTGAGATGAGGAAAACATTTTTCACACAGAGAGTGGTGAGTCTCTGGAATAATCTGCCACAGAAGGTAGTTGAGGCCAGTTCATTGGCTATATTTAAGGAGTTAGATGTGGCCCTTGTGGCTAAAGGGATCAGGGGGTATGGAGAGAAGGCAGGTACAGGATACTGAGTTGGATGATCAGCCATGATCATATTGAATGGCGGTGCAGGCTCAAGGGGCCAAATGGCCTACTCCTGCACCTATGTTCTATGTTTCTAGTATAGGAGCAGGGAGGTTCTACTGCAGTTGTTCAGAGTCTTGGTGAGACCACACCTGGAGTATTGCGTACAGTTTTGGTCTCCTAATCTGATGAAAGACATTATTGCCATAGAAGGACTACAGAGAAGGTTCACCAGACTGATTCCTGGGATGTCAGGACTTTCATATGAAGAAAGACTGGATAGACTCGGCTTGTACTCGCTAGAATTTAGAAGATTGAGGGGGAATCTTATAGAAACTTACAAAATTCTTAAGGGGTTGGACAGGCTAGATGCAGGAAGTTTGTTCCCGATGTTGGGGAGGTCCAGAACAAAGGGTCACAGCTTAAGGATAAAGGGGAAGTCTTTTAGGACCGAGATGAGAAAAACATTTTCTCAAGTGGTGAAGCCATGGAATTCTTTGCCACAGAAGGTAGTTGAGGCCAGTTCATTGGCTATATTTAAGAGGGAGTTAGATGTGGCCCTTGTGGCTAAAGGGATCAGGGGGTATGGAGAGAAGGCAGGTACAGGTTACTGAGTCGGATGATCAGCCATGATCATATTGAATGGCCTACTCCTGCCCTATTTTCTATGTTTCTATGTTTTCCCTGGACCAGAGCAGATATGGTATACAAGCCTATAAGTGGTATAGAAAGGGTAAATTGTAGGAAACCATTCCCTATATGGTGTATAAAACTGCAGTCAAAGATGTAGGTAAAGAGGGCAAGAGATTTCAATGGGAATATGAAGGGGATCTTTTACAGCCAGAGAATGAGTGAAAGTTCCCATTTTCAATTCCTTTTTCATTCATAAAGTGGTGGTTTCCTGAAACGCACTGTCTGAGAGCGGCTGCGGAGGGTTGAGGTCCCAACCACGGGGGAAAATGGAGGAAGACTGGCCAAATTTTGTGCCTTCCACCACAGTGATGAATGCTGTGGTGGATGTTTATGTTAATTTTTTATTGTGTTTTTGAGTGTTCTTTTTCAATGTACCGCTGCTGGCAAATTCATTTCACTTACACTTTATGTGCAAGTGACGAATAAAACTGATTGATTGATTGATTGGAAGCTAAGACAAGCACTAAAGTGTCATGAACCAAATGCTCACAGCTAGGGTTAATGCAGATGGTGCCCACTGGGTGTATTTTTTGGGAGGTAAGAGGAAACTGGGAAACTGGAGGAAACCATGCAGTCACAAGGAGAACTTGCAAACTCCACGCAGACAGCGCAGTAAATCAAGATCATACCTAGAGACACAACTGTCTGCAATCTGGAGAGCAAAGGGCTAATCAATGTTTCAGGTCATGATCCTGAATCTGGACAGAGTGTGGAGGGAAGAGAGCCAGTATAAGGAGGGAAGATGGAGAAATGTCACTACAGCCCCCTGCCCCCATCACCCCCCCATTCTCCCCGCTTTTCCCCCCACTCCTCCCTCCCTTCCTACCCACTCCCCCTCCCCTTTCCCCACTCCTCTGCCCCCCCCACTCTCCGACCCCTTTCCCCCACTCCCCCTCCCCCCACCCCACAATGATGACTTTAAATGCCACAAGAATATAATAATATCAGGAGGACATTGTAGACCTTTGAATCACCAATCACGTTACACATTGTCCCTCATTGTGATTCACTTTTTGAGGGAAATAACACAGTTGCACCAATCTGCAGCCACTCACAATATTGAAATGACCTCATCTCTATGATTTTGATGTGATTACAGAGAGATAGGAGAAAGTATTAAAACTCCCAGTTTGCAACAACACTGTAGATTTGCCCTCCGATTTCAAAAAATAAGAACTTTGCTTGCAATAACCTTCACATACTTGGCAACAAGCACAAAGAATGTAGCAGCTGAACATGTAAATAAAATGAAAGGATGTGAGATAACCTAATGAAAGGAAAGGGAGTAACACAATCAAAGGGAATGAACAGTCAACTAAAATCTAGGGTTTAATTCAATCCAACATGCAACGAATCCAAATGTGTTTCTGATCCAAGGCAAAGATGCTTTCCAAATGTAAAATGTCAGGTGTCAAGGGAGTAGCCATCAATTCTAATCATATTATATTCAGGTCAAAAGTGTGTTATAAATAATTTAAAGATGTGAGTGTTGCACTTATTTTATCAAACTAAGTAGACTGCAGCTGTAGATTAGTGAAAAGAATTGGTGAGCGATGTTCAAAAGTACTTGTATAAATCAAGCTCACCTTAACAGAAGATGGAAGTTTGAAATAAAACAGAAATAAAAATTGGAAAGATGCAGCAACTCTGTAAAATTACCATTAACTGACCTAGATGAAAACAAATACTGTACGGTTTCAAAGTTGTGTTTGTCATACGTAATACTTAACTCATATTGTTACTTATTTGCAAATTATGGGAGTAATGCTTGATAATAATACTTACTGAGACTTTATGAATTGATTTTCTGACTGTGCATGCTCAGTTTTTTTCTAAAGCATACACATATACTTCCCATTTCTGGACAAAACATCAAAGTGATATAACGTTGATCATAGAGGCGAGATCCCTGCAATCAGCAAAAATGAGGTAATTTCACATTAAAATCCTAAATTTAGTTCTTGGTGGACAATGAAAATCACTTACGCAGGGACTGACCCTATCGCCTAAAGGTACACAAAAAGTACTGGATTAACTCAGCGGGTCAGCCAGCATCTCTGGCGAAAGAGGGAGTTAGATGTGGCCCTTGTGGCTAAGGGGAGCAGAGGGTATGGAGAGAAGGCAGTTACGGGATACTGAGTTGGATGATCAGCCATGATCTTATTGAATGGCGGTGCAGGCTCGAAGGGCCGAATGGCCTACTCCTGCACCTAATTTCTATGTTTCTATGAAAAAGGATAGGTGACGTATTAGGTTGGGACCCTTCTTCAGTTTGTGCCTTGAGGCTTCCAACTCCAGTTCCAGACCTTCCAGTTCAGACCTAATCCGGATTTCAGGTATTTCTGCAAATAGGTCTATGGCTCACCTGGTACATGCCAACCAAGTTGGAATATCGGGCTAGTCCCATTTGCCTGCACTGATTAGTGAAAAGAAAGGGTGAGAGAATGAATCTTGGACTGATTCCAACCCAAGCTTGCCTTAAGGAGGCCTGTTTGTTTTACCATTTTTCCCTTCTTCCGTCGGGTAGTCTGGTTATTGTCTAGGTCTCACTGCACTTGGACAACATATGTGAGTAGTCACAGATGCTGCTGAACGTTGTGCAATCATCAATGACTATCCTGACCATTTCTGCCCATACAATGCAGGAAGGTAGACAAAAATGCTGGAGAAACTCAGCGGGCGAGGCAGCATCTATGGAGCGAAGGAATAGGCAATGTTTCGGGTCGAGACCCTTCTTCAGACTGATGTCGGGGAGGTCATTCATGAAGCAGCTGAATATGGTTGAGCTTACGACACTACACTGAGGAACTCCCACAGTGAGATTGTGCAGCTGAGATGATTGACCTCCAACCAACATAACCATCTACCATATGGCTCGGTAGGATTTCAACCAGTGTGAGTTTTCCCCTGATTCTCAGTGACTCCAGTTTAATCAGTGCTCCTTGATAGCATGCACAATTAAATATTGCCCGAATATAATGACATTACTCTCTTTACTGTTGGAATGCAGCTCTTTTGCTCATGTTTGGACCAAGACTGTAATGAGGTCAGGAGCTGAGTGATTTTGGTGGAATCCATATTGAACTTTTGTGAGGAGGTTGATATTCCTTCCATGATTTTGCAGGTGGTCAAAAGCAGACAGATGGGATTGTGCATTTGGCCAACTAGTCTGAAGACACATCCTGAATGTAAACGCAGACTGAAAAAGGGTCCAGGCCTGAAATGTCATCTATTCGTGCTTTCCAGAAAAGCTGCCTGACCTGCTGAGTTTTATTCCAGCACTATGTGTCTGAATTAAACATTAATTAGATGGGTTGGATATATTCTGCTTCCTGTTGAATTTGATGGGTTGGATATATTCTGCATACCTGGACAATATTCCCCAATGTCAGGTAGATGTCAGTGTTACAGCTGTACTGGAACAACTTGGCCAAGGGTGCAGCAAGCTCTGGAGCACAAGCCCTCAACACAAGCAGAAACAGGGCCATTGGTGCACCTAGTGAAGCTTGACTGCCTGTTCCTTTGCACGCTGTAAGTTTTGGTAGTGCAAAGGCCCGAACTGAGCAGCTGGGAAAGCAGCCACTAATTTTACAATTATACTTGCCACATGTCAAATAGAAGGTTAATTATTAAAAATGAGTTTCCTGCAGGCTTCAATTAACTCTAATTGCTTGCCCCGAGGCAGAGTCATTGACGTGTACTGAGTTAATGGTGAATTCCAAATAGACAATTATCGTAGATGGCACCAATTTAGACTTAACTGGATGGATTAAGAATCCCAGTTCTCAAAAACGAGTTTTGTAGCTGACACAGATAATTCAGCTAATTCCAAAGTCCTCCCAATGAATAAGATGTCATCCAAATATGCCATGACTATATGATTCTGTGCCCTGAGTAGCCCCAGGACTGGTTTTTAGCAATTTAGTGAATGGTCTGGGGACTGAGGTTAATGCATTAGGCAGTGCTTTAAACCAGCACAACTGCTCCATCCAGTTAAACTTCAAAAATCTCCTGTGATCTTCATGAATGGCCACTGAATAGTAAGCATCTTTGAGGTCAATGCTCGCCATGTAGCATCCCTTGGAAAGCAGTTGTTTGGCAGTGACAAAGGTTTCCATTTTGAAGTGTTTATACTGCACAAAGGTGTTAAGCTCTGTCAAATCAAGGATAATTCGATATCCTCCATCCTTCTTTTGCCTAGTAAATATATTGGACTCAAACTGGTGAGGCTCATGACTCGACCTCTCAATCACCCCTTTCTTGAACAAAGACTCAAGTTCTCCTTGTGCACTCATACAGTCCTGTTGTGAAAACACAAAAGTGCGGCTAGGTGTATGCTGAGTGGGTGGAGGCGAGTCAGAAATGAACTCAATTTGAAAACCTTGTATACTGTGCAGTATAAACGGGTCAGATGTTATCCAATGCCATTCATTCATTCATAAGAAAAATTGCAATCTCCCCCCAACTTGAAATTGATCCATCGCAGGCTCACTTACCTTAGTGGTTACCAGTGGTATGGTCTCTGCTTCTTACCCCGAGGTCTGGGGGGTAGGGCTGTTGGAGAACGCCATCCCCGCATCTTGAACATGGCCCGGATTGGGCCCTGCCCTAAAAGGCTTCTGTGCCTATTGCTTGGAACCATGTCCACCATATCTGGCGAACCGTCTGGTATGGAGAGGGGGGTAGGGGTACAGTCGCCGAAAAGATGATACCTTAGGAGGTGCCTTCATAAGGCCAATGGTTTTAGCCTCCTCATCCAGCTCTTTTATCTGTTTAGTCAGGTCATCTCCGAACAAGAGGTTTGGGGGATGGACATTCCTCGGCTTGCACAGCCCAGCAAATTCTGTGTTTAGAGCAGGACGGATGGCATTCTTCCTGAGGCAATTGATTTCAAAATGTGCATTGCACATTAATGCCATCTCGTCCTGCTGAGTATCATAGAGGGGCGCCCCATCCACTGACTTGGCAAAGGCCGTGATGCCTGAGACAAGTAGCCTGAGGATTTTTTTAATTTTTACCTCTCGGGCTCTGACGCCCCTTCCAATGTGTCCCCAGATAGATTGGTTTACAACTGGGACACTAAGTGAGGCACAGTTCAGGGGAGTATTATATTTGTCAGTAATATCCTCCATAGTTTGGTCTTGGAGTTGATGGGAGGCCAGATAATTTATGCTCATGGCGAGCTCTTCTTCCAATGGTTCCCCTGTTAGGGCAGGGATAGCAAATCTGGATGCCATAGGGGATACATCCGATGTTTGCCCCTCATGCCATGAAGCATGCTGCCCAACTGTGCCTCCATACTCTGGGACAGTATAACACTGGCCTCGTAAGTTCCCCTCATCAGAGAGGGAGATATTCTGCAGCCCTGACACAGGTGCTGCTGCCTTGGGTTCTCTGTAATCACCGGGCTCCGATAGCTCCCTCCTTTGGAGCATATTGTTCTGGAGTAACCTCTCCACTAGGTTCTCGATGTGGGTCAGCCTGCCAATAACGCTGCCCATAGAATGTGGGGAAATTTCCACCTCCTGGCCCGACTCATCTGAGTCCAGGGCCCTTACAGACTTGCTGGTGGCTTTCCTCCCCCGTGGAGTAGCCAAGGTGCTTTCTGGCAGCACCAAGTCTGTAGCCGCTGGCTGCTCTGCCAGCGACCCTGAAGGTGAATTCGGCGGCTGCCCACTGCCCGCAGGCCCGCGGTCTTCCGCAGCCAGTTTCCTCGCGGCCCGCCTCTTTACCTTGGACATGTTCTCCCGAAGTCCGATGCTGAAAGGTAAGCAAAAATCCCTGAACCAGGAGCAACGACCTCAGCTAAGTTATAAACACTTACCTGAGCGTTTTAAAAATTACCGCTGGAAGTAGCAATGCGCCCACCAGTCAGTCATTGCGCAATGTGTCAGACGTAATGACGCGCATGCGTGGGGACGGCCTTCTTCACGTAGTCACTCACGTGACTCCGAAGTAAAATTACCTCTTAGTATCCTGCCCCCAACTTCTCCATAATCTGTTCTCCCTCATTTGTTTGGTACAACTTTGCTGCCTGCTTCAGCTACCTTAATTGGTGATGAGTTTCACATTCACTTTATCTGTAAAGTGAAATCACTCTGAAATCCTTCAATCGATCTGTCAGTGAATGTTATATTTTGTACTAAATGTTGTACCATTTATGCTTTTAATTAAGCACTGTGGATGGTTTGGTGGTGTACGTGTACATGTACAGTCCTTTCCTTGACTGGATAGCAACCAAACAAAAACCTTCTGCTGCACCTTGGTACACGTGGAGATAATAAACTAACCTAAATTAATTTGACTTGTTCTGGATTCGTTCACATGGAAACATCATCATCCTAATTTCAAATAATTCAACTAATTATTCAATTATTAAAAACAATTCAAATAATTGTAGCCTCACCCACTGAGTTCCTCCAGCATTTCTGTCTACATCCTAATTTCAAAGATTGCTTTCAGTCTGGTTTTTTTTCCACAGGTAAAGAGCAGCAGTCTGATCAACCTTTGCTGATCATTGCTCTGCAGCAATCCTGGCAGTGCCTTTCTACAAGGACTGAAACAATTCTACAAGAATTGAAACAATTTATTCAAATGTCTCCAGTATTTGCAAGGATAGCAGAGAGAGCCAGGGTGAGTTGGCAGCTGAAGGACTTCCACTGTATAACAGCAGGAGTTAATGTAAATGTTTTCCTCTTCTGCACTGCCAGATTTGGAAATTTGGACGGAGGCACACTGCGTGTGTGTCTATAGCTAGGACTGGGAGCAGAATGGAGGGATGGAGGTCTCACGTGTGAAGGCGAACTTTGGGGGAACTTGGGAGAGGGCTAGTGGGTCCGGTGTAATTGGTAACATGTAAGTTGGAGAAACTGGTGCAGCATTAACATCAGAATACTGGAGAAGAAGATGGGAGTGGGGTGGGGTGGTGGTGGGGGTGGTAAGGCATGATAGAACAGGTTACAGGTAAGAGTATTCATGGTAGCATCTGATCATGAGGGAAGCGGGTTGCTGATAATGGAGGAGATTAGCTCAAGTGTATGGGAGGGAACTTTTCTGTTCCTCCTGATCACAAGCAGTGCTAGAAAGACATTTACATTTGGATTCAACTGGTCTTGCCTCCATTCAGAGTTTCAATTCTCCATGAGACTCGAGTGTTCTAAGTTTGCCTTAACTAAGTGGAAATTACTTTATTGCTTTAATATTTAACTTGTTTGGAAACAAAAACCCAGTATTTCAGTGGCAATAAAAAACAGACCATGTGAATTGATTTGAGGATTGATACCTATTTTACTTCGGAGTCACGTGAGTGATTCCGTGAAGAAGCCCCGCCAGTGCGCATGCGCGTCATTACGTCAGACGCATGGCGCACCGACAGGCTGGAGAGCGCAGCTCCACCAGCGGTAAGCTATAAACCAGCAGGTAAGTGATTTAAAACTTTACTGTGGTTTACTTGGCTTCGGTAAGGCTGGTGACAGGAACCGGCAGGAGCAACCTCAGAAATGGAAAAATTAACAAATAAGGCTGCTGCCGTTAAAAGTAAAAAATGTACCGGCGGGACCGCGGTTAGCAAGCCGGCTTCAGAAACACCGGCTTCAGAGACGCCGGCTCCAGAGACGCCGACTGCAGAGCCGGCGGCAGTTCAGCTA
Source organism: Raja brachyura (assembly GCA_963514005.1). The sequence continues at coordinate 44,118,852 of OY740785.1, read as the reverse complement.
ACAGCAGCAACTCCGGTGCTTCAGAGCACTGTGGCCACTCCTGTCGGGAAGAAGGCCAAGAGAAAAACAGCCAGGCCTGTCAACTCTGATGAGTCAGGCCAGGAAGACTCTCCTCCTTCCAATAAAAAGGTTCGGGGACGTCTTGACAAGATGGAACACCTCATAGAACAAATGCTCAACCATGAGGTGGTCCAGTCGGGGTTTCATACCCCCAGGGTTCCCCACCAGCTCTCAGGAGCAACCTCAACAGAGGTCCGTATGGCGAGGAGCAGTACAGGCACAAACAACAATATGCCTACGAGTCTGAATGGGAACCCATAACAGCAGCACCTTTTCAAGGGTTGCATGAAACCTCCCTTGAGCATGACTCGGGAGAGCCAGGGCAGTATGAATCTGACCCTGAAGTTAGTGTCACTGCAGAAGAGCATGCACCAAAGCACATGAGCTATGCTCCAGGTGTGCCGGATGTGGCCAGCAATTTTGCCATACCGGTTGGAACTGGTGAAGCGATGGATGAAAACCTGGCCAGCAATATTAACTATATGGCCTCTCACCAGTTCCATAATGGAGGAAACTTCACAGCGATATCAAACACCTGTTAACTGTGCATCGCTCAAAGTGCCCACCGTGAACTCGGCCATCTGGGGGCAAATGAGCGCATCCATGATGCAGGAGTTGAGGTTTCAGAAAGTCCTCAAATTGGTGTGTGCAGGAATAACGGCGTTTGGGCGATTGGTCCAAGGGGCACCACTCTCACGTACACAGCACGATATGTTGGCCCTGCTGTGCAATGCTCATTTTGAGCTTAATTGCATATGGAAGATAGCAATCAAACCGACCCTCAACCCACGCTTTGCGGCATTGTGCAGATCCTTTAATGTCCAGACACCCAACTTGCTATTTGGGGAGGATCTGGCGAAGCAAGTAAAAGAACTGGATGAGGAGGCGAAAACAATCGGCCTCATCAAAACACATTCCGGGGGCAGGATGCCGCCTCGCAAGCCATATCCTTTCAGATGGGCTACAGTCGCTGGAGCAGGTCAAGGACCGAGCTGGGGGTTTCCAGCTACACGCCGCTGGCACGCACCACTGCACACCCCCAACATGGCCAGGAGACCGAGGAATCCAAGAGCAACCATGGAGGTACAGGTAACTGGTCTGGTCCAGGATATATCCTCTGGGGATTAGCCACCGGTCGGGGGTAGGTTGCAATTTTTCTATGATGAATGGTGCTGCATTACATCAGATCTATTCATACTGGACAGTATCCGGGGGTCTCGAATCGAGTTTATTTCAGAAGTACATCCACCCGCACAAAATACACCTAGTCGGGTATTGGTTTTTTCAAAACCAGAAACTCTACATGTGAATGATGAAATTGGGATTTTATTCCAAAAAAGGGTAATTGAAAGAATGGCATATCAGCCTCAACAATTTGTGTCCGCTATATTCCATAGGCTAAAGAAGGATGGTGGGTGTCGAGTCATTCTGGACCTAACCCGACTTAACTCTTATGTCCAGTATAAACATTTTAAAATGGAAACTTTCAGTACTGCTAAGGAACTGGTATCAAAAGGGTGTTATATGGCAACCATACATCTGAAAGATGCATATTATTCAGTACCAATTCATCACCAGTACCATAGATACTTGAAATTTAGTTGGATGGGACAGTTATGGCAATTTAAAGCTTTGCCCAATGGGTTAACCTCAGCCCCTAGGTTATTTACAGTATTAGGGCTACTCTGCACTCAGAATCAGATTGTGATGACATACTTGGATGATGTTCTGATCATAGGCAAAACTCAGGAGGCAGCTGAGGAATTGGTTTCAGAGACCAAACATCTGTTTGAGAGGTTAGGTTTCCTCATCCATCCAACTAAATCCAAATTCGTACCATCTAGAATGATTGACTATTTGGGGTTCGTCATTGATTCAACTAACATGTCAGTGACATTGTCTACCGCCAAAACTGTTGAAAGTGTGGAGACCTGTAGCAATCTGGTAGATGAACAACAACCCTCCATCCGGCGAGTAGCCAGTGTTATTGGTAAATTAGCGGCGGCTATCCCTGGAGTGCAGTTTGGACCTCTGCACTAACAGAATGTGCAACGAGCTAAAGAACAAGCACTGAAAGAACATGCAGTTCATTTCGATAGACCAATGCAGTTGCCAGCCGAAGCTATCGCCGAGTTGCAATGGTGGATAATTAATGTCTCACGATGTACTAGAGACATTTCGACTTAACAACCTTCAGTTATTTTACAAACTGATGTGAGTGCTTCGGGATGGGGAGCCACTGATACCGAGTGTAGCTGTGGCGGCGGATGGAGTGTGCAAGAGGCATTAATCCTGCAGAGGCATGGGATAAACTACTTAGAATTGCTGGGTGCATTCTATGGCCTAAAAGCATATTGTTCAACAATGCATGATTTACATGTTCAGCTCCAGATTGACAATACCACAGCTGTTGCATATATCAATTACATGGGAAAAATTAGGTCAGTATCATGTGATAATCTGGCTAACCTCATTTGGAACTGGTGCATTACAAGAAACATCTGGGTCTCAGCTATCTACCTACCAGGTAGAGATAACGTGGTGGCAGACACCAGGTCACGCAAATTTAATGACAACACAGAATGGATGCTGAATCCAAAAGTTTTCAAAATGATTGTCAGCCGGTATGGATTGCCAGAGATAGATCTGTTTGCATCCAGGTTAAATCACCAGTTGCCTAAATACGCCTCATGGGAACCGGATCCAGGGGCAGAGCGGTGGATGCATTCTCGCTACATTGGGGACGTACATTCTTTTATGCTTTTCCCCCATTCTGCCTCATCAGTCAATGTCTCACCAAAATAGAGCAGGACTCCGCTTCAGGCATTTTGGTAGTTCCTGACTGGCTCACACAGCCATGGTTCCCATTGGTCCTGAGACTGATGACTCAGACATTCATGGCTATCCCCAAATGCAGCAATTTGTTGGTTCACCCTGTGACAGGAGAGAGTCACCCTTTACATGATCATATTAATCTGTTGATTTGCAGATTCTGACCAGACCGTTCCAGGGGCTATCAAGTAGGACCGTGGATGTGATTACTGCGGCCTGGAGAGATAATACTAAAAAGCAATATGTATCTCCTTTTAAGTAATGGGAGATGTTTTGTTTACAGTCAGATATATCTTATCATACTCCAGGCATACCAGATGTATTGGAGTTCCTTGCTACATTGCATTTTGATGAGCAATTGAGCTATAGTGCCATTAATAGTGCTCGGAGTGCTTTGTCCTCCTATTTAGGGCAAGGGTCGGGACAACAGTCTGTCGGATCTCATCCATTAGTGTTCCGATTCATGAGAGGTATTTTTAACAAAAACCCTCCCAGGCCTAGATATAGGAAATCTGGGAAGTGAGCATAGTTCTCACACTGCTTCGGCAATGGGCTCCAATTACATCTCTGTCTTTTCAGAAGTTAATGCTCAAAGTGGTCATGCGCAATGGGTCCAGGCATTGCAAAAGCTACGACTGGACAGCATGCATTCTTCTGTAGATAATATTATGTTTTATGTATATGATTTAATCAAACAAAGCAGGCCAGGGATGGCTGGACCAAAATAAGCTTTAAAGCATACCCCATTGACCTGAGGCTATGTGTAGGTTCGCTCCTGAGTCAATATATCGAGGTCACCAAGAGTCTCAGAGGGTCTGAAACAGCGAAATTCATCAGCCACAAAAAACCTAATTAAAAAGGTGTCAGTACAAACTATTTCTAGGTGGCTGAAACAGGTTTTGGATTGTGCTGGAGTAGACACTGATGTGTTTAAATCTCACTCCATCAGGGCGGCGTCAACATCTGCAGTGAAGGCGCAGGATGTGCCTTTAGACCAAATAATCGGGGCCGCAGGATGGTCTAGTGAAGGAACCTTTTCAACATTCTATGATAAACCTGTCCTTGCAGTGGAAGGAATTGGGCATGCTGTTTTGGATTCTGTTTGAGTTTTCATTTGTAATTTCCCCCTGAGAGAGAGGGGTTATTACTGTTCTTTTATTATTAAAAACATTCATTGTATAATTTCAACAATGTTCAATACATTATTTGTTTATCCTCCGTCAACCGAAGCAGTGTGTCATATGGAACTGGATCTACGGCATGAAATCACAGAGCTTTGAAATCTTCACGGAATCACTCATGTGACTCCGAAGTAAAGTGGTAAGATTAAACGAGAACTTACCAGTTTGAAGTTTGATCTTTATTTTATGGGGAGTTACGGTGAGCGATTACGTGCCCTCCGCTCCCGGCCCTCATAATCGCAAAGATCATCTGGTAGTTCTAGTCTTCTGAGTCTTACTCTATCACTTCGACTGTAGTTACTGTGATTTCACACTGCTGCTTCGAAGATAGACGCGCGTGCGCACTGGCGGGGTTTCTTCACGTAATCACTCACTGTAACTCCTCATAAAATAAAGATCAAACTTCAAACTGGTAAGTTCTCATTTAATCTTACTATTTGACATCCTTGTCCTATTGTCTGTCTGTTCCTTCAACTTGGTTTGCTTAAAGATTGTGTTACGATAGAACTATCGATTGCCAATGTCCAAACCTTGTGTACACGTGAGGAGCATGGACATAACAAGCTTTGGTTGTAATTGCCCACATCGAGTGGTTGCAAATGGTGACTTTAATCTACAAAGCATAAGGTTCAAAGGCTGGGCATGGTTTACTTCTACAGTTAATTCGTTTTGATATTTTTCCTAAGGTTTATTTAGGCACTCGTGAAAGTAACGCCAGAATGGTTCCTTTGTCAGATTCTTTTAATTTTTGTTGAATTAACCAGGTTACCTCTCCGCGAACTCAGGTGGACAAACAAGAGTCACAAAACCAAGTTTAATTCAACTGAGATTTTTGTTGGTTCTTGAACCAAATGAAGGAAAAAGTCAGTACAGTTTAGTCCCTGAGGTGAGGTTTATCTACAGCTTGAAAACTCTTTTGCTGGAATCAACTTATTCACGGATATTTTCTTTCTTGAGCCAGACATATGGGGGAGATTTCCAGTGCTAATCACTGCAGTGATCAGGGTGCATAGCTGTCAGGCCGAACATTCTTCATATGCAAACAAGTAATCACAAACATGCATTCACATTTTATATATTATAGTCTTTGTTAGATAGGCATCATACTATCATCATTTCCATTTTCATCACACTATTTTGTAATCTTGCAGTTGGCCTGACACAATACACCTGATTCAAAACCAAACTTTATTGATATTTTCCCAGTAGTGTACTCTAATTTCCCACAAATCGAAATTGCTACTGCATCATTATGACATTTCTGTTTCCCAGCCAGTACTTGCCTCTTCTTGTGCTAGTTTGCATTTTGTTATCAATAGGGTATTGGTTTTAATTCCTGATTAGAAATGCAATCATTTTCTCTTCTATATTGTAGCCACATTAGAGTTTAGATCCCCATGCTAAGAAATGCATTGATGACATGACCACATATAACCATAAATACGTTTTTAGGCATCCATAGTTGGATTTATGCCCTGCTAATCCATTATTCATCATGATAATAAATGTTCCAACATAGGAGTCCAGGGCTTGCACCTGAAACAAATGTTTGATTCTTTGCATGTACAAAAACAATATCAGGGGCCCTTTAGCAATGCATAGCCAGTATTAGACCAATCAGGGTCATCAACTTTGATCATATTTGAGGGCTTAATGTTGGCTACAACCATGGTGAAGTGAGAAAGTTGCAGCAATTGTGGAATCGTAAAAGTGGCAGGCACTCTTCAACATGGAAGGAGTTACATTTTTGCCGGTAGTGGAACAAATTAGTATTTGGACATTTCTACGCATAGTGGTAAGTTTTGCAATTATTGTGTGTTTGCCTTAAGATACGGTTTACATTTGTGGTCTGTGTGTTTATTTAAAACGTTGCTAAGAATTGATTTGCATTAATGTGTCATAGCTGATTGGTAGCAATTCCCCAAGCAGCAGAAAGTATGAGGAGAAATATCTTATGTAGAAATTAAGAGGTGCACTGGCTTGACTATAAACCTTCTCATTTAATTCCAAGCTGCTTGGAGTCAGTAAAATGTCAGAGAAAGGGACCGCTATTGTTTGGTAAAGAATCACTTCTTATAAGTCAGTAACTATCAAACAACCCTGTGGTTGTGACCATATTACAACATAGAAGGAGGCCACATATAGAAACATAGAAAATAGGTGCAGGAGGAGGCCATTCGGCCCTTCGAGCCAGCACCGCCATTCATTGTGATCATGGCTGATCGTCCCCTATCAATAACCCGTGCCTGCCTACACAGGAACTCCTTACTGATTCTACTACTCATCAGGAGAAATTTGCAGTGGCTAATAAATGTATGAATCGGTAAGGTTTTGGGATGTGGGAGGCATGAAAGGGAAACCAGCGTTTTACAAAGGGAACATGCAAGTTCCAAACTGACGAACCTGCAGCACCGGAGGTCAGGATTGAACCTGGGACACTGAAGCTATGAGGCAGCAGCTCTACTCCATGTGCCATCCCACTGTTGTCCTCTCCTCTCCCTTAACACGTAACAAATTAAATACGCCTTAACACGTAACAGATTAAATTCAACACAGAAGTGTAAGTTTCTGAGATTTGACGGAGAAACCGTTAATGAGATTGCTTTTACTGAAGAAGAAAGTGCTGTGAAATCAAAATACAATCTTGTGGTTTAACTGGACAGGCCACTTGAAGCAGTAGCACACTAATTTCAGGCAGTGAAAAACAACAAACAAAATACCGAGTTCCATAACAAGAGGTAAAATCTGAGAAATAAGAACAGAAACTTGTAGAAATGCATAACAGGACAAGCGGTACCTATGGAGGGAGAGAAACAGAATTAATGTTTTGGGTCAGTTGCTCCATGATCGGCTAAGTGTGGTGAATTGTAGAAACAAGAAACTGCAGTTGCTGGTTTACAAAAAAAAGACACAAAGTACTGAAGTAACCCAGCGGGTCATGCAGTATTCCAGGAGAACATGGATAGGTGATGTTTCGCTTCAGGACCCTTCTTCAGACTGATGGCCAGTCTGAAGAAGGTTCTCAATCCAAACTGTCATCTAACCATGGAGATGCTGCCTGATCCACAGAGTTACTACAGTACTTTGTGTCTTCTTTTTAAGGGTGATACATTTTCTGGAATTCTTTACTCCAGAGGGTTTTGGAGGCTGGATCGCTGGAGGTATTTAACGAGGAGGTATATAATTATTTGGAAGATCACGGATTTAAGTGCTATGATCAATGGGAACGGAAAAGAGGTTGAGGTCTGGGGCAGATCAGCCGTAAACATGTCCTACAGAGGTGAAGGCCTGAGGGGGGCTATGTAGCCTACCCTGTTCCTATTACATTGAGTCCAGCATTTTTTTTCCACCCCCTCACCTGTATCCATCTATCATTTGTGAGGTTTTGCCCCATCTCTGTCTCTTTTCCAGCTTCGGTCAGATTTCTAGCAACTGCATTTTTTTTGTCCTTTTCAGGAAACCAGTGAATCCAGAGTGGTCATTGTAGAATGGACAGGCAATATTTTGGTTTGGGACCCTCCTTCAAACTGATTGAGTGGGGGAAGAAAGCTGGATAAATGAATACAGGTGAGGGGGTGGCGATTGACTAGTAGGTAGTGAAATGGCAAAGGCTAGAGGTGAAAAGGAAACAAGAGTGTCAGGTAAGGAAAGAAGGTTGGTGACATTTCATCCATCCCCCCCCCCCCCCCCCATCCATGTCTGAAAAAAGGTGCTATGCTAAAACAATGTCTGTCCATTCTCTCCTCAGATGCTCCCTGACCTTTGAGCCCCTCCAGCACTTTGTGTTTTGCTCAAGATTCCAGTCTTTAGTGGCCACATTGTAAAATCGTAGTTGGTTCGTTGTAGTGCGTACAATTTGTCTTCCTGTCTCAAATAGAAATTTGAGTCATTGGAGGGGGCACAGTGAAAGGTTGGCTGGTTGATCTGAAGACTTAAAGGAATGATGTATTTGTTGAAATTGGACCAGTTCTTTCCAGCAAATAAACATTTGACAAGGAAAGCAATAAACGTGTTTGGCCATGCATTTCTAAATTTTAAATTGTAAATTACTTTTTAAAGATCTGAGGAAAAACACTTTGAAACTTAATTTAACATTTGGTTCAGATATTTTGCTTAAAAATTGGAAGTGTGCAAACCCATTAAATACTTTCATTAAATATTTTTAGAAATACTGTATGTTAATGACATTGTTTTCTCAAATAGGTTCAAGAAAACAGAACACATTAATAGAGGAGATTGGAATTTAATATTATCCAGCCTCATAAAAGCATATAGATTACCTGTTTTGCTCCCTTTTTTGTGAAGAGCCTTGCCAAAACATATATGGCCTTGCACAACTCTCAAAGAGTTACTACGGTGTCTGGGAGTATGTGTGTCATACCTGCCTTTCACTTTTGTAATTATAAGTACTCAAGATTGCACTTAACACGTGAAGGTAGCCTTGTTTTCTGTTAAGGGAGAATCTAGAATAACTGAAGAATGTGGACACATTCCATTCAGACCAATGGATTGTAGCTGTGTGCTCTGGGGAAATGTATAAAAGTAGAGGGAATGCAGAACAAAGTTAAATAATCCTATAACACATGTAACAGGACATCTGTAAAAATCAAATGTCTACATTCTGAACTCTTTCATGAATGGAAAATATTGTTGCTGACCTTCAAAACAGCTGCACTTACAGATTTATATTTGACCCAAAAAATTATATTATATTTTGAAACATTTAATGACTAAACCATTGACGACTTCAGTTGCCAAGCCTCGAGCTTTGGCTCTTTATCTTCCTTTCCTTCTCTAAAATGCTCCATGAAATCTATTTATTTTGCCAAGCTTTAGATGATCTATCTTAATATCTTACTTGGCATTGGTTTTTGTTTGCTAACATTTCCATGAATCATCTAGGAGCATTCCACAATAAAGGCACGATATGTGGATGTTATTATTTGGTATTGAATCCTATTAGTCTCTGGGAAATTTGCTTGATGAAGTTCTTCTTGTTGTGTAGCTACACCTTTCCAAGGCACTACATAACGCAAGCTCTGGCACATGGTTTGAAGACCTTGAGATCTTCTGGTTTGTATGCTCTGGGAGGAGGGTGCAGGTAAGTAGGTGCTCCATAGTTTGAGTTGCCTCCCCGCAGTCACATTCGGTTGGTCCATTGGTGTTGTACCCCCACTTCTGCATGAGGGCTTTGCACCATCAAATCCGTGTTCTGAGGCGATTGAGGCACAGCCAGACTGGCCATGTCTCTTCGCTCCCAATGGAAGGGACTACTCAGGGTATCGTGTCAGTGTGTGGGGTTTTGATTGTAGGTGTGTCACCCAAGCATCTATCCTACAGGTGCGGGAGTTATCATTCAGGGGTTAAACTGCATGTAGGAAGCTATTTCTGGATTTTAACCTCATTGGTGCCTGGACATGTTGGGACAGTCGGTGACGAGGGTCATCTTCCTGCTTGGTGCATTCCACTATTGAGGATACTGCTCTTCTGATTGGAGGGGGTGCAATATCACAGCAGGTACAGGTCGTGAACTTGTGTGGATTTGAGGCAACCAGAGATGGTTCTCCATGCTGCGTTTAGCACCGGATCTAACTTCTTGGCGTGTGAAGAACGTCCCCAGACTGGGCAGGCATATCCTGCTGCTGAATAGCATAGTGCAAGGGCAGTACTCCAGACGGTTCCTGGATCTGATCCCTATTAAGAGTTGGCCAGCTTTCTCAGGATGTTGTTTCTGGCACCTATCTTTGCTTTTGTCTTGATAACATGGTCTTTGTAGCTGAGGGTGTGGTCCAGAGTAACTCCTAGGTATATGGTTTGGCTGAGTAGGCTAGACTCTTCCCATACCAGTAAACAGTTCATTTGCAGTTCGCATCACGGTTCTTGAGGTGGAAGGCGCTAATTTGTGTTTTGTCTGGGTTTGCCCGTAAATGATATGGGGCATAGTAGTTGGTAACACTGTCTAACACTTCAGTGAGGGTCGTCTCAAGTTCTGCGATGGACTGACACTGAGATGCGATACAGAAGTCATCAGCATTCAGGAAGCTCCTGGTGAATGGGTGGATGGGTTGGTCGTTGGTGTAAATGTTGAAAAGCAGAGGGGCAAGAACGCTGCCTTGAGGAAGCCTATTCTTTTGTCTGCGCCATCTGCTGCGATCATCCCTGAGGTCTACAAAGAAGCGTCTATTCTCCAGAATGTTTTGGATCAGAGCTGTCAGGTTTGCATCCTTTGTGATCTTGGATAGCTTTTGCACCAGTATTCGATGGTTGACTGTATCATAAGCCGCTGACAGGTCTACAAAAGCGGCACCAGTAATAAGTCCTTTCTTATATCCATCCTCGATGAATTGGGTCAGATTCAGGAGCTGGTTTGTGCAGGATTTTCCAGGTCTGAAGCCTGCTTGTTCAGGAATAAGCTGCTGATCCGTGATGGGGCCCAGGCGATTCAAGATTAGCCTCTCAAATAATTTGTATGTGTGACAGAGCAGGGAGATGGGTTGGAAGTTCTTGGATTTGGCTGGATTGTTTTCAGGCTTCAGCTTGATGAAGTAACTAATTGTGATTGTGCCATTGGTTTTGTTATGATTTTGTGATCAGATACTTTTCAATTTAGTCACAGAAGAACAAATCAGTGTATTTTTTTGTAGACAAAGAAAGGTGGCGGTATACAACATTAATAAATGTACATCTCACGTGGCTGGAAAACTGAATAATTATGTTTAACCCTTTAGAGTTGCCAGTACTCCATATCAGCATCTCTAAGCCGAGTACCAACACAAAAACACACTGAAATTAATTAACTTCTCAATCCACCATCTTGTATAACTGTAAGTGAATTCCTTATTTAATGAACGATCCCCAAAGTAACATAGAATTTACATAGAATATATAATTCAATGTACATAATTGATAGTTGTTCTGCTCCACGAAAGCAGGGGACATGGAATTTTAAGAGGATAATCTTGGTTTGATCATTAGCGGTCGGTTTTGCATTGATCATTGCAAGGGTTATGTTCACAAATTAAGAAGGCTTGTAGATAATTGATAAATGTCCCAAAGGACAAAACTCAATTCCACAGAAATTATTCTCCGATTTGTAAATCTTCAGAATTCTCTGCCCCAAAGAACTGTGAATAACAAATTATTGTATGTCCAGATATGAGACGGATTCTTTAGGACCACAAGATAATCAAGAATTATGGGGTTTAACAAGGAAACTGAGGTGCAGACTGATCTTATAACATGCAGGAGCAGACTTGTGTGACCAATGATCACAATGGCCCTCTTATGGTCTAATATTCTACAAATGGAAACATTGGAAGTAAAATACATTGAGATTTATTCATTCAATGGATTTTTGAAAGTTTTGAACTATTTTATTTTTGTTTCTTTATTGCATCCTTTATTAATTCTGCTCCCCCCAGAAATTACATGCTTCCTACCATTTGGTGCTTTGGTGAAAATCACAATAATTTCCCTATCATTCTGGTGCCAAAGGTATGCGAATATCACTGTACCTTAATTGGTACACGTGACAATAAAAGACCTTTGAACCTTTGTACCTTTGAAACTTTGAGTAAATTTCAGAACCAGAGAGGATGTCCGGATACTTGACTATGTGGACACTGCAACATTCTTACTGAACCTTCACTTTGTTGGCTAAATGCCAAGTGGAGAATGGTGCATAGCTAAGTCACAAGGCCAGTTGCTAAGCACCTGCAATAGGCAAAATATAGATATGATTGAGCCACAGTGACTGAAAAACATGATCATGTTGCTAAAGGAGTTGCTAAGAGGTTGATTGGCCCCTCACCCAGATAATGTAAACACCTGCCATTGTTTGATATTAAAATATATATAAACCAGCTGTCAGGATCACTTGGGGAGAAGGTGTTCACAGACCAGAGGGTCTTGACTCTTCTCCCAGAGCTCTGTTAACAATAAAGTTACTGCTTTCCTCTTACTCGGGTCTCATTGAAAATTTTCACCAACAGTAGCATGCCTTAATGACTAATGCCCACCATCTGACATCCACCATCATTAAATGCTTCAAGAGGCTCATCATAGTACATGTTAACCTCAGCCTTCCAAATCACCATGATCCACTGCAGTTCATCTACCATTACAAGAGGTCCAAGCAGACACTATCTCCCTGGCCCTACACTCATCACTGGAACCTCGGGATAATAAGGATACTTACATCAGTCTCCTATTTAGTGACCAGCACCATAATCCCAACCAAATGCATTTCCGAACACCTGAGCCTAAGAGACAACAGCCCCCTCTGCAACTGGATCCTTGTCTACTGAACCTATAGATCACAAGTGTAGAATATAGAACAGCACAGGAACAGTGCCTTCAGTCTACACTATCCATGCCAAATATGATGTCAAGTTAAACTAATCTCTTCTGCCAGCACGTGATCAATATCCCTCCAGTCCATGCATATCCATAAGCCTTTCTAAAGAACTCTGAATTGCCACTATTGTATCTGCCTCTCCCATCACTCCTATTTCAGGCACCTACCACCTAAAAAATGTGTCCCACACATTGTCTTTAAATGTTTCCCTTCTCACATAAATGCTTCGCCCTCGTCCTTAAATTTTCCACCCTGGAAAAAAAGATTCTGGCTACCCTACCTATGCCTCTCAATTTTATACAGTCCTATCATGCCTCTCCTCAGTCTGCAACATTCCGGAGAAAACAATCCAAGTTTGTCAAACCTCATCAGTGAGGATGAATGACAAAACATCCTACACAATAATTCTCACTACTGGTGCCTGCAAGGATTTGTATTCTTAGCACCTGACTATACCCCTCATATACTCACGACCGTGCGGCCAAATTCTGCTCAAATTTTATTTACAAGTTTGCAGATGACACCACTGTAGTGGGTCAAATCTCGAACAATGATGAAACGGAGTAAAGGAAAGAAATAGAAAGCTTAGAAACGTGGCCAGCCAACATCCTTTCCCTCAATGCCAATAAGATTATTAACCAGGAAATAAGGTGGTGTACATGCCCTAATCAATATCAATCAGAGTGGAGATCGTTGAGAGTTTCAAGTTTCTAACTGTAAATATCACCAGCCAATTATCCCGGACCATCCACATTGAAGTTATGCACTTTATTTTGGAAACTGAGACATCATGCAAAAAAAAAACTGGAGCATAAAATTAGAGAGAACAGATGTGGGACAAGGTTTGGGAATGAAAATCATTTGGTGAGTTTCTATAAAATGCAGCCCACCTGAAGAATGTACATCTGGTCCAGCTTACATTGGCAAATGTTGTGTTTTCTTGTACAGAACCAAATACACCCATTAGTTTTGGTTCAATGGTATACCACACCAAACACACTTGTGATTAGTTTAAAGATCGTTGAAAAGAAACATGTTTTCACAGTTGTACCTTGAGCATTTATTTGTGTATTTTCTTGCAATCTCTAATAGCATCAATGCTTAATAATGTCTTTGCTTAAGAAACACGCTTTTTAGATAACTGCATCTGTTTGCGGTTTCAGATGTTACAATTGCAATGATATTATCACAAAAATATCTTCAAACTCTGTTCATACTGCAACCAGTGCAAGAACTTTTCCTGGTGTAGCTGAGTACGTATACCCACCCGTGGCACTGATATCCCTTACTTGACCTGTGAGATGATTTCTACTTACCTATGTGCTAGATGTATATTCCTAGATTATACAGATTGTATATTCCTAGAAATGTGAAGCAAGATAGGTTTGCCAACAGAAGCTTTTTTTATGTGTATAACATGAAATACATGTACATTTAAGTTAAAACATTTCCCTCCACAGATGCTGCCTGGCTTGCTGATTTCATCCATCAGTTTGATTTTTGCTCAAGCAATCATCTCTCTCATGTCTCCATTTACACATAAGAATTGACATCAAATCGTTAGATAGTGCTCTTAAAGATAGCAAAGTTAAGGGTTATGGGGAGAAGGCAGGAATGGGGTACTGATTGTGGATGATCAGCCATGATCACATTGAATGGCGGTGCTGGCTCGAAGGGCCAAGTGGCCTACTCCTGCACCTATTGTCTATTGTCTATTGTTGCTATAATTGATGGGAAATTGCATGGCATATACTAGATTTACAATGTATAATGCCAGCAGGAGAGAGTCTTAGCCAACAGTGTCCTCTCAGAAAATGACCTTTTCATCAAATTGTCACATCCATATACTTTACACTGGAAACTTATCAGTAAGGTGTTTGTGCAAGTCCTGAGAGCACGTGGAATAAAGTTGATTTGCTGTTCTAAATTTGGTCAAATAGGAAAACTCAATCACTGAAATAATTGATTGTATCACAGCCTGGTTCAGTAATTCAACACCTAATAATTAAGGAGACAAGAAAGCGGTCACCTTGTCCATCATGCGTACTGACCTCCTCACCATCAAAGTGAGTTAGTGGAAGCCCTGCCTCAAAAAGGCACATAATATTGCCAAAGACCCACACATACTGGCCACGCTTTCTTCTTGCTGCTACATCAGGAAGATGGAACAGGAGCCTGAGACTTGTTACCTCCAGGTTCAAGAACAGCTTCTATAGTACTCCTCGTCCATCGCATTCACCTGAACCACAACACTACCTCAGTGCTCCACCACTGCAGAACAAAGAACAGTACAGCACAGGAACAGGCCCTTCAATGTCTGTACTGAACATTATGCCCAGTCCAACTCTTATCCACTGTACCTGCACACAATCCATATACCTCCATTCCTAGCATTTCCATGTGCCTATCCAAAAACCACTTAAATGCCACTATCATATCTGCCTCCACCACCATCTCTGGCAATTCCATCCCTGAAAAGATTCTGACTACCAAACATAACAATGCTTCTCATAATGTTATCTACTTCCATCAGGTCTCCATTCCACTTCCGGCATTCTAAAGAAAGCAATCCCAGTCTTCCAACCTCTTCATGTCACCAATGGCCTCTAATCTAGACTGGTAAACCTCATCTTCACCCTTTCCAAAGTCTCTACATCATTCCTCTAACGTGACAACCAAAACTGTGCATAATGCACCAAATGCAGCCTATGCAAAGACTTATAAAGCTGTGTCATGATTTCCTGACTCTTATACTCAATGCTACGACTGATGAAGGCAAGCATATCCAATGTCTATTTTACCATTCAATCTTCTTTTGTTGCCACTTTTGGGGAGTTGTGGACTTGGATCCCAAGATCACTCTGTACATCAATGTGGTTAAGGGTCATGCCATTAATTGTATATGTTTCCCTTATATTGAACCTCCCAAAATGCAGCACATCACACTTGCTAGGAATACAATCCATTTGCCATTTATTGGCTCATATCTCTTACCTGCTGTATACTTTGACAACCTTCTTCACAGTCCACGGCCCCAGCAATCTTGGTGGCATCTGCAAAAGCTGTCTGAATATGTTCTTCCACTACAACCCTCAGTATTTATTAGTAAGTCAGTTTGGGATCCAAAAAAACAATTCCCAGTAAATTCCATGCATTTTAATCCTCTGGATAAGCTTACCATGGAGACTTTGTCGAATGCCTTACTAAAATCCATGTAGACAACATCTACCAACCTACTTTCAATGATCATCTTCGTCACCTCCTTAAAAGATTTGATAAAGTTAGTAAGACACGACCTGCCACTCTGACTGTCCCTAGTTAAGCCATTGCCTTCTAAAGGGAGTAAATCCTGTCCTGTAGAATCCTCTGCAATAGCTTCCATACCACTGATGTAAGGCTCACCGGCCTATCTTTCCCTGGATTCTCACTACTTCCCTTCTTAAAGCATGAGGCAAAATTAGCTCCAGTCATCCAGGACCTCGACTGTGGTTAGAGAAGATGTAAAGATCTTTGTCAAGGCTCATGCCATCTCCTCTCTTGCGTCTCTCAATAACCAGGGAAGTATCTCATCAGGCCCTGGGGATTTATCACATTAATGCTCCCCTCCTCCTTAATCTGAAACTCCACTTGCATATTAACATTCTTTACACTGAACTCGCTGTCCTCCATGTCCTTCTCCTTGGTGAAAACAGATGCAAAGTCCTTGTTTAGTACTTTGTCCACATCCCTAATTCAAGCATAAATTCCTTCCTTTATCCTTGAGTAGTCTCACCTTCTCCCTAGTTACCTTCCTGTTTTTAACGTAGATATGAAAAGCCTAGGAAATTCTTGCCCCCCTTTGGCCCGTCTAATCACCCATGAGTTATTTCCTCCTTGCTTTATATTCCTCAAAGGCCCTATCTGATTTCATCCTCTTAAACATTGCATATGTTTCCTTTTCCTTTAGAGCAAATTTACAATCTCTGGTCATCTAAGGTTACCTTACTTGGCCATTTTTATCCTTGCTGGAACATGCCGAACCTGAACTTTGATCAGTCTGAAGAAAGGTCTCGACCCGAAACGTCGCCTATCTCCTTCGCTCCTTAGATGCTGCTGCACCCGCTGAGTTTCTCCAGCTTTTTGTGTAACCCTGAACTTTGATCAACTGGCCTTTCAATGACTTCCACATGTCAGATGTGGGCTTACTGAATAACAACTGCTCCTAGTATACTGTCCTGCACTCCGGCCTAATAACATTGTATTGGCTGTAATTAGCACCTTCCTGCAAGGTCTAGGCTTATCCCTATTCAAAACAATCTTAAAATGTATGAAATTGCGTTCACTAACCCCAAATGCTCTTCCACTTTACACTACTATGGCTGCTCCATGGATTATATCCTACTATGGTTGCTCTATGTAAATAGGCATTTGCACTATTTTGGTCTGGTTTACATTGAATAACTGTTAATGTATTGCATATTTATTGTTGTTGTTGCGTTAAATGTGCCCGTGAAGCAGTGTCAAGTAAGAATTTCACTGTTTTGGTTCAATTCTGATGCTTATGAGAAATAAAAACTCTTGAAGTTGAATTGTTAAACAATGGGAGCACACTTTCAGCACCCATTTTGTTTCTTCATTGTCTTCCTCTTTCTTTCCTTCTTTTTCATTACACCACTTGACATTCCTCTAAACTCCAAAGAGCATTGGTTTAGTTTAGAGGTACTGCATGGAAACAGGCCCTTCGGCTCACTGGGTCTGCGCCGACCAGTGATCTCTGCACATTAACACTATCCTACACACACTAGGGACTATTTTTACATTGACCAAGCCAATTTACCCACAAACCTTTGGAGGTTGAACCTGCTCTGGCGTCTTCAATCCAGAAATCAAACTAGTGAATCTTATCTAACTGCATCCAATCATCCGATGTAAGTCTATCGTTGCTAAATAAGGAAACGAAGGGCGCTCTCAGTACTTCAGGTATGGTCTGACAAATGTATTATACCAAGGATTCACTACTAAAATATATTGCCTTTTTAGAAACATAGACATAGAAACATAGGAAATAGGTGCAGGAGTAGGCCGTTCGGCCCTTCGAGCCTGCACCGCCATTCAATATGATCATGGCTGATCATCCAACTCAGTATCCTGTACCTGCCTTCTCTCCATACCCCCTGATCCCTTTAGCCACAAGGACCACATCTAACTCCCTCTTAAATATAGCCAATGAACTGACCTCAACTACCTTCTGTGGCAGAGAATTCCACAGATTCACCACTTTTCTCATCTCGGTCCTAAAAGACTTCCCCCTTATCCTTAAACTGTGACCCCCTTGTTCTGGACTTCCCCAACATCGGGAACAATCTTCCTGCATCTAGCCTGTCCAACCCCTTAAGAATTTTGTAAGTTTCTGTAAAATCCCCCCTCAATCTTCTAAATTCTAGCGAGTACAAGCCGAGCCTATCCAGTCGTTCTTCATATGAGAGTCCTGACATCCCCGGAATCAGTCTGGTGAACCTTCTCTGTACTCCCTTTATAGCAAGAATGTCTTTCCTCAGATTAGGAGACCAAAACTGTACGCAATACTCCAGGTGTGGTCTCACCAAAACCCTGTACAACTGCAGTAGTACCTCCCTGCTCCTATACTCAAATCCTTTTGCTATGAATACGAACATACCATTCGCTTTCTTCACTGCCTGCTGCACCAGGATGCCTACTTTCAATGACTGGTGTAGCATGACACCCAGGTCTCGTTGCATCTCCCCTTTTCCTAATCGGCCACCATTCAGATTATAGTCTACTTTCCTGTTTTTGCCACAAAAGTGGATAACCTCACATTTATCCACATTATACTGCATCTGCCATGCATTTGCCCACTCACCCAGCCTCTGCAAGTCACCTTGATGCCTCTTAGCATCCTCCTTACAGCTAACACTATCCCCCAGCTTAGTGTCATCCGCAAACTTTGATCTGTTGCATTCAATTCCCTTGTCCAGATCATTAATATATATTGTAAATAGCTGGGGTCCCAGCACTGAGCCTTGCAGTACCCCACTAGTCACGGCCTGCCATTCTGAAAAGGACCCGTTTACTCCTCCTCTTTGCTTCCTGTCTGCCAGCCAGTTCTCTATCCACATCAATACTGAACCCCCAATACCGTGTGCTTTAAGTTTGCATACTAGTCTCTTATGTGGGACCTTGTCAAAAGCCTTCTGAAAGTCCAGATATAACACATCCACTGGTTCTCCCTTATCCACTCTACTAGTTACATCCTCAAAAAATTCTATAAGATTCGTCAGACATTCATCAGTCCTTTCATAAATCCATGCTGACTTTGTCCAATGATTTTGCCACTTTCCAAATGTGCTGCTATCCCATCTTTAATAACTGACTCTAGCATTTTCCCCACTACCGATGTTAGACTAACTAGTCTGTAATTCCCCGTTTTCTCTCTCCCTCCCTTTTTAAGAAGTGGGGTTACATTAGCTACCCTCCAATCCTCAGGAACTACTCCAGAATCTAAAAAGTTTTGAAAAATTATCACTAATGCATTCACTATTTCTGGGGCTACCTCCTTAAGTACTCTGGGATGCAGCCTATCTGGCCCTGGGGATTTATCGGCCTTTAATCCATTCAATTTACCCAACACCACTTCCCGGCTAACCTGGATTTCACTCAGTTCCTCCACCTCATTTGACCCCCGGTCCCCTGCTATTTCTGGCAGATTATTTGTGTCTTCCTTAGTGAAGACAGAACCAAAGTAGTTATTGAATTGGTCTGCCATGTCCTTGTTCAGCATGATCAATTCGCCTGTTTCTGACTGCAAGGGACCTACATTTGTATTAAATTAATCTTTTCCTCTTCACATATCTATAAACACTTTTGTAGTCAGTTTTTATGTTCCCTGCCAGTTTTCCTTCATAATCTATTTTCCCTTTCCTAATTAAGCCCTTTGTCCTCTGCTGGACTCTGAATTTCTGAAATTTTGTTTCCAATTTCCATTTAACAATGAGTGGGGCCGGTGGGGGCGCTGCAAGCCGGCAGCCCTGTTAGCAGCTGTCTGTCTTTTTTCCACTTTTTTTGTTGTTGTTAGTATGTTTCAGTGCACCGTTTAAATGTTTCTTGGTGTGTCTTGTGTGGGGGGTGGTGTGGCGGGGGGAAGGGGGAACCCGTTTTGGCCGCCTCTTCCACAGAGAGGCGACTTTTCCATGTCGCCTCCCCCATGGCCTAACAACAAGGATTGGCGTGGCCTTTCCCAGACACGCGCCCGGGACTTCAGCGACGGGCGCAGCGTGGACACTCGGTGGGGAGCGGGCGAGCCCCGCTGGGGTTCGCCGGAGGGGAGCGCTTCGTTTCGCTGGCCTGCAGCAGTCGGCAGCCTGAAGCCACGGTCTGCAGGGCTCCAGCGGGGAGCGGCGTCCGCATCCCGGGATTCCTCGTGGGGGACCCGGGGAAAGAAGAAGCCACCACCACCGGCCCACGGCCTACTTCTACCGCGGTTCCGGCATGGACTTACCATCACCCCCGGAGGGGAGCTTCGACCGCCGGCCCTGCTGTCTGCGGTGATTCTGGCAGCGGCGGGAACTTTAAATCTTCAACCGCCGGCCTATACCAGCCTGAAGCCGCGGTCTCCGGTGGGGGGAGCCAACCCTGGACTTTACCTTGTCTGGACGCCTGCAGCGACGGCTGCGGAGGGTTGAGGTCCCGACCACGGGGGAAAGTGGAGGAGGACTGGCAAATGTTGTGCCTTCCACCACAGTGACGAATGCTGTGGTGGATGCTTATGTTATATTTTTATTGTGTATTTGTGTGTTCTTTATTATTGTATGCTGCTGACAAAAGCCCTACTAGGGAAAAGTGTTGCGAATTAGCCTTGGCTAAAAACACTATGATGCATACATCAGATGACTGTTTCAAGTGTATCTATGCTTTTGTATCTGCCCCTATTAAATAAACCTTAATCAATCAATCAATCAATCTCATTAAAATATATTAATTAGCCAAAAAAGGTGGGCAAGGTAAGTCATGAAACATACACATGCAAAGTTGTAACAACGCTTTTAAATAAAAATACTGCAGATATTGGGGCGGCACGGTGGCGCAGCAGTAGAGTTTCTGCCTTACAGCGCCAGTGAAACCTGGATTCCATCCTGACTAAGGGTGGTGTCGGTGGTGAGAGTTTGTACATTCTCCTCGTAACCTGCAGGGGATTTCTCCAAGATCTTTGGTTTCTTTCTACACTCCAAAGATGTACAGGTTTGTAGGTTAATTGGTTGGTGTAAATGTAAATTGTTCCTAGTGTGTGTAGGATAGTGTTAATGTGCGGGGATCACTGGTCGGTGCGGACTCGCTGGGCCGAAGGGCCTGTTTTTGTGCTGTATTTATAAACTAAACTAAACTAAACTGGTGGAAGTTTGAAATAAAACAGAAATAAAAATTGGAAAGATGCAGCAACTGTATAAAATTACCATTAACTGACCTAGATGAAAACAAATACTGTACGGTTTCAAAGTTGTGTTTGTCATACGTAATACTTAGCTCATATTGTTACTTATTTGCAAACTAAAGGAGTAATGCTTGATAATAATAAACTTATTGAGACTTTATGAATGGATATTCTGACTGTGGATGCTCAGTTTTTTTTTCTAAAGCATACACATATACTTCCCATTTCTGGACAAAACATCAAAGTGTGAATGTGAGAATGATTGAAGACGGGCAGAGTTCCAAAATTAATTCATATCAGTTTTCCTATTGATGCTGAATGAGGAACTTTTCCAAAGTTTTTTTTCAAGTATGCCTAATTTGATCCCCCCTCCCCCCCCCCCCCCCCCCCCCCCCCGTCTCTCAAAAGTATTGGCTGTTGCATGGGGAGCACTTGTACTTTACCCAAGTGACCATCTTCATGCGCAGGTTGGAGTGTGAGACTCCGTATTGCGGGGAATATTAGAGGCAAACATGATCTGGTTGTCCACTTAACCTCCAAGTGAAGATACTGGATAATAACAGCAACATGGGTTCCTTTGTCAAGCTTTAGCAAGCTAATTATAGAACTTCAAATGGTCCTCTAGTTCGGATAAAGTAATTCAATAAAAACTGACATTGAATTTAGGTTCATCCTGGTCTTTGTAAGGCCATAATTTACAATTCAGTTACACATCGGCAAGGCGTTTGGTTTTTAAGCCAATGGAAAAATCTTCCACAAGCCTTATAGCTTTAGTAATCATTTCTAAATGTTCTTCAAAGTATTGGAACTGTGACAGTACAAAATGTCCTCATAAATTGCAGTTACAAAAAAGGAGTTTTGTTGACAGTACTCAAACTTATATTGTCCAAGTTTGCACAGGAAAGGCTGAGAATTAAATTGTCCTATTTGTTCCATGGATCCACACCAAAATCTGAGAACAATGAAATAAATGAAAAATAATTCGCTCTTTTGTAGTGTTAGTTGTGGAACAGCAGGAGCCCATTTTTAAACAGTTCCTGGGATATTTAATATCTGCCCAAAAAAATATACACAGACAGGATTTGATGTTTCATTCAAAGGAAGGTGTTTCCCACACTGCAACACTGTCTCAGTGCTGACACGTATGTATGACTTGTGTAATCTTTAGTATCAGTGAAGTACACCGTCTTTTGGCTCAAAGAGGAAAGTGGTGCCAACTCAGCTGAACTAAGAGCCCAGATCAAGGAGAGACCTGAGACTCACCTCTGCCTTCCAGTTACTCCAAACTTTCTCCACGTGCTGCTCCATCTGAAGCACTTTCAAATGTTTTTCTCCAAACATTTCTTGCTATCGTTTAAGCAGAAATACTTAAATCTATAGTAGAAATAGCATGACCTAATTTCCATGCCAAGAATTATGTCTTTGCCAAAGGCACTGCAGTTCTCATCCTCTAGCTCCTCCGCCTCATATTGGCAAAAGGCCTCAACAATGTTTTCTTTTAATGCGCTGAATTGTGAAACACCCTTAATGGCGTGCAGCATTCCACTGCCCTAGTCATGCTGTCTAATTTACTGCCTGTGCTTTCTCCATCTAGACAGTGGATATTTTTAAAGCAGAGATAGATAGATTCTTGATTAGTACGGGTGTCAGAGGTTATGGGGAGAAGGCAGGAGAATGGGTTTAGGAAGGAAAGATAGATCAGCCGTGATTGAATGGCGGAGTAGACTTGATGGGCCGAATGGCCTAATTCTACTCCTATTCCTTATGACCTTGTGACAGCATACGTTGCTGGTTCAAAGTATACCAGAGTCCAGGATTGTGGTCTGAGTGGAGACATGGCGTTCAGTAGTGCAGTGTGGAAGACGTGACCCCATGCATCTCTAAATGCTTTGACATTGGCAAAGATTTGGGAACAATTTTTGAATAACACTATGATTTAGAGACATTTGGTAATAATTAAAATTCATGTTAACACTTTATTTGGTTATATGTTAATAGAAAAACAAAAAGCAGTTAACACAAAACAACTAAAGCACTATAAATTAATTAAAATATTACACTAAATTAAAACATTTACACAAGCAAGATACCTACTTCTTTGTCTCCTAATCTATGGCCCTGTAATGAGCAGTAAATTCAATGGAGTGTCATATTATGTACTGGTTCTGGAACATAGTACTTGAAATATGATTTCCCCAGTACAAATGCTGGATGATCTTAACAACACTGAAATTCAGCAAAAGAGTGAATAGCTAATTTCAGCTTTCCAAATCTATCAGTAATCCAGGATTTCTTAATTCAGCATCATATGTAAGAATATCTCCTGAGATTTAAGCATGTTTATATGTCACATGCACCGGATATGAACCGGAATAATGAAATTATTACTTGCTGTAGCTGACATTAGATGCAACAACAAAGCATCAAACATCCAATATATTGTTTATTACTCTATCAATAACTAACAATGTTGGTTGATAGCGTAAAAATCAAGCACCCGTAATCAGGATCGAACCCGGATCTGTGGCTCTGTAAGGCAGTAACTCTACCGCTGTGCCACCGCGCCACCCACCTTGTAGGAAGTGATGGCAGACAAGACATGCCATTGATGCTGAGTGTCTGTCTGAACCATTTTAGTCCAGCAGTGTCTCTTTGCATTCACAATGACCTTGTTGAAGTCATACTTGGATTACTTCTTTTACCCTGAATCATCTGACGTGAACACTGTAGATCTGGTCCTCAGTAGATTGCAGATCATCCAGTTCAACCAAGACTTCTGCTTAGGGAATAATTGGATGGTCTTGGTTAAAACACACTTTTCCACACATTCCCTAATGATGTCAGTTATAATCTTTGCATTTTTGTTCAGGTCCTTTTTGCTGAGTCCAATCAGTTGCAAAGTCACCCTCTGCCTTCCCTGATCAGTTCTATACATTCCTCTTCACCAGAACACTGCTCCCCAGTCTGCGCTGTTCAACATAATCCCACCACCAATCCTCAGACCATTTACCCAGCTAGTCAACATCCCACTGTGATGCTTATTCTTCTTCTTAACTGTCTCAGATACCACATATTTTAGTGTTAACTACAATCTTACTAACAATGCCTTGTATACTCTCATCCAAATCATCGGCATAGATGAATAATACAATGGGCCCTGCAGCACACCACTATTCATACGCGTCCAATCTGAAAAACAACTTTCAACCATCACCCTCAGTTTCCTACCATCAAGCCAATTCTTTATCCAGTTAGCTAGCTTTCCCTGGATCAAACGCAACCGATTCTTCCAGTGAAGCCTAGCACGCAAAGTTCAATCAAGGGCCGTGCATGTCCATATAGACTATTACCCTGCCCTCTTTGATCTTATTGGTTACTTCTTCAAAAAACCTAATTCAATTGGTAAGGCCTGACCTCCCATGGATAAAGCTGTGCTGATTATCTTTAATACACACAAAATCCTGGAGTAACTCAGGGGGTCAGGCAGCATCTCTGGAGGAAAAGAGTGCTGAAGAAGAGTCTTGACGCGAAACGTCACCTATTTATTTTCTCCAGCGATGCTGCCTGACCCGCTGAGATACTCCAGCATTTTGTGTTTATCTTCGGTGTAAACTAGCATGTGCAGTTCTTTCCTATACTGATTATCTTTAATCTACCCCATTCTTTTCAAATGCATGTATATCTTTCAGAATCCCCCGCAGTAATCTACCTACCTCTGATGTTAGGCTTAGTGGTATATTGATACATTGTTGTGGGTTGTCCATTTACTCACACACATCCTACTCCATTCAATTGTTGCAAGCTCCTGTCTAATACTGTCAAAATTCACCTGACCAATTTCTCAAGAGTCGGGCACGTTTTGTCCCCTTTCCCAAACACATGCAACAAATTCCACCCTGTGTAAGCTGTTAACTCTATGACAGTCCCTTGTCTTCATTAGGAAAGTCAAAATCACCACCTTATTATGCCTGCAATTCTCCAGAATCTCCTTCATATCTGCTTCTCTACTGAGAGTGTGTTCCTGTTGTGCCTTGTTGAAGCCCCAGGCAATGACAGAGAAGGTGTTGGGGTATTTCGGCCAGCGTTTGTTGACCAGGACGTATAGTTTCTCAAATGCTAGCTGAACATCTGGTGTTGACTGCAGTCATGTCGATTGAGTTGAATTTCCTTGTGATGTAGAAGGGACGGCACTTCACTGCTGGATGTTCTAACAGGTGAGAGCAGGGGTTGGACTAAACCGCCATGTCCATGTACCACAAAGAATTTACCAAGAGGCAGACATCACCTCCTCTCCCATTTCCCAATGACATTGCCCAATCCATGCAATGGATCGATAAATCTTTTGGTCTGGAGAGCTGAGGGTTATCCATGACTCTGTAAAACAGAATATGCGGCATTCCCCCCTTATGTACCTTTGGGTTTTGGGGAAGGGAGGGAGTGTGGGGGATGGGGGGGGGGGGGGGGTTGGTTCTAGGCCAATTACTTCATTCATACCTGCAGCCTTCCCTGGCAACAATACCTCTGGACACAAGGGGGGTTACCCCAGTATTTCCAGGTACTGTATTGCTGCACCTACATTTCACGAGCTTGAGATCTCCACATCCATCAAATCATCATAAGATTGTTAAATCCCCCATTGAAATGGTCCAGAAGCCTGTTCGTTACAACGCCAATTTGTGCTGTTTTTCTTAACGCTGTGAGTTTATTTACGATTATCCTACTCAGCTGCTGGCAAAATATCACCACACTCTACACCCATTAAAATAAAGATTAACGGCTCTCTAAATGCCAATGGTTCTATTCAAAATCATTGGGTTTACCTTGCAAGTTCCAACCCTATGGCTTATTCTTCCATCAACTTGCAGGTAGTCCCTTTTACAAACCCATCCGATCATGAAATACCTAATTAACACAAGTGTAGACAAATTATAATTGTAATCCAGTCTTCAAATGACATTATTTGGATATAGAATGCTTCAACTCCAGAAGTAATTAGTTCTCAAAGCATTGCAATGGGTTGTAAAATGTTTGGAATATGTTTACCTCTTGAGTGTAGGAAAAAGTAACAGGTATCTGGCTAAGGCCTTGGTTCAAAATACAATGCCAAAGTAAACACTAATATAATCATTCTTTCTGGTGCAGTGAAAGCCTTGGTCAGTAACATGAAAATTCACAGAGTGTATCTGTTCATGTGATTAAATAATGCTAGTGCAGTTCTGTCTCGCATATTCGTCAATCAGCCTGATCTAATAAAAGTCATTTGGGAATGAGGTTATTTTGCAGACGTTTGTTCAGTTGATGTAGGTATGAGCCCACTAATGTTCTTCTTCAATTTCACCAACACTAATTGTCATACATTAAAATATTACATTGTTAGTTGTAATATACTGGAACCAAAATTGGGAACACACAAGAGTTTGTAGCAAATGCAGTTAACGTATTTGTGAAATGTGAAAAATAGACACTGTCTGCACACACATTTCAAAGTTTAAAAAGCACGAAAAGTATCAAAGTCTTTTTTATTCCATTCTGCAACATTTCCATGGTGACTTTCTTCCACATGTGGGTGAAAGGTAGAGTTTGTTTTCATACTACGTCCAACCCTCAACTCCCTGAAATATCCTCGTAATGTGAAGAAATACAGACAAGCAAGCCACAAATACTGTCATTGGTTTGTGCCATTGGGATGAAAGTAATGTCAAATCAGAATGCTAAACGTTGAAGGAATAGGTAACTGTTTGCTTTTGGTCCTTGTGTGAAAAAGCCAACACTGTATAGTGTGTAGGAAGGAACTGCAGAGGCTGCTTTAAACCGAAGATAGACACAAAAAGCTGAGGTAACTAAACGAGACAGGCAGCATCTCTGGAGAGAACGAATGGGTGATATTTCGGGTCGAGACCCTTCTTCAGACTGCTGAAGAAATAAAGAAAGGAAGAAAGGTATCGAAACATCACCCATTCCTTCTCTCCAGTGATGCTGCCGGTCCCGCTGAGTTACTCCAGCTTTTTGTGTCTAACACTGTACAGTATTGTAGACATGTCCATACTATTATATTTGTTGATACTATCTCAGCAGATAATTGGAAATTAAACAGGATGATGTCTTTAATATGGGATATACAGCACACGAACAGACCCTTCAGCTCACTTTATATGCTGACCATGATGCCAATTTAAATTAATCCCATCTGCCTGCTCAGAGTCTATATTCTTCCAGCCACAGCCTGTTCAAGTCTAACTGCATCCTAAATGTTGCTATTGTATCTGCTTTCATCACCTTCCCTTCGGCAAATTCCAGGCACCTACTACTCATCGTGTCAAAATGCTTGCCTTGAAGATCTACTCTAACTTTCCCCCACTGACCTTAACTCTGTGTCCTCTAGTATTTGACATTTCCACTTGGGGAAATAGTCGCTTTCCCCCATCTATGCTTCTCACAATTGTATATACTATCAGTTCACCGCTTGGTCTCTGACACGCCAGAGAAAATAATCCAAATTTGGCTAACCTCTCTTTATAACTAATCCCAAAACTTCTTGTTGAATATATTTAGATCCATTAGTTGAAAGTCTATCCTTAAAGATTCCAATGCCTTTTAAGAAAAGTTTCTGCAATGTACAACCCTTTGAACAATTCTAAGTTGAAAACATAATATCACCTTGTTTTGATCATTTGTGGTGCTGTAAGGATAATGATCCAAATGAAGCAAATATTTTTCCTTTTTAGATGTGGTTGTTATGTGGAAATAACTCAGCTGTGATTAACTCCTTCAATATCACCAGTGGATCAAAATCATTCATTGCTTTATTTCTCTTACAACTCCAAAACGATGCAAAGTTATTCCAGTTTGGAAAGTTTCACAACTTAAACTCGTGCATTTCATTTATGGCTTTTTTTTCCATTCCTTCCTCCGGGGATCAGGAGAGTTGAGTGGGTGATCTGACTTTATTTTGTTTCTCTTAGCTGTAATTTTCCAGTTTCTGATTCATCAGAAAGTGTGGTACAACCAAAGTGCACTGACATCAATGTCAACGAGTGTAAGAAATATTAAAACATTTAAATGAGGTTCAATGTCTTCTCTGGAGAAGGCAATAGAGCAACAGACTTATAAAGCCTATCTACTGATTAACTGATGTCTGAGTGGAATATCTTGGCAGTATGGTGCTCAGGGAAAATGTGTAGGAAGGAACTGCAGGTGCTGGTTTACATTGAAGATAACCCTTCCTCAGTAGGGGTTCAACCCGAAACGTCACCTATCCCTTTTCTCCAGAGATGTTGCCTGACCGGCTGAGTTACACCAGCATTTTGTGTCTATGCTCAGTGAAAACCTTTAGAGTTGAGAGAAGGAACTTAAGAATACATGGCTGGAGATGGCCACAAATATCAGCAGCATTCTTCATCCCTGGTCCTGGATTCAGTGACACAAGAGGTCCATTGCCTTATCACATCAGGAAAGAGGAACGGAGAACTTCGATCTCTGACAACCCAACAACGAGTGGCTTCCATGCCCTCAATCCACCTCCTAAACATTTGTCGTTAATTCTCTCACCTTTCAGGTGCACACATCACTCGCCGTACATTTCCCCACATCTCTCTCTCATGATTACCTCAACCGACAATCAACAGCAGTTTTATGTCATGGAGTCATACTGTGTGGAAACAGGCCCTTCAGGCCAACTTGCCCACGTCAACCAACATGCTCCATCTACACTATTCCCACATGCCTGCATTTTGCCCATATCCTCCTAAACCTATCCTATCCATGTATCTGTCCAAATGTTTTTTCAAATATTGTGATAGTACCTGCCTCAACTACCACCTCCACAGCTCGTTCCTTATAACTAGCACCTCTGGTGTAAAAATGTTTCCCCTCAGGTTTGTATTAAATCTTTCCCCCTCATGTCTGGTTCTCGGGGTGGGGCTTACAGTGGCACTACCTGCTTCCCCTTCCCCATGCCACTGATTTTAACCCTCTGCAATACCCACCCACTACTGGTGGTTACTATTCCCAATGATGCTTCCAGATGTAGAAATATATACTAAGATATATTTGAAGACTCCAGGTTAACAGCAGGATCAAAGTTAAATAATGTTTTTTTTTTAACATTTCCACTTTAACAGTCGTGAATGACATTAATGAGCAGTAGCAATTTGCAATTTTCCTTCTGTTGAAAATATTGATTTATATGCTTAACTGATGTAATATTATCAAGAGGTACAGTATATGACAGCATATGACTCAACAGCAGTGTGAAAACCATAAATGTACCCTTACTTCTAGTCAACAAGGCAGAAACATCATAATCCAGAACATACTGGACCATTTACTCTAATTCTCTTGGTACTGGATCAAAGGTTCATATTTTGTTCCCTTTTCTTCCTTACTTCCCCAGTTCATAATCTGTTTGCACCATGCATTCATGGCTAGATTCCATTGGATTTGCTGCAGCAAAATCACAAATGATATATCAATGTCTACAATGTTTGGTCAAAGTTCCCAAGACAGTATGAAAGCATGTGTACAAAGGTTACGGTAAATTAATTGTGCACCCATTCTTAAATGTGTTGACAGCAAATGGATGTTGCAAACATAAAACTTTGTATTAGTGGTAGATGACAAATTAAACAAGGTGTCACTGGCCAGGGAGAGAAGGAAGCATCAGCAGAGAAGTGACAAACATCTTTCTGCAGCTCCATGTTTACACATTACTTCTCTGCCTACTCTGTACATACATGTCACTATCCAGCCTTGTAACAATTTATATGTCCCTTATTCCATGGATTTCACCACGTCCTCTCTTATTAACTTTTGTTCATTTCTTAATTCATGGAATGTGTTTTATTCCATTCCTTCATCACAAATTTGCTGCGTAAAAAGACTGCTGATGAGCATTGATTTTGGAAAATATTTGTATTATTTGGAACAGTTTAAGTGTTAATATCATTTTTAATTGCTGCATTACAGTGAGGTATTTTACTAATCATCAGTTCCATGATGGGATTAGACATCTGCAATTCCATCATCCTGTTTAGCTATTTTCCTAGAACTTTGGAAAACTCTACTGCAAAGTTGACTTCCATGCCAACTCCTTCTGTTTACATTCAACTGACAAGACCAAATTTATAAATGTTTTATTTTGTCCATGGAAGGAGATCATTTTACTCATTTGCAACAACTAATATTCCTTTGCAATATTGTAGGCCCTAGTTAAAATCAGGTATATAAATTCTGAAAAAAAAGTTTTTTTTATAGCGCTTTTTTACTGACACAATACTGTTAATTCACTCAATTTCTGTCACTGCATGCAGTCTAAACCATAGCAACTGTAACCATGGGAGTCCAAAATCTTGTGAATCAACACTAATTTTGGTGCAGCATATTTTGTTGTAGTTTGTCTCCATTGAAAACAGTACAGGTATATATAAAACAGAAAAATAGAACAGAACAGAACAAACAGAAATAAAATTCAGCTATTTTTTATTCTCTTCAGGAAGTAGAAAAATTGGGGTGATGTGAGTGATAATAAACTAATTGCTAAAGAACTGGCATACAGAAGATTAGCAAAGCATTTCTGTTAAAAGATGCTACTTAGCATTTCATATGTAGTGAGTGAGCTTTCAAAATCATATAACAGTGGCACAGTGATAGGTTTGCTGCCTTACAGTATGAGAGACCTGGGTATGATTACGAGTGCTATCTGTGCGGAATTTGTATGTTCTTTCTGTGACAACGTGGTTTTCTCCAGGTGGTCCAATTGGCCATTGCTCTTGGTCTCCTCTTAAACAAATTGAATCAAATTCCTGAGGCACGAATTCCCATGCGGAAAGCTATATTAACTATCCCTAACTAGTCAAATAAATGTAGAACCTTTCTCTTAGAATCCTTCCAATAACTTTCCCATCACGGATCTTAGACTCACTGGTCTGGAGATCCCAAGCAAAATATTAGCCACCCTGCAGTCTTCCAGCATCTCATACATGGCAATCAATGGTACAACCATTTCTGCCAGAGGCTCTGCAATTTTTCTTTAACTTCTCACAATGTCCTAGGATACATGTAACCATGCCCTGATGATTTATCTAACTTTGTGAATTTTAAAACATCCAGCACCTTTACTTTAAACTTCAGACTTTAGAGAAAGAGCGTGGAAACATGCCCTTCAGCCTACCAAGTGAACTACGATCATACATTAGCATTATCCTACACACCAAGGAGAATTTACAATTTTACCAAAGCCTGTTGACCTATAAACCTTTACGTCTTCGGAGTGTGGGAGGAATCCAGAGCACCCGAAGAAAATCCATGCAGTCATAGGGAGAGCATATAAACTCTGTACAAACAGCACGTAGTTTGGATCAAACCCAGGTCTCTGGCGCAGTAAGGCAGCAGCTCTACCGCTGGGCTACTATGTCTCCCTGTGTACTGTGGATGCTGTTCAATGGATCTTTACTAACTAATTTTCTTAGCATCTATGTTTTTCTTCACCCTTAATACATGAGAAATATGCATGTAAGAATTTGCCCATTTCCTGGGGCTCTTGGAAGACCTTGATCTTTGTTGCTCTATTCTCTCCCTAGTTACCTTTTTCCTTTAATGTAAAATCTCTTCGGATTCCCCTTAACCTTGTCTGCCAAAACTATTTTGTTCCCATTTTTCTCTCGTGATTACCATCTCAGGTGTACTCTTCCTCTCTAGTGCTGCATGTCCATCTTCTCTCCCAATCTGCCCCACAATCAGTCTGAAGCAGGGTCTCGACCTGAAACTTCACACGAGATGTTCTCTAAAGATGCTGCCTGACCTACTCAGTTACCCCATCACTTTGAGTTATTTTGTGTATTAACCAGCATATGCAGTTCTTTGTTTCCACACCCATACTTTGATACCCTTTATACTCCTCAAGGGATTCATTTGATCCCTGTACATGAGATATGTCACCATCTTTCTCTTGCCCAGAGCCTTGTCATCCAGGTTTCCCATTTTAATTTATTTTTGAATATTTCAGTGCTACTAAAATAATATTTGCAGATCAAAAATTGCAAAGCCAATTCTATTCCTGAGATGACATGTGGAGGGGCCATCAGCATTGACTGCACTAGTTGCTTTGGTACTAAACCTTGGTGTACAAAAGATTAGCATCCATGGTTCAGAAGACATGAAAGTCTTTGCCCTGCCCTAAAGATCTCCCCATGGCTCAGAAAAGAAATTGAATCCAGAAACAAGCTACAAGCTTCAAACTGCGCTCTTTGTCTCTCACATCTGCAGTCAATTTACCATAATTTAGTTGCTAAATCCCTAGATAGGTATCATTGCAATATTTAAACAGTTGAATAAGAATTCCTAAATGAATTGTTGTGTTAATGTTCATGCTAATAGTCCATGGTATTACCTATTTTCATATAGCTAGATTGTGGGAAGAATTGTTAGTATTTGAGACAGTTACAATATTTTAGTTAAAAATACTACATTCACAAAGAAAATTAATAACAATTAGTGAATTAAAGGAAACTATCCAACTGAAAGTTCAAACATAAAGTTATAGGGAAGTTAAAACCCTAGAATGAGTAATGGTTAAAATGAATGAGTTTTTAATCTTCATAGCAAACTGGCTGAAACACACACATACAGTTATGTCCGAAGGCAGAATGTTTGATGCACATGAGATTTGCCAAAGATTAGATTTAATTATAGCCAAAGGATAGTTTGTTTGTGTTATATTTAACATCAGAAGCAGGTGTTAAGTTTGCAAAATGGTTTTAACATTGCTCTAGACTTAATGTATGTAACATGGACACCTCAGGGCTCAGAAAACGAAAGCACATTTTAGTAGCAGATCAGGTAGTGCTTAAACATAGCACAGTCCCAAATGAATAAAAGCTCAACAGTTGCAACTGGTATCTCAGTTCGCTCTGCCAAATGTTTAACAGAGAATTGTTCTTCGCTTCAGATTTTTACACGTGAGTGAGTCACGTGAGTGATTCCGTGAAGAACCCCGCCAGTTGGCATGCGCGTCTGACTAATGGCGCAGCGACCAGCTGGGAGGAGCAGCACTTCTCCAGCGGTAAGTTTAAAAAGCCTCAAGTAAGTGTTAAACTTGTTGGAGGTCTCTGCGTTTGGTAATTCTAATTGCAGGAGGACAAGTCCAAACATGAAGAAATCAGGAGCAGCAAGGCGAGCTGTGCCAAAAACATCTCAAGCCCGCGGGAGTGCGGGTTGCGTGCCTAGCTCATCCACGGAGTCGCCCGTTGTCAACCCAGCGACTTAGTGTCTGAGGACACTGTGCCTACGCCGGAGGGGTGTAAGGCCATCCTAAAGTCTGTCCGACCGATAGACTCGGACAAGTCCGATCAAGAGGGTTCGCCCTTAAGAATGGATACCGCGGAACGGGTATTCAGGATGGAGCTCCTGCTGGAGAGGATGCTCCATCAAGAGTGCCAGCTTCTCCAAGTGCCCGCGCCAGCAGCACCTACAGGGCTGCCTAGTATCTCCCTCCTGGACGAGGAGAGTATACCGGGTCAGATTGAATCTGACGCCGATTCAGAGGGCTTAGCAATGGAGGCTGACCCATGGGATGAGGGGCAAGCGCCAGAGGTTCCATTCCTGGGGGCCATGCTTGCCGTCCCTACAGACTCTGGTGAACTGCTTGGTGAAGAGCTGGTTGCCAGCATAGATTACCTGGCCTCGCACCAGCTCCAGGAGCTGGCCATGGACACCACAGCCAAAAAATATGATACCCCAGAGAACTGTATCCTGCTGAAGGTGCCGACAGTAAGCCATGCCATTTGGGGCCACATGGGGTTAGGCATATGCACGCAGGAGATTAAACTGCAGCGGGTGCTGAAGCTGCTGGCATTCGGAATAACGGCTTTTGGTAGGTCGATGGATGGTGGGCCCATGACTGAAGTTCAGCAGGATGCCCTGGCCCTCATGTGCAATGTGCACTTTGAGATTAACTGCCTCAGAAAGAGCGCCATCCGCCCCACCATTAATCCCAGGTTTGCTGCCCGATGCAAGCTTGGCAATGTCCAGCCGCCGATCCTCTTATTTGGGGAAGACCCAGCTAAAAGAGTCAAGGAGCTGGATGACGAGGCCAAAACGGTTCATCAAGGCGCCAGTGATCAGCAGAATCCTTCGACGGCATTATTCCTACAAGCGGTTTGCTGAAACCGGGGCTTAATCACCAGGTACCGAAGTATGTTTCATGGAAACCAGACCCAGGGTTAGTAGCGGTGAATGCATTCTCACTGTACTGGGGCGGAATGTTTGTATGTATCTTTCCCCCCGTCAGCCTCATCAGACAGTGCCTGACCAAGATCAAGCAGGACTCTGCTACAGGGGTTTTGGTGGTACCTGACTAACCTACACAGCCATGGTTCCTGCTCATTTCGGGTATAATCACACACCCTATTATGGTGGTTCCAAAACAAAAAAAAAAATTGGTGCACCCTGTGACTGGGGATCCACACCCATTGAATGACAGAGTAAATTTGTTGATTTGCAGATTTTAAGAAGGCCGTACCTGAGTTTGGGACTCTCCAATCAGACTGTGGATATCATCACGTCATCCTGGAGGGATAGCACAAAAAGGCAGTACATCTCCCATATCAGGAAATGGGAGGAATTTTGCTTACATGCAAACATTACTTACCACACAGCCTCCATCCCAGATGTGCTAGAATTCCTATCCCACTTACATTTCAATGAAGGGTTGAGTTACAGTGCCATCAACAGTGCCAAGAGTGTCTTGTCATCGTACCTGTGCCAGGGGTCAGGACACCAGCCACTAGGGTGACACCAAGATATAATATCAAGATTCATGAAGGGTGTGTTTAATTCTAATCCTCCTAGGCCTAGGTACTCTGAAATCAGGGATGGAAGCATGGTACTCACGGTGCTCCGTCAATGGGGAACAGCCACATCATTGTCCTTACCAAGGATCACCCTCAAATTGGTCATGCTCATGGTGTTTACATCAGCGGAAAGGATTCAGACTCTCCATAAACTGCGTCTGGACAGGATGGTGTCATCACAGAATGGCATTCCCTTTCACTTCTATGACTTACTCAAACAGAGCAGAGCAGGGGTGTCTGGATACAAGCTTGTACTGTCAGCTTATCCCACAGATTCCCGGCTGTGTGTAGTTGCACATTTGAAGCGTTATATTGACATCACAAAGAGCCTCAGAGGCTCCGAGGTAGCACTATTTGTAAGCCGCAAAAAGCCACATATGCAAGTGTCATCTCAGACCATCTCACGATGGCTGAAGCAAGTCCTGGGGTGTGCAGGAGTTAATACTGAAAATTTTAAATCTCTCTCCACCAGGGCGGCATCAACGTCAGCGGCGAGGGCAATGGACCTCCCTCTAGACCATATCCTCGCGGCCACAGGATGGTCAAATGAATCGACTTTTCAGAGGTCCTACAACAAGCCGCTTGTTGAATCCGGTGTGTTTGCCCACTCTGTGTTAAATTTTGCTTCATAGCTTCTCTCTGGGAGAGAGGAGTCGCATTGTATTCTTTTTTGTTATTTGTGAATTAAAACATTAACATGTTAATCAGTATCATGAATCAATGTTGTTACTAATTCACTCCCCCTGAGTCAACTGCTTGCAGTGTGACACGCCTGGATTTGGATCGGTGTGAAATCACAGACCTTTAAAGTCTTCACGGAATCACTCACGTGACTCTGAAGTAAAATAGTAAGATTAAACAAGAACTCACCAGTTTGAAGTTTGATCTTTATTTTATGAGGAGTTACGATGAGCGATTAAGTGCCCACCGCTCCCAACCCTCATATCACAAAGTTCATCTGGTAGTTCTAGAGTTATAATCTTACTATAATACTTCAATTGTTGTTCTTCTGTGATTTCACACTGCTGCTTTGAAGATTGACACGCATGCCGACTGGCGAAGTCCTTCACGTAATCGCTCATCGTAACTCCTCATAAAATAAAGATCAAGCTTCAAACTGGTGAGTTCTCGTTTAATCTTACTATTTTACTTCAGAGTCACGTGAGTGATTCCGTGAAGACTTTAAAGGTCTCGTTTAATCTTACTATCAATGTGGGTACAGGGGGCCAACATGCTGGAGGCAGGAAGGCAAGAGACAGACATGCAGTATCAAGCCACAATGCGGGAGGCAGGCATCAAATTCAGCCAATGCCGAATCAGGCTGCCTAGATCCCCACTGTGAGTGCTGAGATGTTTCAGCTAGCAATCGCTGGGTATTAAGACCCCATGAGCACCCCATCCATATATATATATGGATGGGCAAACTTGGCCAAAAGGATTTGGTGCAGCATTTTAGGTGATTCTGATCAGTTTAGGAGTAGTAGGTAAGACTAGGAAGCATTTTAAGTTGGGTTATGACATCCATTTTTCTTTTCTTCCCTCTCTTGGGCCAGCTAGTAGTCTCCCGCTTAACAACTGTGACCTTGTAACTGCCAAGATATGGTATTTTGAGATAATGTTTTGTGGGATTGTGAAAAATTTGCTTTCACTGTGGCGTCTGGCACGGCTAATGAGGCCATATTAGGAAAAACAGATTCTACTACGGATGGGGCATGTTGGTGGTTAGTGTGATTGTATTCTTTCATCCACTATCAAAGAGATTCTGTGTAATGTAGACTCAGGGAACTGCAGATGCTGGTTAACAAAAAAAGACACCAAGTGCTGGAGTAACTCAGCAGGTCAGGCAGTATCTCTGGAGAGCATGGATAGGTGACATTTCAAACCCATCAGACCCAGAATGTCTGATTCTATGTACTACCCATTGAAGGTCTCAGGCTTCGAAATATCATCATGAATATGCTTCGTCACTTTGAGCTAAATGTTTCCCGAATTAGGAGGGACCTTTCTTAAAGGAGGCTTCGGACACATCCTTCAGTTTTTATATATTGCATTCATTGGCATCTATGCACTTGTAGTGGAAGGTAAGTCCTCCCTGCTGGAATAAGACTGGGTGAAAAAAAGGTCTTACCTTCCACTACCTGCAACCTCCGGCAACCACCTTCAACTAGCATCTCAATCGGCTTCGACTAACAAATTACCGATTTTTAAAACGGCAACCTATTTTTAGTCACGGCAGGTTTTGAATTTTTTGAAATAATCGCCGGAACATAGAAGAAGTGGAAACCACTTTCGAACATTAGGGAGACTGACAAAAACCTCCGGGAACCGCACGGAAACCTTGGGTGGGGCGCAAAGTCTCCAGAGATTTCCGTTCAGGTTTCCTAAGTGGGACAGGGGCATTAATCTCTGAGGAAGTTGATTTCTTGACCATGGCATCAATGCGATTGGAGCAGGAGAAATTGCTGGTGATATTCACACTCAGGAACTTAAACATTTCAACAATCTCCACTTCAATCCCACTGATGCTGACCAGGGGGAAAACACCACCTCTCTTAGGAGCAATTTAAAATGAAGACTTAAATTGTGTAATGTACAGGAACAGTGA
Source organism: Raja brachyura (assembly GCA_963514005.1). The sequence continues at coordinate 44,081,546 of OY740785.1, read as the reverse complement.
TGTTCTGCGACAACAACAATCATAATTACGCTTCTCAGTACAATGCCGTCTGTTCCAAATGATTCCCACTGGTGTCCAGCAATCTCATGGATTTTACTATTGTGTAAGATTATTAAGATCTAATTGAGTCACTATCTTCAAGGGAATAGAAATAAAAAGAGTAACAAGCTGCAAACCCTAATTGCTTTCATGCAATGTGATTGTTATTTCATGTCTTCTCTGATGATGATATGAAATGGTGCCATTAAATAATTGATAGTTATAGAATTTAGTAATTGTAGGGTCAATTATGTTGAAATCGTTCGAGCACTGGCATCATGCATGTGATGAAAAATGCTCATGCATCTGGATGTGGGACTCGTTCGTGGAGGGTTTCAATGGAACATCTTTTCTCTGCACACAGCAGGGAGTTATTTTAACAATATGCCATTTCAATTCCATGTTAAGGATGAATAATTCAACAAAAGGATAAAGATATCCCCAAAGCTAATTAGAGTGATATTTAAAGCATTCAGTAAGATGTATACTAACTCCATACTAACTGTCAAGGTTGTCTCAGCCAATCATTTATTTAGACAGGTTCTTTAACTGTCTCAGCCAATCACTTATTTAGACAGAGGTTCTTGAATTGAACTGAATGGAATACTTTATTGTCACATGTGACAATTCGGTGAAATTCTTTGATTGCATTCCCATGGTAAGCAATAGTAGCCCATAAGGTTCTAGCCTTAAGATAACAGAACCATGTGAAGATGAACAAGAGTTTTAGCATTGAAAATTGGTATTCTTAATGCCCATGAAATAAATCACAAGGTTTATCCCAAGGCAAAACAGGTCTGCAAGGTGTAGAAGAGCTGGAATAAAAGACAGGGACAAAAATAGAAATGGTATAAAACAGAAATTTGGGGAAACATTTAGCAGGTCAGGCAGCACCTGCAGACATAATTAATAATTCTTTGTAAGGGCTCAGTACCAAAGGGTCCTAGAATTGAAATACAAACTGTTTCTCTTCCACAGATATTCCAAACTAGAAAGGCTGGGGGGAGGGACTCAGGTAGTGGGGGCTAGGGGACAGGGTGAGGGGCAAGAGGCAAAGAAGGTAAGCACTCAGACCCAAAATGTAGGTGTGAAAGAGGAAAAAGATAATAAACAGAGAATAAGGGATGGTGGGTTTCTAAAATGTGTATATTTTAATGCTAGGAGCATTGTAAGAAAGGTGGATGAACTTAGAGCCTGGATTAAATACCTGGAAATATGATGTTGTGGCAATCAGTGAAACATGGTTGCGGGAGGGTTGTGATTGGAAACTAAATATTCCAGGATTTTGTTGCTTCAGGTGTGATAGAATTGGAGGGACCAGAGGTGGAGGGGTTGCATTGCTTGTCAGAGGAGATATTACAGCAGTGGTTTGGCAGGATAGATTAGAGAGCTCATCTAGGGAGGCTATTTGGGTGGAACTGAGAAGTGGGAACGGTGTAGCAACACTTTTAGGGGTGTATTATAGACCGCCAAATGGGGAGCGAGAATTGGAAGAGCTAATTTGTAAGGAGATAGCAGATATTAGTAGTAAGCACAAGGTAGTGATTGTGGGAGATTTCAATTTTCCAAAAATAGACTGGGAAACACATTCTGTAAATGGGCTGGTTGTTTGGAGTTTGTTAAATGTGTGCAGGATAGTTTTTTGCAGCAATACATAGAGGTATCGACCAGAGAAGGGGCAGTGCTGGACCTACTGTTAGGAAATGAGGCAGGTCAGGTGACGGAGGTATGCGTTGGTGAGCACTTCGGGAGCAGTGATTACAATACCATTAGTTTCAATATAATTATGGAGAGAGTCAGAACTGGACCGAGGGTTGAGATTTTTGATTGGAGAAAGGCTAACTTTGAGGGAATGCGTAATGATTTAAAAGGAGTGAATTGGGACATTTTGTTTTATGGGAAGGATGTAGAAGCGAAATGGAGGACATTTAAAGGGGAAATTGTAAGAGTACAGAATCTTTATGTCCCTGTTCGGTTGAAAGGAAATGGTAAAAATCGGAAAGAGCCATGGTTTTCAATGGTAATTGGACACTTGGTTCAAAAAAAGAGATATCTACAATAATTATAGGAGGCATGGAGTAAATGAGGTGCTAGATGAGTATAAAGAATGTAAAACGAATCTTAAGAAAGAAATAAGAAAAGCTAAAAAAAGATATGAGGTTGCTTTGGCAAGAAAGGTGAAAGTAAATCCATAGGGTTTCAACAGCTATATTAATAGCAAAAGGATAACGAGGGATAAAATTGGACCATTGGAGAGCCAGAATGGACAGCTATCTGCAGAGCCAAAAGAGATGGGGGAGATATTGAACAATTTATTTTCTTCGGTATTCACCAAGGAGAAAGATATTGAACTCTGTGAGGTAAGGGAAAAAAGTAGAGTAGCTATGGAAACTATGAGATTCAAAGAGGAGGAAGTACTGACACTTTTGAAAAATATAAAAGTGGATAAGTCTCCAGGTCCTGACAGGATATTCCCTAAGACATTGAGGGAAGTTAGTGTAGAAATAGGAGGGGCTATGACAGAAATATTTCAAATGTCATTAGAAACGGGAATAGTGCCGGAGGATTGGCGTACTGCGCATGTTGTTCCATTGTTTAAAAAGGGTTCAAAGAATAAACCTAGCAATTATAGAATTGTTAGTTTGACGTCAGTGGTGGGCAAATTAATGGAAAGGATACTTAGAGATAATATATATAAGCATCTGGATAAACAGGGTCTGATCAAGAACAGTCAACGTGGACTTGTGCCTGGAAGGTCATGTTTGACAAACCATCTTGATTTTTTTGAAGAGGTTACTAGGGAAATTGATGAGGGTAAAGCAGTGGATGTTGTCTATATGGATTTCAGTAAGGCCTTTGACAAGGTTCCCCATGGAAGGTTGGTTAAGAAGGTTCAATCTTTGGGTGTTAATGGCGGAGTAACAAGATGGATTCAGCAGTGGCTAAATGGGAGATGCCAGAGAGTAATGGTGGATGGCTATTTGTCAGGGTGGAAGCCGGTGACCAGTGGGGTGCCTCATGGATCTGTGTTGGGTCCACTGTTGTTCGTCATGTACATCAATGATCTAGATGATGGGGTGGAAAATTGGATAAGTAAGTATGCAGATGATACTAAGATAGGTGGTGCTGTGGATAATGAGGTAGATTTTCAAAGTCTACAGAGAGATTTGGGGCATTTGGAAGAGTGGGCTGAAAGATGGCAGATGGAGTTTAATGCTGATAAGTGTGAGGTGCTACATCTTGGCAGAACAAATCAAAATAGGACGTACATGGTAAATGGTAGGGAATTGAGGAATGCTGTGGATCAGAGGGATCTAGGAATAACTGCGCATAGTTCCCTGAAGGTGGAATCGCATGTAGATAGGGTGGTAAAGAAAGCTTTTGGTGGGCTGGCCTTTATAAATCAGAGCATTGAATATAGGAGTAGGGAAGTAATGTTAAAATTGTACAAGGCATTGGTGAGACCAATTCTGGAGTATGGTGTACCATTTTGGTCGCCTAATTATAGGAAGGATGTCAACAAAATAGAGAGAGTACAGAGGAGATTTACTAGAATGTTGCCTGGGTTCCAGCAACTAAGTTACAGAGAAAGGTTGAACAAGTTAGGTCTTTATTCTTTGAAGCGCAGAAGGTAAAGGGGGGGACTTGATTGAGGTCTTTAAAATGATGAAAGGGATAGACAGAGTTGACGAGGATAAGCTTTTCCCATTGAGGGTAGGGAAGTTTCAAACACAAGGGCATGACATGAGAATTAAGGGACAGAAGTTTAGGGGTAACATGAGGGGGAACTTCTTTACTCAGAGAGTGGTGGCCGGGTGGAATGATCTTCCAACAGAAGTGGTGGGGGCAGGATCGATTTTAATATTTAAAAGTAAAGTGGATAGGTATATGGACGGGAAGGGAATGGAGGGGTATGGTCTGAGTGCAGGTAGATGGGACTAGGGGAAAATAAATGGTCGGCACGGACTGGAAGGGCGAAGAAGGCCTGTTTCCGTGCTGTAATTGTTATATGGTTATATGATTATTATATTGACTTTGGCTGCGTGTTTAAACAGTTTTGATTTTGTTTCAGATTTCCACTTTTTCTGTAGTTTTCTGATTTTAAAATGTAGAATGGTTTTTCAGCAGGGTGTTCAGTGAATGAGGGTTTTCAAGTAGAGGCAATAGGGGTGGAACAAGGCAAAGTGCTCAGAGGAGCAAATGGCAGAAGTATAGGAGAAGTCTTCAAACATTTTTTAACAGAAAATATTAGAAATACTGAAGCAGGTCAAGTAGTGTCTCTGGAAATAATCAGACACGATTAACGATTCAGGTCAATGACCTTGCATCAGATTTCTAGTATTCCCCTCATTTAGATTTTGGACCTTTGTATTTTGCCTTTTTATGGAACAAAAATGTTTTTAATAAGTTCAGAGAAATCTTCAAATGTTGCTTTCTTCTGACATTGCATCACTCTTCACCAATATTTTACTGATATTTAAAAAAAACTTCGGTCTGACCGAATTTTTAATTTAAATTTCCTTTAAAGATAGATCTCCTGTCTGATAGTTGTAAAGAAGTTGATATAAAAAACGTCCATAAAGATATTGAAGCTCTGTTGCTTTAGTTTCCACTAACAGAAGCAGCATTCAGTCTGATGCCAGGAAAAGTATCAACGTTAGCCTGAGGATCTGGTCATATTATGGTTTTTGGAAACAACAAACCAATAAATAAAAAGCACTATAACATTACAAAATATTACAGCATTTTACTCAGAGAGTGGTAGTGGTGTGGAATGAGCTTCCAGTGGAAGTGGTGGCAGCAGGTTCGTTGGTATCATTTAAAAATAAATTGGATAGGCATATGGATGAGAAGGGTATGGAGGGTTATGGGATGAGTGCAGGCAGGTGGGACTAAGGGAAAAAAGTTGTTCGGCACGGACTTGAAGGGCCGAGATGGCCTGTTTCTGTGCTGTAATTGTTATATGGTTATATGGTTAAAGCAGAAAACATACTATGACATCCTCAGGGGATTAAGGTAGGAAATGTATTCTCTTATAAACTTTACTAAAGAAAATAATTATATATTTTTATTTTCCTTGAAAGACGTTGACTCGTCAATGGTGATTTGGTTGTACCTGATTCAATACAATTTAACATTTACAGTGGATTTTAAAGTGAGAATCATGTATAAATTGCAGATTAGATCAAACCATTGATTCTCCGTTGATTGCATCTCTGAAGAGATATACTCTATTTCCTGTTTAAGGCTGATAGTGGCTTCTGGAGAAGAAAGATTTGAAGAAGGGTCTCGACCCGAAACATTACCCTTTCCATCTCTCCAGAGATGCTGCCTGTCCCGCTGAGTTACTCCAGCATTTTGTGTCTATCTCTGGATTTAACTCTTCATGTCAGAGGTTATTGTCAGTTTTGCAAAATACTGGTTCTGCTTTATCACAGCTGCAGAACCAGGTTAATTTGTCCAAAATTTGGTTATAGCATGTCAGGGAAATATGTACTATACCTAGCACATAGGGAAACTATGTTCCCCAGCTTCTTGGTAAATTATATGCAGGACAATAATATAGTGAGGCATACAAAATTTATTTGGTCTGGACTTCAGATACCGGTTTACAATAACAAGTTACAAAGCTTATATTAGTTAGATGACATTTATAACAGCATGCAAACCAGTTGCAGTTTAAACATAATTACACACAAGGAAATCAGTTAATATTCCAATTCACAATCAAAATAGTTCATTTTGCAGAAAATATTTCACACTGTGATATAAAGTTAAAAATAGCACAAACCTTAAAATTTATTTTAAGTTGTCACAGATTTAATTAAAAGGATTGAAGAGCATCATGAAGATAACCTGATTAATGTCAGCATGTGAACTTTTGGTAGAGTTCATCCGAATTCAGGATATAACTATTATAATGGTATCATAATGAACAGAAACCACCAAATGACATAAATTATTTACATTTGATGTAATGCATCTGTGTAGTGAAACTTGATTAATCATCATCCTGTAGTTATCACAAATACCTGGCTAGATAGAGGAAGGTAAATAAAACATCATTTAATTGCTAAAATTATTCTATTGCGGCTCTTAACTTTGTATCGAGAACAAATGTAATGAATGCCTACAAATAATATATATCACTTATTCCTTGTTATTGCTTATTCCCAGACAGAGCAGAAATGGTCCCTAATGTGTTAGCAATAAGGATATTAAGTGGAGATGTTCAAAGCTGTTCAAAGCATTATTTTTCACGTTTTTGCTTAAATTTCTCAGATTTTCAGCAAATGTTTTTTTAGCTACATTCAGGTAACATCACATTTTTGTAAATTAAAGCAAATACATTTTTTCCTACGGACCCAAATAAAGTTAATGTTAGTTTTAGAGGAAGCTTTTATGGTTGTTGACTGCATGATACTTGTTTTACTTATTTGGTATGGTGGTAATGGCAGGGAAGATGTTGTTTAGGGGTGCTAAGATTCTTATTCTTCTGGAAACATATATTCAATTTGACTGCTGGCAAAGGCGAACCTCTGACTTTTGGGCCATGAGTTGGATTGGCATTTAACAACAGACAACCATTTTAGCACAAGGATACATATCCCTGCGAAAATGTCATGGATATATTTAAGAACGTCACTATTAGGGAATAAGAACATTTGCATATGCAGCAACATTGTCACATGGTTAAAATACAGGGGTGGCCTATATTCTAATCTGTATTTTATATAATGTAAATCCACTTAACGAGTACCCCATTGAGAAAAAAAAAAAAAAATTCCTTTTGGGCGAGTCCTGCCCACTGCTGAACAGTATTATGTAGGAAAAACTACTCAGTAGCACAGATGTCAAAGGTGTGAAGCACTATCATGGACCGCGGCACATTTTCATGCTGCTTTGACATTTATTTCTCAATAAGCACGGTGATTAAATGTGGGATATCTTTCACAGGAGCAAGTCGGAAGCAATCCAACGTTTTGAAACTACAAATGTTCAGATTTTAACACCATTTATGTAAACAAGAAACAAATAATGCATTAAAAGTGGATGGAAATTAAAACTAATTAAAAGAACTTAATGTTTAAGGCAGTAAACATTTTGATAAAAATTGTTTATGAATTTACATGATAGGTATAGAATCCCACACTGTAGTCAACTTTCAGAACAGAATAAGCCAGTAAAGATGCAACTTTAAATGGTATATGAATATTTTGCATGAGAGTATACATTCAATGGTGCCAAGTATAACTGTGACGTACCTGTGGTGGAAAGTCACAAAACTGAATAAAGATTGGGCTGCAGCCCATTTATTATTAATTTAACTGAGAATCTGTCCAGCACCTACCAAGCTTGCCTACAGTGACCATCTTATTTTGATGCAGCAGCCCAAAGCCAACCTCAGAAATGGCAATGAGGAATTGCTCTTCTGGCATCAAAGCAACAATGTTTTTTTTTATAAGGACATTCAGTGATTCAGTTAAGAACCCTATATGGATCAGGCAAGGCTCCTGTGTTGCTCCATTGTACTGTCGCCACTGAGGTCCAAATTAGACATCCGACTTCTTAATTGCACAACACCTATATCATGTGTACTGTACATAGTCAGAGGGCATAGATTTAATGTAAGTAGTACAAGATTTAGAGGCGATGTAAGGAATTTTGTTTTTCACCCAGTTGATAGTTGCAGTTTATCTGAGAGGAATGCCACTATCTGAGAGGGCAGTAGAGGCAGGGACTATCATAATAATTAAGAAGTATCTAGAAGAGCATTTAAATTGCTGGGTCATAGAAAGCTAAGGGCCAATGCTGGTAATCGGATTAGTATAGATGAGCACCTGATGGTCTGAAGAAGGGTCTCCACCCAAAACGTCACCTATTCCTTTTCTCCAGAGAAGCTGCCTGACCCGCTGAGTTACTCCAGCAATTTGTGTCTATCACCTGATGGTCAACATGGAAAGAGTGGGCTGAAGGTCCAGTTTCTAGATTGTAGCAATCAACGAAACCATCTGATTTTTAACAGTCAAACCAAAATGACATTTAATCACTGCCATGACGTTTACAGTGGACAATACATTTTACCAATGACTATTTAAAGTTGTTGCTGGCAACTAGTTGCATGTGATCAAGAGTTCACTTGACAGTGATGGTGACTATCTCAGTTTAATTTAATCTGTTTCATAGTTTTGACATTAAATTCTGCTGATTAAAATGCATACATTTTGTGATACACGATTATATAATTGACATACAATAAGTTTAACCAGTTAAAACAAAATAAAGTGCTTTGTTTTATGTTGAGCCTGGTGGTCCTGGAGGGCCCACATTTCCCATCTCCCCCTTAAATCCCAGGGGACCTGGAAATCCAGAATCTCCTTTTGGTCCTCTTTGCCCTTTGGGACCAGGTGGTCCTGGTTTCCCTTGTGGTCCTCTGTCTCCTTTAGGACCAGTTTGACCCTGCACACCAGGCCTCCCTGCATTCCCTTTATTTCCTTTGGGACCATGTTCTCCCGCTGCACCTCTTGGACCTTTTTCTCCACGATCACCAGGGAGTCCATTCAAACCTCGTGCACCTTGTTTTCCCGTGGGTCCCATGTCACCCATTTCACCCTTTCGTCCTACAAATCCAACGTTTCCTTTTCCCCCTGATTCTCCTCTGTTTCCCTTTTGTCCAGGAGGTCCTGGCAAACCTATAATAAAAAAAAACCCATAGAATATCTATAAATAAAATTAAGTAGCATTGATCAGAAAGTTAATCACTTTATTTAACATTCCTTTCACTACCCGCACAAGCCATCAGCGTTATCCCACAAATAGAAGATTAGGTAGATTAGATCGGAAGAGGTAGTTGAGGCAGGGACTATGGCAAGAAACCATTAGACAGGTACATGGATAGGACAGGTTTAGTGGGATATGGGCTAAACTCAGGCAGGTGTGACTAGTGTAGTTGGGACATGTTGGTTGGTGTGGACAATTTGAGTCAACGGGCCTCTTTCCACACTGACTCTATGACTCCATGAGATAATTGTTCAAGTAATCTATTGTGATGACATTCATTGACGTGGAGCTGTTGGCTGGGGCACCAGAACTCAGCGCTCTTCTCTAGACAGTGGGTTGCTTCGTAAGTAAATAAATAAGAGATTTTCCTCGATCAAAAAGACAAAACCATGAACAAAGCCACAACTCTGCGATGCAATGGTAATAACCTAAATAAAATGCTTTGTGAAATGGAAATTCAACCCATGAACTCACTTTCTGCATTATATGTTTTTCAACTTTTGAGCAGTCAAGCCAACACATAGTGGTAGAGTTGCTGCCTCACAACACCAGAGATTCAATTTCGATCCTGATCTCAGGTGTTGTCTGTGTGGAGTTTGCATATTCTCTCCCTGACTATGTGGAATTACTCTGGGGGTTTCCTCCCACATCCCAAAGATGTGCAGGTTTGTAGGTCAACTGGTTGTTGTAAACGGCCCCTAGTGCATCAGGAGTGGATGAGAAAGTGGGATAACATAACATGGTCAGCGTGGTCATGGTGGGCCGAAGGGCCTGTTTCTGTGCCGTATCTCTCCAATAAGGTTCTTACAGGAAAAAAACTATTATAGGTGTTCCTCAATCTGCAAACATTATTGACTCTTTGAGGTATGTGTCTTCAACTTATCAAACTATTCTTCATTTTGACGAATGGAGCTCCATGCTCTGTGCAGAGAAATACACTGTACCAACATTTCCATTTTTTTGTCAGCCCTTTCAATTTATGAAATGTTGCTGAATAAAATGTTTTCCAGGAACAATTCCCTTTTTGTAAATTGAGGAATGGTCATACTGTGGAACAAAGAAGATGAGTGTTGCACTAACCCACGTTAGATTCCATTGTCATTGTGACTGCTGCTCATTCTGTCCATGTTACCTTCCTCCCATCGACTCCTCTGATCAGCCAGTACCACAGCAAGCTGACTTTTGTCCCTTTCTAATTTCCTCCATCTGCCCATTATTCCCTCTGTGCATTTGCCTCTTAGCAGTGAGAATATGGGACCGCATGCACAGTAAATCACAATGAATGTGCCTGTACTGTTTTTTTAAAGGTCTTAAAACTATTTTGGAAGCATAAGCCTGATACGGCATAAAAGGCTGTTAAGGACCGTTATGAGTTTGAACTCTACAAAGTCTCCTCTCAATCTTTTATGCTCCAAGTAGAACGGGTTATTGTAAATGGCCCCTAGGGAGGCACTTTCCCCCAGATTTTCATGCAACAAAGACCACACATCCCTGGAACAATTCCATTTTTTTCTGCTTCCTCTCCAAGACATTTACGGCCTTTCTAAAGTTTGGTGCCCAGAGATAGACCCAATACACCAATGATGGCCAAACCACTACATTATTGATAAATAAGGAACTGCAGATGCTGGAGAATCGAGGGTTACACAAAAAGCTGGAGAAACTCAGCGGGTGCAGCAGCATCTAAGGAGCGAAGGAGATAGGCGACGTTTCGGGTCGAGACCCTTCTTCAGACTGGTCAGGGATCAGGGAAACGGGGAGTCTATAAACGAGAGATATAAACAGTGATGTGGAGAGATAAGGAACAATGAGTGAAAGATATGCAAAAAAGTATTGGTGATAAAGGAAGCAGGCCATTGTAAGCTGTTTGTGGTGTGAAAATGAGAAGCTAGTGCGACTGGGGGGGGGGGGAGATGGAGAAGGAATGTCAGGGCCAGAGGGCCGAGGGAGAGGTGGGGGGGAGGCAGTCTGGGTTAACAGAATTGAGAAAATTCAATGTTTAAGCCCAGAGGATGCAGACTCCCCAAGCGGAATATGAGGTGCTGTTCCTCCAACTTGCGGTGTTGATCACTCTGGCCGTGGAGGAGGCCCAGGACCGAGAGGTCGGATACGCAGTGGGAGGGGGAGTTGAAGTGCTGAGCCACCGGGAGGTCGGGTTGGTTATTGCGGACCGAGCAATAACCAACCCGACCCCCCAGTCCTGAGGCAGCCACTAAATCCATCCCCATCCATCCTGCTGATCTCCAAACCACTGGTTCATACAGTGAATGGGAGTACATAACATAGAACACAGAACAGTCCAGGAACAGACCCAACGGCTCACAATGTCTGTGCCGGACATGTGCCAAGACCAATCCTTCCTTATCTGCCTGCACATAATCCATGCCCATGCCATTCTCTGCTGTTTCTTCCCAGCTGTTATCAGGCAACTGAATCATCCTACCACAACCAGAGAGCAGTGTTGAACTACTATCTATCTCTTTGATGTCCCTCTGACTACCCTTGATAGGAATTTGCTGACTACCTTGCACTAAATGTTATTCCCTTATCATGTGTCTATATACTGTAAATGACCCGATTGTAATCATGCATTGTCTTTGGCTCGCAACAAAAGCTTTTCACTGTACCTTGGTACAGGTGACAATAAACTAAACTGACTGAATTGACTGCATACCCATGTGCGTAGCCAAAGGCCTTGTGAATGCCACTATCATAACTGCCGCCCCTGAAGGCATATTCCAGGCAATCACCACCCTCTGTTTAAAAAAAATGTGCCCTGCACATCTTCTATTAGTCAGACATTTGAAATGTGGAAAGGATCTATAACTTACAAGCATCTTCCAAATTATATAAAAACTTTGTCAGAAGTTAGATGAATCAATAAATTTCACACTGGGCTAACATAAATACAACTTATTTTAAATTTATATACATTTTGCTGATTGCCATTGGACACAATTTGCATTAGTTCTTACTCAAGATTCAAATAAATTGCAAATACTTGTGTGTATATACAGTTACTGTAAAAATCGAAGGTAGACAAAAATGCTGGAGAAACTCAGCGGGTGAGGCAGCATCTATGGAGCGAAGGAATAGGTGACGTTTCGGGTCAAGACCCTTCTTCAGACTGGGTCTCGACCCGAAGCGTCACCTATTCCTTCGCTCCACAGATGCTGCCTCACCCGCTGAGTTTCTCTAGCATTTTGTCTATCTTTGTGTGCAGAAAAATGTACCTCATAAAGTTAATCTCTTCTATGTCCTAAAAGGGCAATCCCTTATTTTTAAGCAATGATTTGATGTTCTAGATTCTTCCACAAAAGGGAACTTCCCCTTCAATGCCATCCTGTTAAAATCCTACAGGATTTTTATTTCAAACCATTCCCCTCTCAATTTTTTAAACTCCATCAGATACGACCCAAAGATCATATGACACAAGAGCAGAATTTGACAATTTGTACATTCGGCCCACCGAGTCTGCTCTGTCGTTCGATCACAGCTGATCTATTTTTTCCTCTCAACCCCATTCTCCTACCTTCTCCCCATAACCGTTAACACCCTTACTAATCAAAAATCTATGAATCTCCGCTTTAAAAATCACCAATGTCTTGCCTCCACTGCTGTCTGTGGCAATTAATTCCACAGATTCACCACCTTCTGGCTAAATAAATTCATCCTCATCTCCATTCTAAAGGTAAGCCCCTCCATTCTGAGGCAGTGCCCTCTGGTACTAGATTCTCCCACTATTTGAAACATCGGCTCCACATCCACACTATCTAGGCCTTTCATTATTCAGCAGGTTTCAATGGAGTTCCCCCTTATCCTTCTAAACTCCAGCTAGTGCGGGCCAGAGACTACAGATACTCCTCGTATGTTAACCCAATTATTCCCATGATCATTCTTGTAAAACTCCTTTGGATCCTCTCCAAAGCCAGCACATCCTTCCTCAGATATGGCCTCCAAAGCTGCTCACAATATTCCAAATGTGACCTCACCAGCCTCTGATAAAGCCTCAGTATTACATCTCACTTTTATACTCTAGTCCACTCAGAATTAATGCCAGCAATGCATTTGGCATCCTAATTGCTGACTTAACCTGCAACTTAACTTTTAGCGAAACTTGCACCAGCACTCCCAAGTCCCTTTGCATCTCTGTTTCTAAATCTTCTCCCCATTTAGACAATAGTCTACACTTGCATTCCTTTGCCCAAAGTACAAAGTTCACATCTATATAACCCTTCATTATCACCTCATTCACTGCCAACAATGGACCATTGTGGGCTCTACCTTTCCTTAGTCATCAGTGCCGGCTCTGATTTGTTCTGAACCTATTCATACCTCCACTTTGCCTGCCCCATGACTCTCAATCTGAAGAAGGGTTTCGACCTGAAAAGTTACCTATTCGTTTTCAAAAGAAATGCTGCCTGACCCTGAGTTACTCCAGCATTTTGTGTCTATTTTCGGTGTAAACTATCATCTGCAGTTCCTTCCTACACATGCATGACTGTACACTTTGCTATGCTGTATTCAATTTGCCACATAGTTCCCCTCTGTCCAAATTCTTCTGCAGCCTCCCTGCTTCCTCAACAATGCATGCCCCTCCACCTATCTTGATATCATCCACAAACATGGCCACAAAGTCATCAATTCCCTCATCCAGATTATTAACATACAAGGTGAAAAATAGCAACCCAACACCTACCCCTGTGGAACACTACTAGTCACCAGCAGGCAAACAGAAAAGGCTCCCTTTATTCACACTCTTTGCCTTCTGTCAAGCAACCAAACTTCTATCCATGTCTCTAATGTCATGAGCTCCTATCTTGTTTAGCAGCCTCAAGTGCAACACCTTATCAAAGACCTTCTGAAAATCCAGTAAACAAGTTCCACTAATTCTCCTTTGTCCTGCTTGTTATTTCCTAATACATCTCCAACAGATATGTCAGGCAAGATATCACCTGAACAAAACCATGCAAACTTTGGCCTATTTTATCATGTGCTTAAAAATACCTGGAATCCTCATCCTTAATAATACTTCAAAGTCTTAAATTCATAACAAGAGGATTTCAGTATGAAAATGAACTTTTCCACATTTTGTCACATTACAACCACAAATGTAAATGTATTTTATTGGGATTTTATGTGATAGACCAACACAAGGTGGTGCATAAATGTGAAGTGGAAGGAAAATGATACACGGTTTTCAATTTTTTTTACAAATAAAAAAACCGAAAAGTGTGGCATGCAAAAGTACGCCATACTTTACTCTGATACCCCTAAATAAAATCCAGTACAACCAATTGCCTTCAGAAGTCACCTAATTAGTAAATAGAGTCCACTTGTGTGTAATCTAATCTCAGTATAAATACAGGCCTCAGAGGTATGTTAGAGAACATTAGTGAACAAACAGCATCATGATGCCCAAGTAACACACCAGACAGGTCAGGGATAAAGTTGTGGAGAAGTTTAAAGCAGGATTAGGTTATAAAAAAATATCCCAAGCTTTGAACACCCCACGGAGCACTGTTCAATCCATCATCCGAAAATGGAGAGTATGGCACAACTGCAAACCTACCAAGACATGGCCGTCCACCTAAATTGACAGGCCGGGCAAGGAGAGCATTGATCACAGAAGCAGCCAAGAGCCCATGGTAACTCTGGAGGAGCTGCAGAGATCCACAGCTCAGGTGGGAGAATCTGTCCACAGTACAACTATTAGTCGTACACTCCACAAATCGGGCCTTTATGGAAGAGTGGCAAGAAGAAAGCCATTGTTGAAACAAAGCCATAAGAAGTCACGTTTGCAGTTTTCCACAAGCCATGTGGGGGACACAGCAAATATGTGGAGGAAGGTGCTCTGGTCTGATGAGACCAAAATTGAAGTTTTTGGCCTAAATGCAAAACGCTATGTGTGGCGGAAAACTAACACTGCGCATCACTCTGAACACACCATCCCCACTGTGAAACATGGCGGTGGCAGCATCATGCTGTGGGGATGCTTTTCTTCAGCAGGGACAGGGAAGCTGGTCAGAATTGATGGGAAGATGGATGGAGCCAAATACAGGGAAATCTTGGAAGAAAACCTGTTAGAGTCTGCAAAAGACTTGAGACTGGGAGGTTCACCTTCCAGCAGGACAACGACCCTAAACATACAGTCAGAGCTACAATGGAATGGTTTAGATCAAAGCATATTCATGTGTTAGAATGGCCCAGTCAAAGTCCAGACCTAAATCCAATTGAGAATTTCTGGCAAGACTTGAAAACTGCTGTTCACAGACACTCTCCATCCAATCTGACTGAGCTTGAGCTATTTTGCAAAGAAAAATGGGCAAAATTTCAGTCTCTAGATGTACAAAGCTGGTAGAGACATACCCCAAAAGACTTGCAGCTGTAATTGCAGTGAAAGGTGGTTCTACAAACTATTGACTCAGGGGGGCTAAATACTTTTGCACGCCATACCTTTCAGTTTTTTATTTGTAATAAAATTTGGAAACCATGTATCATTTTCCTTCCACTTCACAATTATGCATCACTTTGTGTTGGTCTATCACATAAAATCCCAATAAAATACATTTACGTTTGTGGTTGTAACGTGACAAAATGTGGAAAAGTTCAAGGGGTATGAATACTTTTGCAAGCTACTGTAGGAATAGAGAGGTTCTTCTGCAGTTGTAGAGCGCTCTGGTAAGGCCACATCTGGAGTATTGCGTACAGTTTTGGTCTCCTAATTTGAGGAAGGATACCTTGTGATTGAGGCAGTGCAGCGTAGGTTCACGAGATTGATCCCTGGGATGGCGGGACTGTCATTTGAGGAATGATTGAAAAGGCTAGGCTTGTATTCACTGGAGTTTAGAAAGATGAGGGGGATCTTGTAGAAACATATAAAATTATAAAAGGACTGGACAAGCTAGATGCAGGAAAAATATTCCCAATGTTGGGCGAGTCCAGAACCAGGGGCCACAGTCTTAGAATAAAGGGGAGGCCATTTAAGACTTAGGTGAGAAAAAACGTTTTCACCCAGAGAGTAATGAATTTGTGGAATTTCCATTGCCACAGAGGGCAGTGGAGGCCAAATCACGGGATGGATTTAAGAGAGAGTTAGATAGCGCTCTAGGGGCTAGTGGAATCAAGGGATATGGGGAGAAGGCAGGCACGGGTTATTGATTGAGGACGATCAGCCATGATCGCAATGAATGGTGGTGCTGGCTCGAAGAGCCTAATGGCCTCCTCCTGCACCTATTTTCTATGTTTCTATATAAAAGTCAGACTAACTTGCCAATAGTTTCCTTGCTCCCTTCTTACACAGTAGAGTTACATTGGCGATTTTCCAGTCCTCTAGTACCATTCCCGACTCTAGTGATTCTTGAAAGATCACTATTAATGCCTCCACAATCTCAACAGCTACCTCTTTCAGAACCCTGGGGTGCAGTCCATCTGGCCCAGGTGACCTATCCACCTTCAGACCTTTCAGCTCCCAAGCACCTTTTCCACAGTACTGGCGACACTCCTCAGTGGTTATGAACTATAATTGAGATTAAGGTTTTACATGATTTATGCGAGAGCACATAAGGCTGGCCTGCAAAAACCATTACAATATGGGATAGGTCAAGTGTCTAATTAGTTCAAATACTATTCAGTTGCACATCCAATCCTTCCACCATTCATCCATTTTACTGTTGCACCGACATCCATAACAACTGGAAATAAACTACAGACACTGCATGTTTCTGTCTTTAAAACAAAAAGTAAAAGATGTTCACCTCTCAAAATTGTGAAGTTTTTAATTGCTTCTCCATGTTGCAAATTAATAATTTTCATTTCTTCCACAACGACGCCAAGTTTGTTAATTTCTTTATTAAGTGTTGAGCTTAAGAGATTATAGCGTTGTCTTAACATATCAGTGGTGCCCTGAATAATGGCTAGGGAAATGTTGAGGTGGTAAAGTTCTTCTGAATGCGCTCCGAGCCCACTGGAACAAGATGCCCTTACATCGCTGATGTATTTGATCATACTGTGCACATGGTTATTCGTCGCATTGATGTTGGCCAGTATGGTATTAATTTCAGTTTCATGAGAAACCATTCGCCCCATAACGGTTTCAAACCTCTCTGCTGTTCTATTTTCATAATATTTAGCATGGTAGAGAATGTCCTGAATATTTTCTTCATGGTCGTCAAGGTAGGTGGATATATTGTCGAACTGCTCGTGCACAGACAGTAGTTGCAGGCTTAAGTCGTGCATGAACTCAGAATTCTGAGAGATTGTTTGGAGCGTGGCGACCAGAGTCTTCTGAACACTTTTCACCATGTCATTCAACTTGTTCACTGCAGCCCTTAGGACTCCAAACACTTTAGTAGAGTTCTGCCAGTCTGTCACTATCTTCTGTAGTGTTATGGTTTCCTCATCCGTTTTTCTTTGAATCTCTTCAAGCCATAGTGAATTTTGGTTAGTGGTGATGTTAATATGTTGTACTCCAATACTTATATCATACTGATCCTGGGACAGTCTCCTCATAAACCCATCGAGTCCCTTTACAAGTGTTTGCAAGCCATTTACTTTCATCGAAAATCGTTCCATCGTTCGGTTAATCTGCTCAATAGACGCTGTATAATAGGTAACCTCCTTAGTGATTCTGCGGTTGTCAGACGATAATGTTTGATGATTTTGAACGGTCTCATCCAGCACTGGCTCTTGTGCCAGAAGTAATTGCTGTATCTGTTCAAACTCTTTCTGCAGATCAACAATCTCTTGAGCAAAGTGAGAAACTTCATGGCACGAAGAACAATTTTGGCTGATAGATTTTTGATCTAAGAATGAGAGGGAGTGATTTTTAAAATAAGTTATTTTGTTTTACAAATTTCTCAGCTTTTGTTGCACTCTCTGAATTTGACCTTCTACTTCTTTGAATACTTGTCATTTGTTGCCCAGATGCAATCAATAACTAACAAATATATACAAGAATTTTGATGGTTATGTAACTAGGGTGACACAGTGGCTCAGCAGTTAGTGTTGTTGCCTCGCAGCTCCAGAAACCATGCTTTAATTCTGACCTCTGGTGCTGTTTGTGTGGTGTTTGCACATTCCACCTGTGGTTGGGTGGATTTACTTTGGGTGCCCCATTTTCCTCCCACATCTCAAAAATATGTTTAAGATGGAACTGCAGATGCTGGAAAATCAAAGGTAGACAAAAGTGCTGGAGAAACTCAGCGGGTGCAGCAGCATATATGGCGCGAAGGAAATAGGCAACGTTTCGGGCCGAAACCCTCTTCAGAAACCAAATATGTTGGTTGGTTAATTGGCTGCTGTAAATTACTCCAGGTGGAGATACGTGTAAAAAAGAATTAACGGAAAGTCGATAGGCTTGTGGAACTTGGAGGGGGAATGGGTCAGATGGAATTGCTCTGCTGGGATCTGGTATGGTTCTAATGGGCTGAAGGGACTCATGCAATGCCCTGATAAATAATCCCTACAAAAATAAACTTTGTGAAATACCTGCTACTTTCAGTCATCTGAAAAACTGGAGGCATTTACAAAAATAAAGATCACTGTGAGGTAAACCACGCTGCCAATTAAAATTAGGGACACATTTAACATTGAGCGAGTCAAACGCATTCATTTTCAGTCTGAAGAAGGGTCTCGACCCGAAACGTCGTCTATTCCTTCTCTCCATAGATGCTGCCTCACCTGCTGAGTTTCTCCAGCATTTTTGTCTACCATCATTTTGAGGTGCAAAACACAGCTAGATAGGGCAGTAATGCATGCTTGCCTTCATTGGTTGGGATGTTGAATCTAAAAGTCGGGAAGTCATGTT
The DNA here is from genome assembly GCA_963514005.1 of Raja brachyura. Next base: position 44,062,918 of record OY740785.1, on the reverse strand, counting down.
GCAGCCATAAAAAACATTGATGACGCCACATTTGGGGTATTGGGGCCTTACCAAATGGTGCAGTTTTAGTCACCACATTACTGAAAAGATGTGGAGGCTTTAGAAAGGGTGCAGAAGAGATTCACCAGGATGTTGCCTGGTTTGGAGAATATTAACTATAAGGAGAGGTTAGATAAACTTGGACAGCTTTCCAGGGGTTTTGGAAGCCGAGGGTCCTGATGGAAATATAAAATGATGAGACGGATAGATAGGGTATATAGTCAGAGTTTTTTTCCCCCTATTGTGTAATTGTCAAATATTAGAGGGCATAGCTCTAATGTGAGAGGGGGAAAGTCTAAAGGAGATTTACGGACGTTTTTAGGAGCTTGAACCCACTGTCAGAGGACATTTATGAAGCATTTAGACAGACACATGAATGGACAAAGAATGTTAAGGAATGTGTTTAACATATGATGAGCCTGGGCCAGTCCTCGCTGGAGTTTAGAAGAATGAGGGGGGGACCTCATTGAAACTTACCGAATAGTGAAAGGCTTGGATAGAATTGAAGTGGAGAGGATGTTTCCACTAATGAGAGAGTCTAGGGCTAGAGGTCATAGCCTCGGAATTAAAGTACGTTCCTTGAGGTAGGATTTGAGGTGGAATTTATTCAGAGGGTGGTGAATCTGTTGTATTCTTTGCCACAAAAAGGTATGGAGGCCAAGTCAGTGGATATTTTTTAAGGCAGAGATAGATAGATTCTTGATTAGTAGGTTCAGAGGTTACGTTGAGAAGGCAAGAGAATGGGGTTAGGAGGGAGAGATAGATCAGCCATGATTGAATGGCGGAGTGGACTTGATGGATGAAATGGCCTAATTCTTCTGCTATCACATGACTTTATGACCTTATGAATGGGGGTTTATGAACCACATGTAGCAGATGTGCAGTTTAAATGTGAATCATAGTTTGCGAAGGGAATGTGGCTGAAGGGCCTGTCCTCAGCTGTACTCCTCTATGTGATCTATTTGCCACAATACCACTTATTTGTAAGTACAGTTTTGCAAGATTAATTATTTCATAGACAAATACACGTTAATTATATTCTCTCTTGAGACAAACATTCAATGGCTCAGTCATAGGCCATTTCTCCCAGTTATATAGAGGGTGCTCACCTGAGGAAAATGGCCTTCACCACATTCTCAGGGTAACTGGAGACAGACAATAGAAATACCATCTGCTCCGTGTGGGACTTAGCTTGGGATTCCGGCGGCAGTATGTATGGATGAGTAAGCCCTGAATTCCTGACAGTTGCTCGCCAGAACTTTCCCGACAACATATTAACATTAGACTCCACATGATGTGCTAACTTCCTGAAGCTCAGCCATCCTTGTGCTGTGGAATATGTCTACTGGACCTTTGCCAGGTTGGACTTGCCAGAGATTTAGCTTCTCCGTTCTTTTCAATGGAGAGGAATGGTTGCAATGAAGAGTCGAGTTTCAGACAAAAATTGATTGTTGTTGTGCATTGTTCTCAAAACCAGAGGGCACAGGTATTAAATAATGCTTGAGGCATTAGAAGGAAGATTAGCATTCTTTTTACCAGGGGATGGATGTTGTATTGATCTATTTGACTGAAGGGGCGGGTCCATCAGGCAGACACCCGCATCATATTGAAACAGTACTTGGATGTGCGTCTGAAGAACTATGACCTGCCGGGCCACTTTGAGGGGGAATGGATCGAGAGATACAAGTGGGATTAAATTGGGGGATTCCTTTACCACTAGCACAAACATGATAAACTAAATGACCTCCATTGTATTGTAAGTTTTTAAATCATTGTAGTATTATAAGTGCCTGTTACTCCTTTTTATAACTGCAAAAATCTTATTTTATTCAGCACATGTGATAACTTTTGATTGTTTTTGATTGTTGTGAATGTTCACAAATGATCAAACTCTTTGACAAATCTAAGATAAAGACAGGAGTGCTGGGATAACTCAGCGGGTGCGGCAGCTGGAAGACATGGAAAGGCGAGGTTTCTGGTTAGGACCTTCCTTTAGATTAATTTGAAGAAGGGTCTGAAGGACGTTCCAGACCCAAAACATTGCCTTTCGAGGTCTTCCAGAGATACTGCCTGACCCGCTAGGTTACTCCAACATTTTTCTGTATTTTTTTGTAAACCATCTACAGTTCTTTATGTCTAAAAGTAGAAGGTTCGAAGAAGGGTCTCGACCTGAAACTGAAATGTTGCTTGTCCCGCTAAGTTACTCCAGCATTTTGTGTCTATCTTAAGTCTAAGTGCTAGTTGGAAATATGAGTTAGCCAGCTATCAAAACATTTATGGGCAATGCTTGATCCTTCTGATGTCTCTTACAGCTGGAAAGCCTAGGGCTCTGCAGAGCTTTAAGCTACAGCCCACTTTCTCAATGAGTTTTCTCTGAAAGATCTGCTTTAGATCATTGTGAAAATGATGGATATCGGAAGAAGCATACAAAGCTTACCATTGCCAGGAAATTCTAGCTCAATAAATACTATATTTACCACACACTTGCATCTCAAAACCAGGCAACAAATAATGGATGTAGAAACAAAAAACTGCAGATGCTGGTTAATACCACTTATGCTCAATCCGCCAAGGCCTACTGGATCTCCCGGTGACTAACCATTTGAACACCCCTCCCCATTCTCACTCTGGCCTTTCTGCCCTGGGCGTCCTCCATTACCAGAGTGAGGGCACATGCAAACTGGAGGAACAGCACTCATATTTCTCTTGGGCAGCTTAGAACCCAACGATATGAGCGTCAACTTCATCAATATACATCTACAACTTCATCAACTTCATCGGGTAACCCCCACCCCCCACCCCCAGCTTTCCTCTACGCTCAGCTTCACAATCTGCAGCTCTTCAAACATGTCTCACACTTATTGTTCTTATCTATGGCCTTTTTTACAACTATTTCCCTGTCAAAAAAAAATCCTTACTGGTGTCGGCCAGTCATTCTTCATCCTGCCTCTCCCCTTTTCCAGCTTTCTTTTCTCCACCCCATCCCCCCTCCCCCCACTATAATTAGCCTGAAGAAGGGTCTCAACCTGAAATGTCGCCTATCCATGTACTCCAGAAATGCTACCCGATCTGCTGAGTTACTCTCGGATCCCTATAGCAGCCCCCACCCCAGATCCCATCTGCCCACCATCCCTCTCTCTAGTTCTACATTTCCCTCCTCACCTCCTTTTCTGTAGTTTTTTGTCTTCTCCAATTATCGCCTCCAACCTTTGTGAATATCTACATCTCTCCTTCCCACAGCAGTCATCTACCGATGAACCGCCTCCTTACCTGGATCCATGTATCACTTGGCATGTCTTGCCTCACCTCTACCTCTCATCTCTTTCCACCAGCTATCTCACTTCCACTCCAGTTATGAAGATTGGTCCTTCCAGATGAATCTGAAACTTCATCTATACATTTCCTTCCTCAGATACTGCCTAACCCACTGAGTTCTTCCAGCACGTTGATCTATGTATAAATTGATTTTAGCTGGTGTATAATATGGCATCAACATGAAATCACTTTGCATTTTAGTGCTGTTGACATGCATTCTATGGATTGCATTAAATTGCAAAACAAACAGATTATTGATGCAGTATATATTGCCTCAAATGGTGTTTGCATGGTTTATGCTTTTACCTCATGGCAGTTCTGAAAAAGCTGTGGTGTCTCTAATGTGCAGAAAAGAAGAGCTTAACACAATGGTCTTCAATTACATTAAAGTTGGTTAATTATTGTTTAAGATAAATTTTAGTTGCTATTTCGATGCCATGTCTATACATTGGGTGATGTGATTAATACCTTTATAATCTTTGACTAATTGGCAGTGGGACTAACATGTAATACTTCAGGAGCTATCCTGTAGCCATCACCTGGAGTCGCTGGCTCGAAGGGCAAAATGGCCTCCTTCTGCACCTATTTTCTATTTGCCTTGCATGACCTCAAACTGACACAATGATAACTCTACTAGACCCACAGATTTCCTTAGCCCACTAAGACATTTTATGCCACACTAAAAAATAGTAATTAATTTAATATTTATTTTGGTTTCCTGTAAGCAAAGTGAATGCTATTGGAGTGCAAGGTTATTCCACATCTATTCATAGAGAATAGGTGCAGGAGTAGGTCATTCGACCCTTCGAGCCAGCTCCACCATTCAATATGATCATTGCTGATCATCCAAAATCAGTACCCTGTTCCTGCTTTCACCCCATATCCCTTGATTCTGTTAGCCATAAGAGATATATCTAACTCTCTCTTGAATACTCTCTCTGCTGGAATCTTGAGCAAAACACAGTCATGGAGGGACCCAGCGGGTCAGGCAGCATCTGCGGATGGAATGGATAGGTGATTTTGGATCGGGACCTTTCTTCAGATTTTGTGTTTTATTCCCACATTTCATCAATCAAATGCAATCACCTTTAAATATTTGTAACTTCTGGATGAACAATTTTGCTCTTTGTTTCATTATGAAATATTACAGTTCTACAACGACAAGATGGATGTAATTGACAAATGTGCTGCAGTGTTACTCACCGAGCTCTTTAATATTCATCTGCACAGAGTTAATCTTTGTATCGTAAAATGACTGGGCCATGTTAATATCTTCAGTTATGGAGTCAACCTTTCTGAAGACTGCAATATACAACAAGAGGTTACTCGCCCAAATGTCACACACAGCAAACAAATGTGTCTTTAATGGATGATAATGCCCAGTAATCAATTCAATTTATAGCTGAATCATATAATTGACATTTTAGATCAACTTCCTGGCAGCTGAAGGCGTCATGAACAGCAGTGCCAAGGTGAACCAGTCATAATATTCAAAACTGAATTCATTCTCCCATCCATAGAGGCCCAGGCTGTGAAAGGTGAGACGGGCGAAAATAATCCTATGCTATTTTCAGAGATTCAAAATAATAAATGGAATGAAGATTCTCTGGTTATTTTGTTGCTGAGTAGACTGATTAAAGGATTTTCATATTTAAGTAGTTATTCATATTTAAAAGGGGAACCCACTGTGCCCAAAGCATAATGACACATTTCAAAATTCAGCTCATTAGTTCATGGCACATTTGAAAGGGTTATATTGTTATGGAATTTACAACTCATTAATTGTGACAAATGGGAGCTGAATTAGCAAAGCATTTAGCCTCCATCTGTCACCTGAAACATTGCGATTTTACAAAATCCCTTGTCAGTCTCTTGAGTTTTTTTTTAATTAAAAAAAAATTAACTTGGCAGTCACGGTGGCGCAGCGGTAGAGTTGCTTCCTTACAACGAATGCCGTGCCGGAAACCCGGGTTTGATCCCGATTATGGGTGCTGTCTGTACGGAGTTTGTACATTCTCCCTATGACTTGCGTGGGTTTCCTCCCATACTCCAAAGACGTACAGGTTTGTAGGTTAATTGGCTCAGTAAATGTAAAAATTGACCCTAGTGGGTGTAGGATAATGTTAATGTGTGGGGATTGCTGGTCGGCGCGGACCCGGTTAGCCAAAGGGCCCGTTTCCATGCTGTATCTCTAAACTAAACTTAATTTATAATTTTTAAAAATGGGCACAGTAACAAAATAGTACAAAACTCTGAGTATGTTCTTAAGTGTCAATCTATACATGCAGTGTTGTTGGTTTTATACATCGCACTATTGCCATTCATGCGGCCTCCAAGGTGATAACCACCTTCTGTGTTTTGGGAGGTTTTTCCGCTGGCCTCAGCATCTTAATGTCCAGCAGCAGAAAGACCCTAGGCCGAGGTCCTTCCCCATCGCACCTTTGCATTGTCATGCAATGGCATGTTGACCTTAATTGCAAGAGGATTTGAGTTTAGGAGCAAGGAGGTCCTACTGCAGTTGTACAGGGCCCTGGTGAGACCGCAGGATGCTATGAGAATGCAGGGTGACTTGGACAGGTTGGGTGAGTGGGCAGATGCATGACAGATGAAGTTTATTGCGGATAAATGTGAGGTTATCCACTTTGGTAGCAAAAACAGGAAGGCGTCAAGTTGGGAAAAGGGGAAGTACAACGGGATCTGTGTGTCGTTGTACATCTGTCTATGAAAGTAAGCATGCCGTGAAGAAAGCGAATGGCATGTTGGCCTTTATAACAAGAGGAATCGAATATATTAGCAAAGAGGTCCTTCTGCTGTTGTACAGGGCCCTGGTGAGACCGCACCTGGAGTACTGTGTGCAATTTTGGTCTCCTAATTTGAGGAAGGACATTCTTGCTATTGAGGAAGTGCAGCTTAGGTCCACCAGGTTAATTCCCGGGATGGCGGGACAGACGTATATGATGAAAGAATGGGTCAACTGGGCTTATATTCGCTAGAATTTGGAAGGATGAGAGGGATCTTATAGAAACATATAGAATTCTTAGAGGATTGGACGGGGTAGATGCAGGAAAAAATATTCCCGATGTTGGGGGAGTCCAGAACCAGGGGTCACAGTTTAAGATAAGGGGAAGGCCATTTAAGACTGAGGTGAGAAAAAACTTCTTCAACCAGAGAGTTGTGAATCTGTGGAATTCTCTGCCACAGAAGGCAGTGGAGGCCAATTCACTGGATGTTTTCATGAGAAAGTTAGATTTAGCTCTTCGGGCTAAGAGAATCAAAGGATATGGGAAAAAAGCCAGAACGGGGTACTGACTTTGGATGATCAGCCATGACCATATTGAATGGCGGTGCTGGCTCAAAGGGCCGAATGGCCTTCTCCTGCATCTATGTTTCTATGCACCAAATTGCAGTGCGTCCCTCTGTATGTTCCCTTGCAGTCAGGATTATGCCCCTGGGCATCTCACTGTGGTGGAAGGCTAACAGATTTTGGGCAGATCAAGTGTTTAAGAAAGAACTGCAGATGCTGGAAAAATCAAAGGTAGACAAAAATACTCTAGAAACTCAGTGGAAGACGCAGCATCTATGGAGAGAAAGAATAGGCAACGTTTCCAGACCCGAAACGTCGCCTGTTCCTCCTCTCCATAGATGCTTCCTCACCCGCTGAGTTTCTCCAGCATTTTTGTGTACCATGGGCAGAGCAAAAGTGTCTTTCACTGAGTTAATGGTCTTTCCGCAATACTTAATACTTGTCTCTGTGTATCCCTGGGAACAGCCCATGAATCAATTAATCTTGTGTTATGCAAAGTCTGCAAAGAGGTGAGTGACTATTTCCTCCCCGTGGCAGCCGTCCCAAGTGTAGGTTGTGAGTGAAGTGATTTTCTAACCTTTCGGGAAGGATTTGATCAGGAGGTCTTCTCCCATTGTCAGCCGAGTGAGTTCTTAATGCTTTTCGATGAGTTTTAGTGAAAAGGCATTCTGCCATGATCTAGGCAGTCTGCTCGGGAAACCAGCCCATAGGATCCATCCAGCCTTGGTCTCACATTGTCTGCAGAACAAGTGGACCACTGCCTGATGGACTGAAGAACGTTACCGTGAATGATAGGTAGTGCAGCAATATCCAGCTGACTGAACCAGGATTATCCTTCACAACACCGGGGACAGGTAGAGTAACAGCATGCAATGACATTTGATGCCTGAATAATTTGGTTCCAAGTATATCCTGATGTAGCCACATGAAGTCAGGAGAAGGGCAATGTTGGGTATACTATTTACACCATTGTCTATGGACTTGTGTATCTTAACCCATTGGAACCGCTACAACCTTGATTCCCAGATGAACCAGAGGACAGCCCAGGTGATTGCCAGGCGTAGGAGTGGCGAATGGGCCACATCTGCCCAAGTACAAACAGCACACAAAGTACCTTGCACCTGATAATGTTTTCTTCCAGTTATTGTGGGTGTGCAACACTCCCAGTCCCATTAGTGTTAGACCATTCCTGTTGGCTCCAGACAATATTTGTTGCATGACTCAGTCCTTCTCACATGCATAAGTTAAAAATCTTTCAAATTATCCCAAAACATCTCTTGCCGAAGTAATTATGATGGTAGTCCCACTGGTCCTTTTTCTCCTTCAGGGTGGTAATGGAAAATTTAGTTATGCAGCTGTCACTTGTGTCCTATTTTAACTGCTTTATGCTGTATGTGGGTCTGTACTACTATATTAAGAAAGCGAATGGCATGTTGGCCTTCATAACAAGAGGAGTTGAGTATAGGAGCAAAGAGGTCCTTCTGCATTGTACAGGACCCTAGTGAGACCACACCTGGAGTATGGTGTGCAGTTTACGTCTCCAGATTTGAGGAAGGACATTCTTGCTATTGAGGGAGTTAATATCCTACAAGGTTAATTCCCGGGATGGCGGGACTGTCATATGCTGAGGGAATGGAGCGGCTGCGCTTGTATACTCTGGAATGTAGAAGGATGAGAGGATATCTTATTGAAATATATAAGATTATTAAAGGTTTGGACACGCTAGAGGCAGGAAACATGTTCCCGATGTTGGGGGTGTTCAGAACCAAGAGCCACAGTTTAAGAATAAGGGGCAAGCCCTTTACAGCGGAGATGAGGAAACACTTTTTCACACAGAGAGTAGTGAGTCTGTGGAATTCTCTGCCTCAGAGGGCGGTGGAGACCAGTTCTCTGGATACTTTCAAGAGAGAGCTGTATAAAGATAGCGGAGTCAGGAGATATGGGGAGAAGGCAGGAACGGGGTACTGATTGTGGATGATCAGCCATGATCACAGTGAATGGCGGTGCTGGCTCGAAGGGCCGAATGGCCTACTCCTGTACCTATTGTCTATTTTTGTCCTGCACTATGACATTGTGTTTCACTATTCATGCAAATGGATTGATCTATTAGATGGATTAAAAAATTATGAATTTGGTCCAAATAACAGATCCACCTTACCTACAGATGCCAACACAGCAACAGCTATGATGAGACAACTGAAAAATATGTACAGCACTTTCACAGCCACACTTATTGACCATGGAGTGTGGCATCTGCAGCAGCCGGGTCTTGCAGTCCTCTCTGCTTCATTAGCAAACAGATTTACATCTATAAGTGAAGTAAGAAGATTACCAAGTATTATTAAAATTACATAATTTCCACTTATTGCATGCACTTCCTTAGCATCAGTGTTACAGAGTTATATAGCAAAGAAACAGGCCCTTTGGCCCAACTCATCCATGCCAACCAGGACGGCCCAAATGACAACTCTTCTACTTGTTCAAACTTGAATGACCCTTCTGTTGCAACTATTTTAATGCAAGTTGAAGAAACTTTATATGAAATGACACTTTCCAAGACCTTGCGTTTTCTTGCAAAATCAGCTGAGGTTTCTAATGACACACCAATAATATGGTTCCACCCAGTCCTGGCTTCAAGGATCTCGTTAGACCAAGATTATTTTCACGTTCAGGTAGAATTCGGCCATTCGGCCCATCGAGTCTCCTCCACCATTCAATCATGGCTGATCTCTGTCACCTAATCCCATTTTCCTGTCTTCTCATAACCCTTGACACCTGTTTCAATCAAGAATTTGTCTATCTCTGCCTTAAAAATATCCACTGACTTGGCCTCTACAGCCCTCTGCAGTTCTACAGATTAATGACTTAATGAGTTCTACAGATTAACTACCCTCTGACTAATGAAGTTCCTCCTCACATCCGTTCTAAAAGAGCACCCTTTACTTCTGAGGCCATGACCTCTGGTCCCAGACTCTCCCAACAGTGAAAACATCCTTTCCTATCCACTCTATCTATGCCTTTCATTACTCTGCAAGTTTCAATGAGATCCCCCCTCAACCTTCTAAACTCCAGTGAGTATAGATCCAGAGCTGTCAAACGCTCATTATCTGCCAACACACTCATTCCTGGAATCATTCTTGTAAACCTCCTCAGGACCCACCATATAGCCAGCACATCCTTCCTCAGATATGGGGCCCAAATTTACTTCAAATGCAGCCTGACCAGTGCCTTATAGAGCCTCAGCATTGCATTTCCAAAATTCCCTCCACGTTCCCAACTTTTGTGAAGTGCTGGTCCATTACAATTGGCCCATGGATGAAAACTACCCAAGCTCATGTATGCAATACCATTCCAGTTAAATCCTCCATAATAAACAAATTGTACTAAATCATGAGCTGTAAACCTCAAAGATGGAAGGAACGACTTACCATCATAGCCAATCAATGCTTCCACAGTAGATTATTGGGCTCACAGGCGTAGCACCCACTGCCTGGCACTTACACCGACCATAGTTAGACAGAAGACGTTTTTTTCCATTTTGCTTTGGGTGGGAGATTTTGTGCTTCCAGTCCTCTCCCTGCCATGCAATGATATTAAGATGCAGAAAGCCTTGTCGTTGGGCAGGACTCAACTATGAAGGATCCATCTAGCTCTCTTCTACCTGGATGACTCCGATCTTATCAAAAGTCAGCTGATCATGAATTCTGGCCAATTGAGGACACTTTTTCTACTCATACTAAGACATCACAAATAATGAGAAAGATTACTTCTTTACAATTTATGGGAACTCCATTCACCTAAGCCATTACAGATAGCCTTGAATCAGCCTGCGAGTCACATATTGGCCTGACAGGATAAAGACAACAATTTTGTTCCTTATATAACCTTAGTGGATTAGATTGATTTAGCAATAATCTGGTAGTTTTCTGGTTATTTTTACTAATACCAGCTTTGTGCCCAATTTTATTTAACTAATTGAATTTAAACTGCCCAACTTCTTCCTCTGGATCAGTGTTTCTCAACCGGGGTTCCCAGGAATGCTAGGGTTCCGTGAGAGGTCGCTAGGGGTTCCGAGAGAAATAGTGATAAATAGGCTAATCACATGTAAATGCATTTTGGAGTCATTTTTGTGTTTAATTTCATATACGTAATTTTATTATACACGTACAGCATATTTAACAATATCTATTTAGCATATTTAGCGATGTCTATACTGCGCCATTGTGAAACGGCTTTTTGTGGTCAGTGGAAAGGAGCTGTACGTGACGGATTTGTGTATCATCAAATGACTCATGCGAGTACATTAGCATGCATGGTCTCCATGAGTCCTGTCTGATAAATATACTGCTGCAGTTTTCAACCTCTTATATGTGTGAGCAAGCTTTTTCTTATTTAACAAGTATCAAGAGCAAAGACAGAAATCGTCTCCTTTCAGTTGAAGATGAAATCCGTGTGTGTTTATCTAAGGTTCGACCCCGAACCTTAGATATTTGTGTACCAAAAGCCAAGTACAGGTTTCACATTAGAGATGCAAATTTCATTATCTAAATTGGCTTCAAAAATAACATTGCCTTGACCCATATATTTGTTCATGTGACATATTGCCTTGATTTATCTTATGCCTTTTCAACATTGTCAATAAACGATTAAGTTATTGTGGTAGACAAAAATGCTGGAGAAACTCAGCGGGTGAAGCAGCATCTATGGAGAGAAGGCATAGGCAACGTTTCGGGTCGAGACCCTTCATCAGACCCTTATTGTGGTAGTTATTATCTGTTTTCATCTGTTTATTTGTGTTATTTATGATGTTGGTTATTTATGTTTATTTTTTGTGTTCACAGATATGGTTGATTTTTTGTGTGAATGAAAACCTCCATATGAGGTCTCTTGACAAGCAGTTTGACTAGTTTTTTTTTTTTGCATTGTTAATAAACGAGAAAAACAAAGTTATTTTTTGCTTAAACCAGTTATCAGAAAAATCTATTATGTTTGCCTTATGAACTTTAAGTTTATGAAAGAGAAAGAAAGAGATTAATAAATATATATAATAATTTTAATGTAGGGGTTCCCTGAGATTCCACAAGGGTATAAAGCTTGAGAAACGCTGCTCTGGATCATTAATACAAGCCCATGCTGCCTCTTCATTTGATTACTCAGACTGGTGTGAGATGAAATTTACAAGCACTTGTATCAAGCCATGGTTGAATCCATTTCCCTTTACTCAAGGAAGTGGAATTTATTTTTCATATATTTTTCCTCACACACATCAGCAATAAATACACTACCATACAAGAAGTCCAAATATTGCTTTACAAAATATTTATCTTCTTGTGCGTGCCAATCGTACCTCACCTCATCGGTAATTACACTGCGATTGAAGAAAGTAAGCTGAAATAGCGCATTGCACCGAGGTAAAAAAGTTTGACTTTCTTTTTAAAATTCCCCATATATTTTTCTGTAGACATTGCGAGAGTACATTAAAAAGGGAATATTACTCTTAAGGTTTTGCTTTGAACCATGCTAAAGAAAACAATTTTGTCTCAGAAGCACAGGCTGCTACGATCACAAGATCAGCAAAACCAAGTGTTTACATTCTTGTTAAAATTAATCTAGGAATCAATGTATTCTTGAGTATAATAGTCAGGTATCTCCACAAAGCAGTTTTACTTTCAGGATCTGATGTCTACTATTGAATAAAGCAATGATGAACATTGATATTAATTTTACACCCCACCATATTTTAATGTTTTCTAGCAAGCAAGGATCTTTAGAAAATAACTTTTGCAGTTAGGCAAAAACTTTAGTATTAGGTTATTTCAGCCAATTTACTGTTGATTTTGGAACTATGAACTGACTACTGCTATTTATGCCTTCCTTGGTCTCACGAGAGACTGAGAGCTCTTTGAGAGCGGCTCTAAAAAAAATCTCTCATCAGAATTTTGTCAAAATAAGCTTTGTGATTGTATTAAATCTTTCTTGATCACAAGAAGCAGATATAACTATTATTTTCATTCTGACTGACATTTAATTTCTATGTCATTGCAGATGAATAAAGTGTGATGAAGAAGATTGAGGAAAAGAAAGTTTTTTACGTTCATTTGAGACAAATAAAATTGCAAACTCTGAGAGAAAACAAAATTGCAATTGTTGTTGTACACTAAATCCTACAAAGGATTTTTTGGTCAGTTCATCATCTATGACTAACTAGTGATCTTGCTTTGATTTTAGAAAGTCTGAAGCACAACAATTCCAGCATAGAATGTGTAACTTTGGTCATACAACAAGATGGTACAATTAAAATAATGAGTCTAGAATCTGGTAAAAGAGTATAATCTGGCCAGGAACGTATAATCAGGAAGGAAGTTTTAATTTGAAGGCTCTTTAAATCAAATGGGTGGTATGGGGAGAACAGGATAGATGGTGGGGAAGGGAGGATAAGATGACGAGGTTTTCTTGATGAACTCTGCACAGTTGCTACCAGGCACACCCAGCACACAGAGTAAAAAATCTCAGGAATGCTTTGTGTAGGAAGGAATTGCAGATGCTGGTTTGCACAGAAGATAGAAACAAAATGCTGGAGTAATTCAGCAGGACAGGCAGCATCTCTGGAGAGAAGGAATGGGTGAGAGGGCAGAGGGAGAAATGGAAGGGTAAGGTGAGAGACCAAAGGGGATGAACTTCTAAGTAAAACGTAGAATGGATCATTGTTAGCTGAGGGAAAGGTGACAACGAGGCATACGATCAGTAAAAATTTAATCAGGGGACAGTGAAACTAGTGGGAGAACTAGGAATGGGGAGGGATGGAGAGAGAGGGAAAGCAAGGGCTACTTGAAGTTAGAGAAGTCAATATTCATACCGCTGGGTTGTAAGCTACCCAAGCAAAATATGAGGTGCTGCTCCTCCAATTTGTGTTGGGCCTCACTTTGACAGTAGTGGAGGCCCAGGACAGAAAGTGACAGTGGACGAGGCTCAGGAGAAAAGGAAAGTCCAGCATTTTGTGTCTACCTTCTCAGAAAATGCTTTGTTTAGCAATATTTAAAATGTTTAATTTGTTGAAGGGCCAACAACATCTCTCATTCACTATTTGTTCCATGGTGTCCTCCAGCCAAACTGGACTTCCAACATCTCCATGGGTAGATGCCTTGACAGCATCCATACTGATGTTGGCTGCCCATAGCATGAACATGAATGGGCAGCAGAGTGGTGCTGAAGATAGTGCAGCAGTTTCATAGTTCCAGCAACAACAAAAAAACACTCAAAGAACTCAGCTGGTTGAACAGCATCTGGGGGAGTGGGAGTCAGGGAAGTCAGTGTCAATGTTTCATGTCAAGACCCTGCATCAGAACGGGTCCTGACTAATTTCTGACCTTGTTTTGTTCTTGGAAGGTCTGAAGCATAACAACTGCCGAAAGAGAGGCACACATAGGGAAGACCGTAAGAACCTTTCTCCCCAGGGTGGAAATGCTCAACACTAGAGTGCACAGCCATAAAGTGAGAGTGGGGACGTTTAATGGAGACTTTACACTGAGAGTGGTGGGGGGCATGGAACACATTGCTAGGGGTGGTGGTGAAGGCAGATGCAATAGTGGCATTTAAGAAGCTTTTGGATAGGCACATGGAAGTGCAGGGAATAGAGGGATATGGATCATGTACAGGCAGATGAGATCAGTTTAACTTGGCATCATGTTGTTAAAGAATGAACTGCAGATGCTGGAGAATCGAGGGTTACACAAAAAGCTGGAAAAACTCAGCGGGTGCAGCAGCATCTAAGAAGCGAAGGAGATAGGCGACGTTTCTGGTCGAGACCCTTCTTCAGACTGGTCAGGGATCAGGGAAACGAGAGATATAGACGGTGACGTGGAGAGATAAAGAAGAATGAATGAAATATATGCAAAAAAGTATCGATGATAAAGGAAACAGGCCATTGTAAGCTGTTTGTAGTGTGAAAATGAGAAGCTAGTGCGACTTGGGTGGGGGAGAGATAGAGAGAGAAGGAATGCCAGGGCCCGAGGGCTGAGGGAGAGGTGAGAAGGGGAGGAGGCAGTCTGGGTTAACAGAATTGGGAAAATTCAATGTTGAAGCCCAGAGGATGCAGACTCCCCAAGCGGAATATGGGGTGCTGTTCCTCCAACTTGCAGTATTGCTCACTCTGGCCATGGAGGAGGCCCAGGACCGAGAGGTCGGATACGGAATGGGAGGGGGAGTTGAAGTGCTGAGCCACCAGGTGGTCGGGTTGGTTATTGCGGACCGAGCGGAGGTGTTCGGCGAAACGATCGCCAAGCCTCCGCTTGGTCTCACCAATATAGATCAGCTGGCATCTGGAGCAATGGATGCAGTAGATGAGGTTGGAGGAGGTGCAGGTGAACCTCTGTCGGACTTGGAAGGACTCCTTGGGTCACTGAAAGGAGTGGATGGGGGAGGTAAAGGGACAAGTAGCATCTCTTGCGGTTGCAAGGGAAAGTGCCCGGGGAAGGGGTGGAGCGGGAGGGAAGGGAAGAATTGACAAGGGAGTTGCGGAAGGCAGACAGGGGGGGAGGTGGGAAGATGTGGCGAGTGGAGGGGTCACGTTGGAGGTGGCGAAACTGGCAGAGGACTATCTGTTGTATGTGCCGGCTGGTGGGGTGAAAGGTGAGGACCAGGGGGACTCTGCCCTTGTTGTGAGTGGGGGAATGGGGAGAGAGGGCAGTGTTGCGGGGTATGGAGGAGACCCTGGTGCGAGCCTCATCTATAGTGGGGGAGGGGAATCCCCGTTCTCTGAAGAATGAGGACATTTGTGATGACCTGGTGTGGAACACCTCATCCTGGGAGCAGATGCGGCGTAGACGGAGGAATTGGGAATAGGGGATGGAGTCCTTACAGGAAGCAAGGTGGGAGGAATAGTCCAGGTAGCTGTGGGAGTCAGTTGGTTTGTAGTGGATGTCGGTCAGAAGTGTATCACTGCAATAGAGATGGTGAGGTCAAGGAATGGTAGGGAAATGTCGGAAATGGTCCAAGTGTATTTGAGTGCCGGATGGAAGTTGGTGGTGAAATGGATGAAGTCAGTCAGTTGTGTGTGGGTGCAGGAGGTAACACCAAAGCAGTCGTAGATGTAATGGAGGTAGAGGTCGGGGGTGGGGCCCTGGTACGCCGAAAACAAAGATTGTTCTACGTGCCCGACAAAGAGGCAGGCGTAGCTGGGGCCCATGCGTGTGCCCATAGCAACGCCTTGTGTTTGGAGGAAATGGGAGGAGTCAAAATGAAAGTTATTGAGGGTAAGGACCAACTCCGCTAGGCGGAGGAGGGTGTCAGTGGACGGGTATGGGTTGCTCCTCTGGTCGAGGAAGTACCAGAGGGCTTTGAGACCATCCTGGTGGGGGATGGAGGTGTAGAGTGACTGGACGTCCATGGTGAAGATGAGAGGATGGGGGCCTGGGGAATGGAATGCGTGGAGCCGACGGAGAGTGTCTGAGGTGTCCGGCATCATGTTTGGCACCAACATTGTGGGCCATATTTGTTCCTGTGGTTCAATATGGTTCCTGTGCTGTACTGTTCTATGCTCCAAAATAAAGTCTTGATGTAGAGTCTCAACCTAAATGTTGACAGTTCCTTTATCTCCACAGATGCTTTTAAACTGTTGAGTTCCTCCAGCAGTTTGTTTGTTACCTCCAGATTCCACCATCTGCTGTCTCTTGTGTCTCCAGTTCACAGTTCCAGCCACCTGAGATTGATTCTCCAGTACTGCCTGTGTGGATTTTGCACCTTCTCCCTGTGAACGCGTAGGTGTTCCCCAGAAATGTGTTTCCTTCCACATCCCAAAGGCGTGCTGATTGTCAGGTGCATTGGCGACAGTAAACTCACCACAATGCAGGCGGATGATAGGAGAACCAAGGATGTCAATGCGCATAGGTTACAGGGAAATAGGTGATAGAATAAGATTAGTATAATTGCTCTGAGAGCTAGCATAGACTTGATGGGCTCAATGCCCTCCTGCTCTATGGTAAAGAAATATTAAATAATATGAGATGACTCTGCCCCCACGGGTCAGAGAAAGCACCAGATGGAGTTACGCCCAGATACACTCGTCCACTTAAAAGGACATGCAGAATGTTTTGATTTAGTCCCACCACCCAGCAAACCTATAAAATGGCATTAACATTGCTTTCATAGGATTAAGCTGTAATGTGAGGGGGATACAAACCACTTTGATCACATCTGAAGGAATGCATCTCTTCTTCTTCTGCAGAGAAGTCGTCGTCTGAAACACAAATACAATACTCAATTCTAATGGAATTGGTTCTTAATGACTACCATCATGGATAGGACACGTTTTGAGTGATATGGAGCAAACGCGGGGAGGTGGGACTAGTGAAGCTGGGACTCATTGACCAGTGTGGACAAGTTGGTCCGAAGGGCCTGTTTCCACACTGTATCACTCTCTGACTCTATCTATGATTCTATGAATGTCACCACTAAAACCACTATATAAAATTACATTAACATACTCAGAGGAATGGATCACAGTGAAGACAGCGGGTTTAAAATGGGAAGAGAAGGAACAAGGAAGGAATCCTTCCTAACTGGTGGACCCTGGCCTCGGTACAACTAACAGCATCTTCAAAACTCCAAAGCCACACATCACACATCTGCCAATTCGTTACCTTACTGGACACAACTGTTAAGTTTAGTTTTTAGATACAGCGCGGAAAAAGGCCCGTCGACCCACCAAGTCCGCGCCGACCAGCGTTCCCCGCACACTAACACTATCCTACACACAACAGGGATAATTTACAATTTTACCAAAGCCCATTAACCTACAAACCTGCACATCTTTGTAGTGTGGGAGGAAACCGGAGCACTCGTGGAAAACACATGCGGTCACGGGGAGAACGTACAACTCCGTACAGACAGAACCCGTGGTCAGGATGAAACCCAGGTCTCTCGAGCTTTAAGGCAGCAACTCTACCAACCCACCACCATTCCGCCACTGTATTCTGGGTTATTTAACAAACAGCTGAAGTCTTTTTGTGAATTGCAGGGCTCTTCAAACAACTAATAAATGTGACCAATTGAGTTAATTTTGATACCAACTGAGCTAGAAGCGATTACCACAATATTAGAAAATCTTTATGCTCTAGAGACCGTGTTAGGAAATGATACATTCATTGCATGTTTGCTATGGAAAAAAACAGCAGAATAGTAATAAGCGACTCAATTATTAGGCAAAAATCCTTAATACTGTATTATTCCAATTGGATATCTGGTGCAATTGAATAACAATAAATTATATATTTTAAGTTGAGGTTAGTATAAATACTCATTACAGCAATTGGGTAAAAAAAAAGCAAATGGTACTGGAAATACTCGGCAGGTCAAGCAGCATAGGTGGAAAGAAAAACAAAGTTAATGTTTAACGTCAGTTATGATGTTGGAAAATTTCACTCTCTATTTGGAAGAATTTGTTTCCATTTGGGAGATAATAGGATTTAGTGGGATACTAAATCCTATTATTTAGTGGGAAAAGATGGCCGTGCCTCACCTGTTCCCGGCTGCCCGCCGTCTTTGCTCACTGCCACCTATGTTTTTCCTGTTCTTGTTAGTATCACTGTGCATGCCACTGTGTATGCACAGTGTACAATCACTTGTTTTTTACGACCGCCAAACTTTGCTGGACATTGGTGCCTTGGTGGCCTTGGCGACCTCGGCGGCGTGCTCTCGAAGCCTCGAGGCGGGGACGGTACATCGGGCCGTTTCTGAGGGAGCCGTGGATGCGTGCTGCAGCTGTCCCCGTAGGCGCAGGCGAGTCAGGAGACGGAGAAAACGGGCAGGTGTCTCGGTGAGGATGAGCAGGCTCGCCCGCTCTCACTCCTGCTCAATTTCGGCATGTGCGTCTCCTGCATCATGGCTGTTGGCGCTTCCTGGTCCCGGTGCGAGGCCGTTTACCCAGACCCTTCACCTCCACTCTGGCTGCCGGCTACTCCCGGTGCAGGGCTATCATTCCTCCGGCTGGCTCTCCCGGGCACCTCACGTCCACTTCTCCCAGACCTGTCGGGTCAGCTGACCGTCTTTGATCGTGTTTGCCCGGCGTTCCAGCTGCACTGTACCCGAGAGAGGAGGAACAGGGGCGCTGGAGTCTGTGTGGACAATCTGCGGCCGGTGGACTACACACCTCTACCAACTGTTGCAAATCATGCAAATCATGCTGTTGACACAAGTATGGCACTATTGAACATTAGATCACTAGTAGGCAAGTCATTTTTAATCAATGATTTTATTATTAAGCACAATCTTGATTTTATCTTTTTAACAGAAACATGGTTAAGTGTAAATAATAATGACACCGTTTTGATTGAATCAGCACCTCCTGGTTTTATTTTTATGAATGAAGTCAGAATGCACAGAAAAGGAGGCTGAGTTGCCATTTTATATAAGGAGACTTTACAATGCAAGAAAATGTCTTGTGAAAATTTCAACTCCTTCGAATATGTCGCTGCTCAGCTGAGTTCTCCCCAGCGAACAATACTTTTAACTATTTACAGGCCACCAAAATATGATGCACAGTTTTTTGATGAGATTGCCAAATTACTGTCCATTGTATGCATTGATTTTGATTGTGTGGTCTTAACGGGTGATTTCAATATTCACATAGATGATGTTGAGGATGGAGGTGCAAAAGAGCTCCTGAACATTGTGGACAATTTTGGACTTAATCAGCACGTAACAGCGCCAACTCACAATAGGGGGCATATATTGGATCTGATTATTTCAAAGGGTCTCGACATTTCTGATGTTATAGTGACTGATGTTGCTCTTTCTGATCACCACTGTGTATTTTTTAAAATGACCACTTCTGCTAGCAGTATCAGAAAAGAACCGGAGGTGATCAAAAGGCGTTGTATGAATGAAAACACCGGCGCATTGTTCACTCAGGCCTTTACACCATCACCAACTCTGCCATCGGCCTCTGTCGATGACCTTGTGGATGGTTTCAGCTCGAATGTTATGACTCTTATTGATGCTGTTGCACCACTAAAGACCAAGGTTTTATCTGGAAGGAAAAATTCACCACGTAGAAATGCCACAGCAGTGAGTTCCCAAAGAACAAAGTGGAGACAGGCCGAACGTAGGTGGCGAAAAACCAAACTACAAGTCCACTACGACATCTACAAAGACAGTCTCCGTATCTATAATCAGGAATTGAAAGGGGCAAGCCAGTCCTTTTTCTCAGAGGTTATAAACAAAAATAATAATTCCTGCACATTATTTGCCGTTGTCGATAGACTGACAAACCCCTCAACATCAGTCCCTCCTGAGCTCCTGTCCAGCAAGTCATGTAATGACTTTGCAGATTTCTTCACTGATAAAATTCTGAAGATAAGACAAACAATGTGTAGCACCACCCCAGGGAACATGGCTTTGTCACTTATGCCTCCAGATTCACTTGTGAATCTACAACATTTTGAACGTTTAGATTGTGCATCCCTGACTGAAACTGTTCAACAGCTAAAGTACACTACTTGCTGTCTTGATCTGCTGCCCACAAGCTTCTTTAAAAATATTTTTAACAGTGTTGCACCAGAAGTGCTGAACATAGTAAACACTTCCCTTCGATTGGGACATTTTCCCAAAGCCTTAAAAACTGCAGTGATCAAGCCCCTATTGAAGAAGCCTAATCTGGATGCCTCAGCTATGAGCAGCTACAGGCCCATTTCTAATTTAGCATTTCTGGCAAAGATCATTGAAAGGGTAGTTTATAAACAAATTTACAGCTTTATGATCCAAAACAATATTTTTAATATTTTCCAGTCAGGATTTCGGCCACATCACAGCACTGAGACTGCACTTACTAAGGTCCTAAATGACATACATCTAAACAGTGATGCATCAAAAGCTTCAGTTTTGGTACTCCTAGATCTCAGTGCTGCTTTTGATACGGTGGACCATAACATACTGCTTGACAGACTGGAGATGTGGGTAGGACTCTCTGGTTCTGTGCTGGACTGGTTCAAATCCTACTTGAAAGATCGGGATTATTTTGTTTCCCTTGGTAATTATGAATCAGAACGTACAAAACTCACATGCGGGGTTCCCCAGGGCTCCATTCTTGGACCCATCTTGTTTAATATTTACATGCTCCCCCTAGCTCAGATCATAGAGTATTTTAACATATCCTACCACAATTATGCCGATGACACACAACTTTATATGGCAGTGTCACCGCATGACCATAGTCCCCTACACTCACTGAGTCAGTGTGTCAAACAAATCAATGAGTGGATGAACCAGAATTTCCTCCAGCTCAATGCAAATAAGACAGAAATTATTGTCCTTGGTCCCAAAAATATAAGGCCAAAATATAAGGTCCCAAAAATATAAAAATAAAGAGAAGTGCTCAACTTGACTCAATTGCACTGAAAACCACAGACAAAGCCAGAAACCTTGGTGTAGTTATAGACTCGGATTTGAATTTTAACAGCTATATAAAGACCATTACCAAATCTGCCTACTACCATCTAAAAAACATTGCAAGAATCAAGGGATTTCTGTCCAAAGAAGACACTGAAAAACTTGTTCATGCATATCTCTTCAGTAGGTTAGATTATTGTAATGGTATCTTTACAGGTCTCAGTAAAAAATCAATTAAACAACTACAGCTTATCCAGAATGCTGCCAGAGTCTTGACCAACACCAAGAAAATGGACCACATTACACCTGTCCTTAAATCTTTGCACTGGCTCCCTGTGTGTAAAAGGTTAGATTTTAAAATTTTGTTACTGGCTTACAAGGCACTGAATGGTCTGGGTCCAAAATACATCTCTGACCTACTTGTTGTATATGAGGCACCTAGACTCCTCAGGTCTTCGGGGACAGGTTTACTCTGTGTTCCCAGGGTCAGAACTAAAAAGGCTGAAGCAGCGTTCAGTTTCTATGCTCCACACCTGTGGAACAAGCTCCCTGAACACCTGAGGTCTGCACAGACTGTAACCTCATTTAAATCAGGCCTAAAAACACTGTTGTTTACTGTAGCTTTTTCATAACCCAACAAGCAGGTAATCTTAATCTTCTAATCTTAACCCTTTTATGTGCTTTTAAAATTGTTTTAATATTTTAGTGACTTTGTTTTCTTATACATGCAATTGTCTTATTGCTTGTTATGTAATTTTTGATTTTGGCTATTTTGTTGTCCTGTGTTGTATTGTGGTTCTGCAATGTTTTTAAACTATGTTATTCTTTTGTTTCTTTTGTAAAGCACTATGAATTGCAGCTTGTATGAATGGTGCTATATAAATAAACTTGCCTTGCCTTGCCTTACTGAAGTGCTATTTTCCGGAGAGTTAAACAGGAAACGTAGTGGCAGGTTGCAAGTGCATTTGAAACACATTGCTACTTCATGTAGGCAGTATACAGAGTCAAGCATAGTTGGTCTGAATCAGTTAATGTTTCATGAGGCCGTGCCTAAGCAGGAAAGCTGTGATATGTATGCCAACTATAAGCAAACACACACAACCAAATGGCCCTATCATTGACAACTATACCAAATTATTTCAGTTGAACAGAGTTCAGTGTATTAAGGCATCATTATTTGCATGTGAATCCCAAGGCATAATACAGTTTGACTATTCAAAGCCGAGCAGCAAAATGCAAACAACCCAGGTCATTACAGTGAGATAGAGTGATACATTTTACTATAATATTACATTTACACAAAATCTATAGATCCTCTCCTCCTGGCACTGTGCACATTGCCAAGCAACATCAGAGCAGGACTCTAATGACGCATAACTAGAATGAATCATCAGGTTCATTTCTTTGCAGAGTTCAGCACTGAAACAGGCCTTAGGGCCCAATTGATGGGGTGGAAAATTGGATAAGTAAGTATGCAGATGAATACTAAGATAGATGCTGTGGATAATGAAGTAGATTTTCAAAGTCTACAGAGAGATTTGGGACATTTGGAAGAGTGGGCTGAAAGATGGCAGATGGAGTTTAATGCTGATAAGTGTGAGGTGCTACATCTTGGCAGGACAAATCAAAATAGGACGTACATGGTAAATGGTAGGGAATTGAGGAATGCTGTGGAACAGAGGGATCTAGGAATAACTGTGCATAGTTCCCTGAAGGTGGAATCGCATGTAGATAGGGTGGTAAAGAAAGCTTTTGGTGTGCTGGCCTTTATAAATCAGAGCATTGAATATAGGAGTAGGGAAGTAATGTTAAAATTGTACAAGGCATTGGTGAGACCAATTCTGGAGTATGGTGTACAATTTTGGTCGCCTAATTATAGGAAGGGTGTCAACAAACTAGAGAGAGTACAGAGGAGATTTACTAGAATGTTGCCTGGGTTCCAGCAACTAAGTTACAGAGAAAGGTTGAACAAGTTAGGTCTTTATTCTTTGGAGCGCAGAAGGTTAAGGGGGAACTTGATTGAGGTCTTTAAAATGATGAAAGGGATAGACAGAGTTGACGTGGATAAGCTTTTCCCATTGAGGGTAGGGAAGATTCAAACAAGAGGGCATGACATGAGAATTAAGGGACAGAAGTTTAGGGGTAACATGAGGGGGAACTTCTTTACTCAGAGAGTGGTGGCTGTGTGGAATGATCTTCCAGCAGAAGTGGTGGAGGCAGGATCGATTTTAACATTTAAAAGTAAAGTGGATAGGTATATGGATGGGAAGGGAATGGAGGGGTATGGTCTGAGTGCAGGTAGATGGGACTAGGGGAAAATAAATGGTCGGCACGAACTGGAAGGGCCGAGAAGGCCTGTTTCCGTGCTGTAATTGTTATATGGTTATATGGTTATATTGTCTATGTTGACCAAGGCGTCGATCCAAGCTAATCCCATTTGTTAGCACCTTGCCCAAATCCCGTAAACTTTCCTATCCACATACCTGTCCAAATATGTTTTAAATATTGTAATTGTATCTGCTTCTACCACCCCCTCTGGCACCTCATTCCATACTTCCACCATCTTCCATGTGCCCATCTTGCCCCTCAGATCCCCTTTAAATGTTTCCACTCTTACCTTAAGCTTATGCTCCCCAGTTTTAGTTTCCCGTACTAGAAATATAGAACATAGAAATATTGGTGCAGGAGTAGGCCATCGGGCCCTTTGAGCCATCACCGTCATTCAATGTGATCATGGTTGATCACCTAAAATCAGTACTCAGTTCCTGCTTTTTCCCCTTATCCCTTGAATGCTTTAGTCCTAAGAGCTAAATCTAACTCTCTCTTGAAAACATCCAGTGAATTGGCCTCCACTGCCTTCCGCGGCAGAGAATTCCACACATTTACAACTCCCTGGGTGAAAAGGTTTTTCCTCATCTCAGTCCTAAATGGCTTACACCTTATTCTTAAACTGTGACCCCTGATTCTGGACTCCCCCAACATCGGGAACATGTTTCCTGCATCTAGCTTTTCCAAACCTTTAAGAATTTTATATGTTTCTATAAGATCCCCTCATCCTTCTAAATTTCAGTGACTACAAGCCCAGTCGACCCATTCTTACATATGTCTGTCCCGCCATCCTGGGAATTAACCTGGTGAACCTACGCTGCACTCCCTCAATAGCAAGAATGTCTTTCCTTAAATTAGGAGACCAAAACTGCACACAACACTCCAGGTGCGGTCTCACCAGGACCATGTACAACTGCAGTAGGACCTCCTTGCTCTGAAACTCAAACCCTCTCCCAATGAAGGCCAACATGCCATTAGGTTTCTTCACTGCCTGCTGTACCTGCATGCTTACTTTCAGTGACTGATGTACAAGCACACCCAAGTCTTGTTGTGCCTCCCCTTTTTCTAATCTTACACCATTCAGATAAACAAAGGTAGATCACCAACTGCTGGAATAACTCCGCGAGCCAGGCAGCATCTCTGGATAGAAGGAATGGGTGATATTTCAGGTCGAGACCCTGCTTCAGACTGATGTCAGGGGAGTGGGTAGGACAGAGATAGAATGTAATAAGACTGGTGGGAGAACTGTGAAGGCGAAGGGGATGGAGAGAGAGGGAAAGCAAGGGTTATTTGAAGTTAGAAAAGTCAATGTTCATATCGCTGGGGTGTCAGCTGCTCAAGTGAAATATGAGGTACTGTTCCTCCAATTTGCGCTGGGCCTCACTATGACAATGGGGGACGCCCAGGACAGAAAGGTCAGATTGGGAATGGAAGGGGGAGTTAAAATGCTGAGCAACCTGGAGATCAGGTAGGTTAAGATGAACTGAGTGGAGGTGTTCAGCGAAACGATCGCCAAGCCTGCGCTTGGTCTCGCCGATGTACAGAAGTTGACACCTGGAACAGCGGGTACGTCCAGGTTGGGTCCAAACTGGGAGATCTGGAACTGGAGCTGGAATCCACGAGGTAAAAGATAGAGGCACAGGCAAGTCCTGAGAAAAACAAACGTGTCTGTGGTACAGGTCTGGGTTAAGACGTGGTCGTAGAGGTGGGGGGGGGGGGGGGGGAGGTGGGGGGGGGAGGTGGGGGGGGGGCATGGGGGAGGGGAGGGAGGAAGAATGACAGATGGGGAGCAATGAGAGAGGATGTAGCTGAACTCTCGTCTGAGAGAGGAGGATAACTTCTTGAAAGGAGACATACCTTGAGGATATTTCGCAGGGGAGCAGACAAAATGTGTAGGAAAGAACCGCAGATGCTGGTCCAGATAATAATCTGCCTTTCTGTTCTTGCCACCAAAGTGGATAACCTCGCATTTATCCACATTATACTGCATCTGCCCACTCACCCAACTTATCCAGGTCACCCTGCAGCCTCGCAGCATCCTCCTCGCAGTTCATACTGCCACCCAGCTTTGTGTCATCCACAAACTTGGAGATGTCACATTTAATTCCCTCGTCTAAATCGTTCATATATTTTGTAAATAACTAGGGTCCCAGCACTGAGCCTTATGGCACCCCACTAGTCATTGCCTGTCATTCTGAAAATGATCCATTAATTCCTACTCTTTGCTTCTTGTCTGCCAACCAGTTCTCTAACCATGTAAATACCCTACCCCCAATACCATGTGCTCTAAATTTGCATCTCTTGTGTGGGAACTTGTCATAGGCTTTTTGAAAGTCCAGATACACCACATCCACTGACTCTCCCTTATCCATTCTACTTGTTACATGCTCAAAAAATTCCAGAAGATTAGTCAAGCATGATTTCCCCTTCATAAATTCACGCTGACTTTTTTCCAAATGCACTGCTGTATCATCTTCAATAATCGACTCTAGCATCTTCCCCACTGCCAATGTAAGGCTAATTCATCTATAATTACTCTATCCCTCCTTTCTTAAAAAGTGGAGTTACATTAGCTACCCTCCAGTCCACAGGAACTGATCCAGAGTCGAGAGAACATTGGAAAATGATCACCAATGCATCCATGATTTCTAGGGCCACCTCCTTTATTACTCTGGGATGCAGACCATCATTTATCTGTCTTCAGTCCAAACAGTTTACCTAACACGATTTCCTGACGAATATGGATTCCCTTCAGTTCCTCCCTCCCACTAGATCCTCGGTCCCCTAGTATTTCTGGTAGATAGGTTCTGTCTTCACTAAAGAAGACACAAACAAAGTACTTGTTTAACTGTTCTGCCATTTCCTTGTCTCCCATTCTACATTCACCTGTCTCTGATTGTAAAGGACCTACATTTGTCTTCACTGATCTTTTCCTTTTTACATATCTAAAGAAGCTTTTAGTTAGTTTTTATATTCTCCGCAAGCTTTCTTCCATGCTCTATATTCCCCCCTCTTCCACCCTTTGTCCTCCTCTGTTGAATTCTAAATTGCTCCCGGTCCTTCGGTTTGCTGTTTCCTCTGGCCAATTTAAATGCCTCTTCCTTGGATTTAACACTATCCTTGATTTCCCTTATTAGCCTTGGGAAAAAAGCTAAGAATATTTGTTCAATGTCCCTCATCATTTTATAATTCTTTGTAAGGTCACTCGCCAGAAAAAGCAATCCGAAACTATCCAATCTCCCATTACAACTCAAGCCCTCCAGTCCAGGCAACATCCTCATGAATCTTTTCTGCACACCCACTAGCGCTAACAGGAAGAGCAGGATGCAAGGCTGGTCAACCAGTGCTCTCAATGAAGCCTTCCACAAAATGGTCATTAAAACTAGGCAGTAATGCAAAGATACGTTCGCTGGTGAGGCCGCACTTGGAGTATTGTGTTGCTTTAGTAATCCTGCTATTGGAAAGATGCCATTAAACTGGAGTGCAGAGAATATTGAAGAGAATGTTGCCACGATTCAAGGGGATGAGCTCTAGGGAGTATTTGGGCAGGCTAGGGCTTTATTCCTTTAAAAGCAGGAGGCTGAGGGATTTAAAATAGATAGAGGAATAGATAGAATAAAAGACCAAATTATTTTTCCCAGGATAAGCAAATCAAATACTAGTGGGCATAGGTTCAAGGTGAAAGGGAAAATATTTAATAGGAACCTGAGGGGCAACCTTTTTCAGTGTTTAGAGGGATACGGTTCAGGTGTGGGCAAATGGGAGAAGCTTGGATGCTGCATCTTGGCCAGTTGGGCTGTAAGGCCTGCTTCCTTGCTGTATGACACCATGACTAAACAATGTCCCAATGCATGATTACAGGCATTTTATAGAATTCAGATTCATATGAGTATCAGTCCAAGGTGGAGTATGGAAGCAGCAATAAAATCCTTCACACCCATTCTATGCGCAAGTTAATATTGGCAAAAGACGTTTGTTATGGAATTTTGATCTTAAGGTCTCCAGCAGAAATAAAAAAACATGACAAATCCGTTACTGTTATTATGGTTTATGACATTGTAGATGTCACTGGTGTTACCATGACAGCACCCTCATTAGCACCAGACCCGGCTTGACCTCAGTCCCAAGTATTGCAGCTCTACAATCATGTGGAAATGTGACTCAGAAGATACCTGGCCTTGCGCCATCAACACTTATTACTCTTCTGCTTAGAATTGTGCCACTGCTAAACTCCCTCTAAAATCTCCAAGAAGCTCTCTCAGCTGTGCTACACCAGCCCTTGGATTATGGAATACTTGTCCCTGTGGAAACTATGCTTATAATGTTTTGCTTCATTGGTACGTCTTGGTTCATTCAATTCTGTTTCTGTGAAGGGGGCAATTGTGTATAAATCTAACCAATTGGCCAGATTACAACAATATTAACATTACAGGTCAATGGTTCTTCACTCTTCATCTAAATTCTCATTGAGGTTATTGGCTTGAAATGTAAATTCTCCTTTTTTCTTCACAGATGTTGTCTTACCTGCTAAGCATGTTCAATATTTAATGTTTTTATTTCAGATTTAGAGCATGTGCAATTTTTATTTTTAACTTTAGCATTTCTTAATGCCTTTGACAATGTTAGTCATGCATGCAAGTGTTATGTGTTATGATTTTGGCTTGGTAAGAATAAAGGGAACTATAATAATTATTAGCTTGGTGAGGCTTTCTCGCTAGACCCACCATTATCCAAACAGTCAACCTTCCTTCACCACCATCAGTGTCTAATCTTCTTTGCACTTCCCGCTCCCTTTCAAGCAGCATCCCTTCATCCCCCAATCTTCACCAAACCTTCAACCCCTGTCCTATCCTCTTTGCATTCACTGTCAGCCCTCTGCCACCCACCCTTCTCCCAAAACGCAAGAATTTGGACCATCGGGGCAGTTTCTGTCCTGTGTAACTCTATGAATCCCAATTTTGCAAGGATATAAATGAACTGAGAAGGTAAAGCAATGTGGACTTCCAGACACTCTGTAGAGGTTATTACGAGTATACAACACCAATATCAATGCTGGGAAGTATCTGCTTTCCAGAGTCAGGCATGTTCATAATGATTTAAATTTGCTACTTGTAATACTGAAGAAGGCAAGAGGAGGGCGGTTTTGGGCTTTGCTTTGACTATATTGAGGAACCTACTTAGATCCAAACAGCAGATTGACACAAAAAGCTTTTTTCAGTCTTAAGAAGGGTCTTGATCTGAAACGTCACCTATTCCTTTTCTTCAGAAATGCTACCCGACCCACTGAGGTACTCCAGCTTTTTGCGTCTATCTTCGGTTTAAACCAGCATCTGCAATTTCTTCCTACACATTAGATCAAAACAGCAACAGCTCAGAGGCTAAAATTTCCACGTTGTCCACCAAAGTGTAGTTTCTTAATAGTTATAAAAATTAAAACATTTTGATCAGTAAAGTCCGGTTTTGCTGCATGGCAAAAGACAACATAGGTTGATTATAACTGCAGACTTACCTGCCTCAGCTGAAGCCAATGCTGAAATCGAATCTTCATTCGCCCTTATTTTGAGTAGGTTACAGGCACGTGGCTAACTTGCACAGAGCGCTCAGCCAGTGGCACACTTAGGTTACAGAATGGAAAACTGCACTGGCATTTAAGAGGCTAGGGCTTGTTTTTAAATGGGAGGCTGCTATTCACATAAAGTGAAATAAACAGAGCCCAGTGGAAACACCTGGCAATGTAGCCCTTTCAATGTTTGAGAATCAGTGCTCATGATGCAGACAGTGCCTTCAAAAATGGTGAAGTCGGGTCGCACAGTTCCAGTAAAAGCACAGCTGCAAACCTTCACAGAAAGACGTACTTGACCAAGCTACTGCAGTCATATGATCTTTCTTTCCTGGTCGCATATCAAGAAATCTGATGGTAACAGGAGCAGAGTAAAATCACCTCTGCAAAAATTTGAGGCATCTTGAGGCAGCAATTCAAAAAAATTGAAACCATGCTGGTTTCAAATTATGGGAGATATTACGTTAAAGAACAGGATATATGTTTTGATGTATCAGGAGATGCTACAATGTGAGCAGCGGAAGTGTTTAGCTGAAGAATCACAAGCAGATGCTCAGGCATTTCGGAGATCGCTTGGTGTGGTCAGCACCATGGATGCAGAAGTCAGCCCTCATTTCCTAACAGATATCATCTGGTCCACTGATCAAAGTTTTTTCCAACGTCACCCTTTCTCCAAGGAGCTTCCAGTTATGCATCAAAATTACACTGGCAGATGTGAAGAACTCCCACAAACTATTTTTTGAACTGTTTTGTGGCATTCTTTTTTAAACTCTTATGTGTTGGAATCAGTTTGCTTCAATAGAGTCTCTATAATTTCTACGGGTGGGCAAATTGGACACAGACCCAATTCATCAGCCGTTGTGCATCCCCTGATAGAATAAGGGTACGAGGTGCAAACACTGACTTGTAGACAGTCAACTATAATCTTAGTTCAACCTACTTCAAGGAGTCTGATGGTTAGGTATTTCTTACCTTCTTATAGTGGAGAATAACATTTAGAACAAATACAAACAAAAACATGGAGGATTATTTAGTAGGAAAAAAAAATCACATACCACGATTTTACAGCTATTAGGTTATAAAAAAGACAATCTTCCAAGTAAAAATACTTTTTTTAAAAAGTCTCTGGACCAAAACATTGACTGTTGCTCTTCCCATAGATGTAGACTTACACATTGAGTATTTCCAGCAATATCTGTTCTTGTGATTGGGGCAGTGCAGCGTAGATTCACGAGATTGATCCCTGGGATGGCAGGACTGTCATATGAGGAAAGATTAAAAAGACTAGGCTTGTATTCACTGGAGTTTAGAAGGATGAGGGGGAAATCTTATAGAAACATATAAAATTATAGAAGGACTGGACAAGCTAGATGCAGGAAAAAATTTCCCAATGTTGGGCGAGTCCAGAACCAGGGGACACAATCTTAGAATAAAGGGGAGGTCATTTAAGACTGAGGTGAGGAAAACATTTTCACCCAGAGAGTTGTGAATTTATGGAATTCCCTGCCACAGAGGGCAGTGGAGGCCAAATTACTGGATGGATTTAAGAGAGAGTTAGATAGAGCTCTAGGGGCTAGTGGAATCAAGGAATATGGGGAGAAGGCAGGCATGGGTTATTGATAGGGGACAATCAGCCATGATCACAATGAATGGTGGTGCTGGCTCGAAGGGCCGAATGGCCTCCTTCTGCACCTATTTTCTATGTTTCTATGTAAACTAGCCACAAATATTAAAACACCCTCAGACTTTATTGTCACGTGTACCGAGTTACAATAAAAAGCTTTTTGTTGAGTACTATTCAGTCAGTGGAAAGACTATACACGATTACAATCAAGCCACAGTGTACAGATACAGGATCTAGTGCAAGATAAAGTCCAGTAGAATCTGATTAAAGATAATTCAAGGGTATCCGATGAGATAGATGGTAGATGGACACACAATACTGGAGTAACTCAGCAGGACAGGCAACATCTCTGGAGAGAAGGAATGGGTGACAGTTCGGGTCGAGACCCTTCTTCAGACAGAAGATGGTAGGTCAGGACTGCTCTCTAGTTGGTGAGAGGATGGTTCAGTTGCCTGATAATAGCTGGGAGGAAACTGTCTGAATCTGCAGGTATGTGTTTTCCGAGGCAGCATGAAGTTTAGTTTAGTTTAGTTTATTGTCACGTGCACTAAGGAACAGTGAAAAACTTTTGCTGCATGATAACCAGTCAGAAATAAGTGTAGACTGAGTCAATGCGAGAGAGGTTGGTTTGGGTGATGATCTGAGCTGTGTCCACAATTCGTTGCAA
The DNA here is from genome assembly GCA_963514005.1 of Raja brachyura. The sequence goes on along the minus strand of OY740785.1, from coordinate 44,031,699 downwards.
TTTCTTGCGGTCTTGGAAGAAGCTGCTCCCAAACTATGCTATGACACTTGTTGCTGCAGGTGGTTATTGGTGGTGGAGTGAGGGGCGAGAAGTTGATAGAAATGGATGTCATCATATCTGCTACTTGCAACATCTAATTTAACTTGTCTAATAATTGAGCAGACAAATTCAATTCCATGCCTCACAGTCTGAGGAAGCAGAATATCCTCATGCAAATTGTGTTCTTTTTGTTCCCAACCACCTTGAAAATTGACACGTTGAAGATTAATACGATTTTAGTTGCTGTAGTTCCTTATTGCACACATGTGATTTTTGCTGCCAACATTTTGTTTTGCTTATTTACTTGGCATTTACTTACAGCCTTTGGTGCTATTACACAATGACACTTATGAAGCACATGTATATCTGTTCAAATATAGCAATGCTGCATTATATCTCCCAGAAAATCTCCATATCAGATGAGCATATTTCTAATACCAAACGTTTCAGAACATCACAAATTTATAAAATTGCGCTGTTAACAAGCCGCAACCAAACCAACGTCTAGAAATAAATCGCACAGAATCTTCACAATTCTCTGGGTATTTTGTTTATATCTCAACTTTGGCTCAGTGGTGCTACTTTTTCCATTAAAAAAGATTTTATGGTTTGTGTCCCTCACATGAGATTTGAGTTCAGTCTGATACTTCTTTGCATTACCAAGAAAGTAATGGACCGTTGCAAATGCTGTGCTTTGATTGCGACATTGAACCAAGGTCCTGTCTGTCCTCTGTGGTTGATGTCAATGTTTCCATAGCTCCATAGAAGAAATGTGTAGATCATCTCCCCAGAATCCTGGCGTGCAGTTATTCCTCAACCAGCATCATAGATTATCTCATCAAATTATTCTCAAACAGAAAATGCCATGTGGTGTCAATGTAGAAATGCCTGAAGGGTCTTGATCCGAAATATCACCCAATCCTTCTCTCCATAGATGCTGCCTGTCCCGCTGAGTTACTCCAGCTTTTTGTGTCAATCTTCAGAAATTCAATTTAGTTCTCAAAATTGGGGATAATTACTCTGCCCACCTGCATTCACACAGGATTACAAGATTCTACTGTGTATTTCCGGAAACAATGAAATTGGCTCTCAGAATGGAGAAGACTTTAAGTTGTCAAATCCACATCAAGCTAACCACCTGGTCATTGTCACATTGCTGTTTATGAGATATTAATGTGTTCAATTTGAATGTAGTTTCCTGCACTACAATTTTGTTGATAACCATTCTATGCCAAGAGAGGCCATAAAAGCAATATCATTCACACGTATGTGATATTATAAAATTCTTACACGCATTTCGAGACCATGAAACCAAGGATTCCTCATCCCTGTCTGTGTGGTCTATATCTCTCTCAAACATCTGCTTGCATTTGAAATAATTAAAATCAGGTATTGCCGCAGACAAGGAAATATCACAAACCCATGCGCTATCACCCAGAGATGTTGTTTTTGAGAGAGTGGACCTAAGGAGGAAAAGTATACAGCTGGAGTTCGTGGCACCAGACACCAAATTCATCCATGTGGGCTACAAAGTATATAGTCCACTTGAATATTATGACTACTATGAGGGTGGTACAGTGGTGCAGGGAGAGGCACATATAGTAGGCCCGAGCTTCATCCTGACCTCTGGTGCAGTCCGTGTGGAGTTTGCATCTTTTCCCCAGTTAGACCATAAGTGTTTCCACCGGCTGCTCCGGTTGCTTCCCACATCCCAACAATGTGCGGGTTTGTAAGTTAATTGGCCTCTGTAAATTGCCCCTAAAGTGTAGGGAGTGGATGAGAAAGTGGCTTAACATACAACAAGCGTGAACGAATGATCGATGATCGGCGTGGACCCAAGGGCCTGTTTCCATGCTGGATCTTTCAATCAACATTGGTAAAACTTACTTATTCAATTCAATAAAAATTACAGTGTGAATATAGTTAACATAAGGATTGAAAAGGCAATGGTGTTATTTTTTAGTTGACAGAATCAAACTCCATCAATCACCAACAAGTCACAAGCTGTCTGCCACAAGTACAAACCTGGAAAATTAATTCTTACATTTCTCTAATTTTCCATTATTCATTTGACCACAGCATTGCAGGTGCCCTGCAAGGATGTGTTCTCAGTCCATAATATACTCCCTGTACGCTCATGTCTGTGTTTGGCTCCAACTCCATCTGCAACTTTGCAGAGGACATCACTGTGGTGGGCCGAATCATAAATAATGATGAGACGGAGTACAGGAATGAGATCAAGAATTTAGTGACAATAACTTCTCCCTCAATGTCAGCAAGATAAAGCAGCTAGTTAATGACTTCAAGGAACATGGTGGAGTACATGCCCCAATCCGCAGTAAGTGGAAATAACTGAGAGCTTCAAGTTCCTTGGCGTTAATGTTACCAATGATCTGTCGTTGAACAACTGCATTGATGCGACAACCATAGCGGTACACGCATGGTTCTTCTTCCAAAGACTAAGGAAATTCAGCATGTCTCCAGTGACACTTACATATTTCTACAGATGCACAATACAAAGCATACTATTGAGTTGCTTGGTTTCAGAACAGCTCTGCCGAAGACTGCGAGAAATTTCAGAGAATGTAGCCCAGTCCGTCATACAGCCCAGACGTCCCATCAACGCTTCATGCTGCCTTGAAAAAGCAGCCTACATAATCAATCTCATGTCTGAAGAAGAGTCTCGACCCGAAACTTTGCCTATTTCCTTCGCTCCATAGATGCTGCCTCACCCGCTGACTTTCTCCAGCATTTTTGTCTATCTTCGATTTTCCAGCATCTACAGTTCCTTCTTAAACATCATGTCCTATGCTTGTCATTTTTTCTACTCCCTGATCCCACACACCACCAGACTTGTGAACAGCTTCTTTCCCTCTATTATCAGGCTTCTGAACAATCCTTCCATAAGCTAGTTTACTGTCCGATACACCTTTACCCCATTGGGAACAATAGCTGCAATGCTGAGAACTAGCATTCTGTACTCTGTATCTTCCCCATTGCTCTATCTATTGTAGTTGCGTTTGACATGATTGTAATTAATAAAATTATCAGATCTGATTAGATGGCATGCAAAGCAACGTTTTTTACTGTATCTCGGTACACGTGACAATAATAAACCTAACCCTTTAAAAAAAAACATGCAGAGCTTGGTTAAATATCATGTATATAGTTCAATCAAGATATAGTCCAATGACTCAAACTGCACACAAAATCAATCAAAAACAAAATGCAAACCACTTTAAACCAAAATGTGGATTGGATTTACAGCCCCAGGAAAATGCTCCCTGAAACCAGATGTTTTTGTTGTACTTTTAACAGTGATGTAAAATCAATTGTTAGATGGAATCCTCTTAACTCTAAAATGGTTTTCCCTATTTTCTATTTCTGTATTTTTCTTTAAATATGGAAAGCAGCTCATGTGAAAACATGGAGAGATTTTTTTTTTGAAACTCGAGCTCCTAGGACTCACACCTGCAGGGATGAGGAATACAGAACTGCAATTAAAGCTTTAAGGGCCTGTCCCACTTGGGCGACATTTGGGCGACTGCGGAGCGTCAGTGACTGACGCCCGTAAAACCATCAAGTTGCACGACATAGACGCTGATGTATGCTGTCATGCGGGTGGCGCCTGGTTCGGGTTGAGGCTGTAAAATATTCTTCCTTCAAAGCATGGATTTTAAACATTATTATATTAAAATGAATACAATAAGATGTCTGAGTCGTTCAGTTTTATTTATAGATGTATTGGTCTGCTTCCATCCCTCCTTCTCCACTCCCCCCTACCCTTCTACTCTCCCTTCCCTTCTTCCCTTCCCTCCTCTACCTCCCTTCTCCCCGCTCCACTCTTCTCCCTCTTATACACTACCACCTCCCATTCTCCACCCCCCCCCCCCCCCCCCCCACCTTCCCCGACACCCCTCCCATTTGTGGACCCAGCCTACGACCAGCGATCCCTCGCACACTATCCCACACATGCTAGGGAACATTTATACAAACCTGTGCGCCTTTGGAGCGCGGGAGGAAACCCAAACCCTAACCCTATGGCCCTAACCCTAACCGTAACTGTAACCCTAACCCTAACTCTAGGGTTGATAGGCTTGGTATTAGTGCAAATTGTCCCTAGCGTGTGTGGGATAGTGTGTGGGGGATCGCTGGTCGGTGTGGACTGTATCTCTGAACTAAATGTGCTCTATGGCTGAATATTTCCTGACAGAATAACAAAGATTCTCTCAATTAATCAATGGGCACTGCTGGCGTTTTGTTATCCATTATTCCAGTACATCTATGAACCTGGACAAAGCCTTCTGATTAAGAGATCATCCCAAGCAAACTTGATCTCATCCTCCCCTATAGTTATAATTGTAGGAATCTAATTCAAGTAATGCTGTCCACCCACCCCACCCTTAATGTAGCTGTATTTCAAAGAACTGTAGGTCATTATAACCATTATCTCCTAACTTAACGTCAAAGTATCAAATTAGCAGCTTGGAATTTAGGAACACCTTGTGCAGTCTGTTTACTGGCAATATTGCTGACCTAACCTTTTCTTATTTTCCTTGCTCTTCATCTCTTGGCTAGCTCATGCCTTGGCCTGATCGAAAAAAGTTGTTTATTAACTGAGTTAACGTTCACCCCATGCTTACCACATATTGCAAGTAGTACATTTTCTAACTTTTCTCCTAAAGGGCCCAGTTTTAATTGTTTAATGTTATTATAACTCTCCTTTCTAGATTGCACATCCATAAAATCATTCATCTCAATCTATCTTATTAATCCTTTTCACAATCCTAAATCCTCAATCACACCTTGACCTTTCACCTCCAGCAAAAGCAAAACCTTCTCACGCAATTCGCCTCAATCTAACTCCTGGAGTTCTAGTACATTGTGGAGAATCCATCCTCTATTGCAGCTGATGCCAACATATCCCTTCTGAGGTATACGGTACTCCAGTTGCGGTCTAACCAGGTCTTTCTTCGGCTAAGCAACATTTCCTCTCATATTCTAGCCCCCAGTTATAAAACACTTTCATTCCATTATCCTTCTGGATTATTGCTGAAAGGAATGTTACAGTTACATATTAATTGACCAATACATTGCTTGAAGGGAATGTTCCCTTCTCCAATGTTATTCAGAATTACTTGTATACAATATTTTAACAAATACAAACTGAAATTGCACAACAAACCACTACCTAGTATTTAGGTTCTGTTACAATTTATGAAATGAGATCCCATGATAACTAAATTGGTAACTGCACAGCTTGATTTAAGAATAGTTTCGAAATCAGAAACCCCCGGTTATTCGGTTCAAAATTTTTACACTCTATGTACTATTGGAACTAGCATGAATACACATATATAGACTTGCGTACATATAATCTAGCTCACCACATTAACCTTTCAGAAATGCAAATCTGTAAAATGATTTTTTAAACCGTGTGGATAAACATGCTAACAAAATTAAGCACCAACCTTTCATGTTCTCTTGTTATTTTTTATACCCGGAGAACGTCTGCTGCATCTCACAGTAAAGAAACGACTTTCTTGGAAAAGTTAACCAGACAAGAACTTCCTGTAATACAGTAAATGTTCAGGATAACGTGGTGTCCATAGATACAAACAATTCATTGCTAAGAAAATTACTGTACGAACAGTCTGTGTCCACAAATTCAAATGTGTATTAAATTAAATTAAAACCTTCTTGTGTTATTTGGAGGCAAAAAAAATGTCATTATTACATACCTACTTGTTTTCATCGAATTTTCCTTCATGAAAACATGTCTGGAAAACGCAGACTGCAACCAAAAACGTCAACTAATCCTTCTTGTTCTGGAGCCTGAATAAACTTCCTCAACGAGAAAAAAACAAACTCAATGTGTTTTTGTCCAAGCGACATGTTTTGCATTTAGAAAGCCATGACCTCGCCTTATTTTTACATGAACAGTTTCAGAGGCGCCCAGCCACCGCGTTGAGAGCTAACCCGGGAACCACAATTGGACCAAGTTAATCGTTAACAACGATCTTTGGGCTGGGAATGAAACAGGATCATATTATACTGACAAGTGTGCTTTCAAAGTAGGATAACGTTTAGCCAATCGCTCATTTCAACTGAAATTTCAGAAATGTAGAAAAACAAAACGTGACAACAAAAACACGCAGCTTCACAGCCAACACGTGTGAATGCAATAAATCTAATCTATTAACCCGACCTTGCAAAATAAAATTACAGTTATCTCAATGTAATGAGATGATGATTCTGAACACCAGCGAAAGTGATCAGTGTCAAGTGTTGTATTTCCAGTGAGGTGTTGATTCCTGGTGTTCATGGATTTCAGGTAAGGTGTGTGGGGGGGGGGGGGGGGGGGTGAGATGATGCAAGTGTGTACAAGTGCAAGCAGCCCCCTGGACTCCCCATTAGCTCAGCGTGCCGCCGAGCGGCCGCGGCTTGTCTGTTGCCGCCCACTGCTGGATGAGGGCGGCATCTGCAGCGCCAGTGGCTGCCTGTGTGCATTGGTCGGGAAAAGACACAAACAGTCCATCTCGACTTTTCCAGAAAGACCCAGAAAGCTGTTCAACATTGCGTATTTGGTGACTCAACAGTAATTTAAATGTAACCTTGAGTCCCAGCATAAAAAGGCCCAGCATCGCTGGCAAGTCGGAGATCAGCGGGGCAGGAAAGGAAGTCGGCTACTTTGTAAGGTATGAACGCAAGAAAGGAGCATTCGGAAATGATCGCTAATGATTTAGGAGAGGGCTTCTGCTGCTGCTACTGCGTAAATGTTAATTAGATTAGACTCGGATCTTTATTATAATTGAATGGTTTGATTTGGGAATGTGATGCTTCAAAATATAAAGGAATGCATGAAAGGAACATAATTGAATATAAAAGGAATAATATAAAGGCTAAGCCAAACAATGTTGGCATTTGTAAACATGCGTAACAGGACAACAGCTTTTTATATTGAATGAATTGCAAACTGTTCTCAGTTTAGTTGCACGTTCTTATGAAAACAAGAGGCCGATGTTTCTAATCTTGTCTAACGTAAACAATTCTTCTTTTATGACACTATTTTATTTCCTTGCTCGGCTCACACTCGAGGTTCAGAACGTGAGGGAAAGTTGAAAAGTCTGACCTTAGGAGGTAGGGACGGGCGCTGATGCTGCAGAGACATTATTCGCAGTGGGAATCAAAATTCCTAGCAGTGATGCTAATTAATATGATCACTTGGGTGTTATTATTTGGTGTGTTTCCAACATCGCATGAGGGAATGGTGGTAATGATGAAGTAGTGGTTAAATCCTTAGCCATTTTGATGAAATAATTTAATAAAAACTGAAGCCTGGAAATTATCAGATCGTGGATTCATCATTTTTGTATTGTATGAAGCATTCTCAATGTTGTTTAAAATCTGTTTGTGAAATGACGCACTTTAGGCACATAATTAATCTCCCCTCCCATAACTGCTTAATAGTTGCAATTTAAAATAGTTTGGATCCACCCTTAATCACACAAGCGAATTATCTAGGTTAGTTAAACTGAGGGATAATAATAAACAAACTCCCTATTTAAAAAAATGTAATATCGTGGGTAGCAGAGAGCGCGGTTGCACCGAGCTGGTTGTGATTCCATGGGGTTACCATCAGTTTTTTTTACAGTAGGTGGATATTTATAAATGATGCATATAATAGATGCGAGGCAGCATTGAGCATTTCCCTTTTCAAGGGAAGAGAGCACACGTGGGTGTACGCAGGAGAGACGGGGATAAGTTGCATAGACTTGCTCTCGCTACTTGTCGAACTGAAGCAGATTGCTGCCCCCTCTTGTCCAGACTTGGAAGAGGAGCCAAACGGAAAGAAAGAAATTGCGAGGTATTCGGTTTATTTTTTTTGTTTTATAGATAAGCAAGGCGATGTTGTAGATACCAAAGCTTAGTGTTCCTTGCATTGTCATTATTATTTGAAGTAGACTTTGTCAGCCTTTCTCTATTTGGCACACGGCCAAAACTGCAGTCGCATATTCCAAGTTGCCGCATTCTGACTGCACCTTGGGGATTTTTTTTAGACCAAGAGTTACGTGCTTGTCGCCACAAATTACCTGAACTTTGATGGACCAGATTCATTAGATTAATGCACATGTAATAACATAAACATTTTATCTTCAAATTCATGTGTTTGATTCTGGAAAAAATGTCTTTAAGTGATCTTCTTGTTTTAATCATATGTTTTTGAACTATGTCATAAACCATCCAGCCATGCATATCTAAATCGGAAACAATAGCAGAGTAAAAGAGTAAGATCATTTGCTCTTTGTATGCAACATCGTTCAGTATTTTGAATTTGAATTTTGCAATCATAACATTTTAACCAAAATAATATTTTGTTATGGTATGTACAAATTGGAATTGCCTACCTTTTTCAGATGACTAGATGCGATCAAAAATAACTTTGTTTGAATATACAGTAATGTAGAATGACATTATATAACTAAAATAATAATATTTGTTTGGCAGAACTACATGTAAAAGACTCAATTTCTCAAGCAGAGGTTATAGAAGATGTTTGACTGAGAAGCATATTTTTATAACTTGCACCAATTTGTTAATACTAATTTCTACAAACGTAATATCAGTTTGTTTTTGGCTTTAAAAAAGTCTAAGTCTGCAGTGATCCCAAGTATGTCCAATGTTAAAATTGATTTACGGTGCATGAATTGGTGATACTTTTTAATAAAATGAAAAAATATTCACTGCAGTCATGGAGACCCTTTCAGTTTCTCAATTTTTACCAAAATGAAGAAAACGTGTATTCAAGTAAATAAAGTCTTGAAAATGGCAATTTATTAAGGGTCGAAATATTTTTATATCCGATCTTTTGCATTCACCTGAAGGATTAGGTACGACCTGGATGTATGATTTCAACTATTGTAATATTGTCCTTAAGTCTTTGTAAGAGCTTCAAGAAAAAGATCTCCAGTTCTGAGGATCAGATCATGATTCACCCTTGCTTTGAATTGCAAATAATGGGAGGAGCTTGGATAATTTTGCTGCAATTAATTGCCTAGTGTACTCTGATAGCATTGCCAAAAAACACAACCTCTATCAACAAGGACAATGTGAACCACAACCTCTAGCCACAAGGACAATGGCAGTAGGTGAATAGGAATACCACCACTTACTGGTTTCCTCCAACACAAGTAACACAATATCTGCAGTTGGAAATATTATCCCTGGTCCTTCAACATTACCAAATAATGGAAGTCCCTACCCAACTTTACTATTTTGGGTCTCTACCCGAAACGCCGCCTATTTCTTCTCTCCATAGATGCTGCCTCACCCGCTGAGTTTCTCCAGCATTGTCTACTTTCTATACTATTTTGAAAGGTCATTCATCCTTCTCAAGGATAGTTATAGAGGGAAATAGAAGATGGCCCTGCCAGAAACATGCTTGTCTTGAAATGAATAAATGATAAGTACTTCGGTGCTGCATACTTTCAGCTAACATCACGGTAATTTACTGGATCAGTGCAACTGGAGAACAGCCTGTGGGACCAATGTTGGAGTTTCTTGTTCAGCTAAAGCTGTTCCTGGCCAAGGTGCTTAAAATGGCAAATTTAAATTATAATATTTTGCATTCCTTAGTATACGCATAATAAAATGGAGACATAAAAGTTTACATTTTTGAGCAGTGTCATTTGTCCAATAAATGCCTACATTATTTTTGTAATTATTACAATTATCAGGTAAATATTTCCAATCCCTGACTGCTTATTTTCTATTAACTTGGCCACTGACGATTTGTAAAAGGGATAAGAAAAATGGAGTTGAGGATTTAACCATTATCACAGCCAACAGGTATTTTCAGGGAATACAATCATAATTACACCAAGTAACTTTTTCTTCTCTGTTGCTATTGAAGATTTGCATTTTGGAATTCAGCTGCTTAAAGCATTTTACAGCAGATCACAACAATATTTAATTTGTGAATTATTCATGGGTCTAATTTTGTTAGATTAAAATCCCAAGTACTTACAGTTATGTGATTTTCTTCTCGATGACCTTTTATTTGTCTACATTGTGTAGACATTGCCAATGTCAATATTTATTATCATTCCCAATTGCCCCAGAATTGAGGAAGGATTTGAGAGTGAACAGATTCTTGTTACATATAGACCATGTCAGTTCAGAATATCTGGTTTCCTTGCTGAGTAAAGATCAGTAGACCTGATCGGTTCTTTTGAAAATGTAATATTTGATGTCCGATATTATGAGGACTTCCAGATTTATTTAATTACTTGAATGAACTTCCTTGTTTCTGAGATCTGAATTTATTTCTCTAGATCAACGATCCAAGTCTGTGGACTTAACAAATGCTTCCTTCCACCCATAGCCTGCTGCAAGTAGACATGCAGTAGATCAGGAGACAAGAGATTTTGGAATCGTGGTATTAACACGTTGTTCAAAAACCAGATGGCATTAAGGAATGCCTTTCAAAATGCTTGTGAATCTCAAAGGTCTGGTGGAAAATAAGTTTATTGAAGTAAATTAAAGATAGCAAAGGGTGAACCTTTTATGATTCATGTATTTGGACCAATAGTTTACAAATGTTGATTCTTGTTGACTATTATTTACTCTTTAGTACCTAGAAGTCTATTTGGATCAGACTAGCTTGAAGCCATGCCTGCCCTTTGAAGAAAATGAGAGTACAAAACATGCAACTCCGTTCTTGCCCTGTCAGAGAGATTTCCTTTATCATATCTACTTCTTCCCCAGATACTCCACATCTTAAATCTAAATTGTTTTCTCTTTCTCCTAGTTTTGACAGAAGATCTCCGACTTGAAATGTTGACCCTGTTTCTCTTTCCACAGATGCTGCCAACTTTCTGAGTGATTCTGTTTTTATAATAGGGATATAATTAAATATAGAATAATTATAATATAATTTTATTATATCTGATCCAAGGATCTCAATGCTGGAGCATTGACACCCTCAGGAGGTGATCTTATTGAAACATACAACAATTATTGCAGGGTTTGATAGGATAAATGTAGGAAATGATGTTTCCCTTGATGTGTCGTCTAGAGCCAAGGTTAACAGACTCAAAATAAGGTGCCAATCTTTCAGGACTGGGGTGAGAAGAAATTTGTTCATCCTGGATAGAGAATCTTTGGGATCTCTCATGTCTGTGTAGACTCAGTCACCTGAAAAATCTATCTATATTGGATTTTAAGAGAATCAATGCATATGGCATTGGTGCAGGAAAGTGGCATTGAAGTGTACAAACAGCCATGATCTTATTTAAGGGAAGTGCAGGGATGAGAATCTGAATGGCTTACTCCTGCTTCTACTTCACTTGTCCTTATGCAGGTTAGTGACTATTATAATAAGAAACCAGCCATTCATTTTGGCAGTCACGTCAGTGCTTGTCCTAAAAAATACAAGCTTTAAATGTTCTGGCTGTCCTAAATGTTCAAATCTCATAATTATAATCCCTTACACGAGAAATAATGTTTGAGAATGGAATTATAACTTTCAGTATATCCAGTGCTTAGCCTAGTTGGGTGCATTCAGAGGTCTTTAGAATTTATTAAAAATTCTGCAGTAATGTATTATGTTGCAAAATACTTCTAATTATGTCTCCATAATGGTTCTGTGAAACAAATAAATATAATGTTTCTTTTGTAATCTGGCACAGGCAAACTAAAAAATTCCAAAATAGGGGGAAAACAGATTTCAAAATGATGCCAGTAGCTTTCTGTCACAAACATGCATTAAATATTTGCAAATTGCAGATAATGACCAGGAGAGAATTGTTCTTCTAAAAAGAAGTGGTGAACAAATATTTCCCCATTAATTGTTAACCCATACGTTGGAGTTCTGCAAAGTGTGTTGAACTTGTGATTGTACCCTTTTTTAATCTGGGCAAAATGATTTACTCCATTGTTGCAGTTAGTAAAATGTAATGTCTCTTGGTAACACAATGTGCATACAAAGAGTCGTTGTTTACCTTACCTGTTCTTTCTTTACCACCGCTCTTAATTTCTCAACTGATAGACTCGTCTTCTGGTATCTAACCTTGAATGAGCCATAATTTATCTGTGGTATATCTGGTGCTAAAATGTTCATTAATTTGTTTATTACAAGATGTACAATAATACTTTATTAGCCAAGTATGTTTTGCAATATATTTGGAATTTCATTTGCCAAGTCAGTTATACAAATAAAAAGCACCAAGACACACAAAATACATTTTAACATAAACATCCACCACAGTGACTCCTCCACATCCCTCACTGATGGAAGGCGAAAATAAAGTTAAATCTCTACCCTCATTGTTCTCACTCGCGGTCGGGGTCCTCGACCCTTCCGTTGGCGAGGTGATCTTACTCCCGTAACCGGCGGCGGGCCTCCTCATCGGGACGATCCAGCTCCTGCATCGGAGGGGATCTCAGCTGCCCTGCGCCAGCGATTGGACCCTGGGTCGGGGCTGGTCAAACCTTCTGCGCTGTTGGTCTCTATCCGAGACTGCGAGCACTCAATGGTAAAATCCACAGGCTGCGGTTGGAGCGATCCCAGGCCAGGGATCAACTCCGATGGTAAATCCACGCCCAGCGGTGGAGCTCAAATTCAATCCCGAGCGAGGTCTCCAGCTCCGTGATGTGAGGCCACAGAGCGACCGGAGATACGACCCGGAAAACAATTGCATCTTCGGTAGGGTAAGAGATTGGGGAAAAAAAGTTTCCCCCCGACCCCTTCCCCGTCCCCCACATAAAACAAACTAGAGAACATTTACACAAACCTTAAAAACACACTAAAAATAACAAAAAAAGATGAAAAGACAGACTGTTGGTGAGGCTAGAGGGCGGCGTACGATTCAAATTAGCTCTGAATTTGACTACTCTACTGCCCTATTGGGTGGTCTGCCAGGGGCCATTCTCCAATCTTGAGCTCTTCCATCTCTCTGCAGTTTATTTCCCGAACCTGCACCTATTTCTATTCAAACGTGTTTTCAAAAGAAGTTCTTGTCTTCATGAACAAATCATAGCCTTGCGTCTCACTTATCATTATGTTCCTCCACTTAATTAGTCTTGTATGAATCTGCCACATTCCACCATTAGCAGTCAGCTGCTGATGCCCAAAATCTGCACTTATTTCTTGTATCTAGCATTAGCATTTGCGCTGATGTCTTTTCATCGTCCAGATTAAAGATTGTATTATTAACATAAGGTATACTTGTAACAATCTGATATTAACACCATTAGTGGTCCTGCCTAGTTTACTGCGAGCATGACAGCCTCCACTGCACCGCTACATTTTTCAACCAAGAAGTGTGGTGATACCATGCTTCCAGCAGTGGGTGCTCCTGCTCAACTGCTAAACCCGGCTTGTACGTTGATTTAACCAACTTGAGCTCCTCGCTATGGCCTCTGCTTTCTGATACTATCTCTGCATTGTTATGATATGTTGCTTGTGTATGCTGAAAACAATCGAAAAATAGCAAATATTACTATACAGAATCCAAACATAATGCATACAAAGAATATGCATGAGCTTGATGGAAACCTGCCATTTCATTTGAGTGTCCTTGTATTTGGAAAGTTTAGGTGATCTCCTCCAGGGGCCTATAATCTTTGAGCTTCCCTCCTATTCAGGTTGGTGTAAATGTATTAAGCATCATCCTGCAGTCTCCTTCCCTGCCTCTCGTATCAGCCTGAGATATATCCCATCTGGACTTTGCAAAATATTTAGTAGTTGTATTAAGTTGTAATTAAAAGAATTAAAGATGTAAACAAATAATGGCGGTGGCTTTGCAAATCTTTCCATCTTAACTTTTCAACTTAAAATGTGCTATTTCCCCTTGACTCTCTGATCCTAATATGTGGGTAGCACATCCAATGCAGGATCTCCTGAAGCACAATTTTATGAACTGTGATTCCACTCCACCCCTCCCTCCAACCTTGAAGGCCTCATTTCTTGCCATCTTCCTATCTTAACACCACCATGGAAAAAACAGGAAGATATCCTCAAACCTAGATTTTAATTTTCCCAACATCTAAAACTTGAAATGGCTGGCTCTACTGAAATTGCTCTTTCTCCAAGATTGTTTTTGTATTTTTGAAACACAATTAGTAAGATAACTGGTTTACATCTTATGACATGTTTACATCTCCTGAGTGAAATGATGTAACAAGACGTATTAAAATCGGTTCCTTATTCGTAGAGACTGCATCTTCAATTGACATAATTGATGGATTACACATATTCTCTGTGGTTTGATTACATTCTAATCCAATCAACATTTATTTCCTTGCCGTTTAGATTGGAATTTGCTAGTCCCCATTCAAATCAAGAGAAAAGAACAGAATACATCATGTTAACCTTTTGGCTTGTTATCCTGCTTGCTGCGAGTGAAAGCTTGCAACAACATCCACCAGAGAAACTCAAAGGTGAGTGGTGTTTAAGATGCTCATGGTTAAACTCTAGTACTTTGTTTTCCACCACACTCCTTGTTCACTCTTTATTTCGCTCTCTTGAACTATTTTTTAAATGGTGGCTAAAACCAAGCTTTTGCCCTTGGACTGGCTGTTCATACTGTTTGATGATATGTCTGTTCCTGAGCACCTCGTGTACCCCAGGCTGTCCTTGATAATGGAATAAATGTCAAAACAGGAGAAAGTCCCAGCTCAGACATTGCTTGATGTTTATAGGCAGCTTTTACATTTTGTAAAGTCAGCAGAGATTGTAAAATCACTTCTCAGTTGATTATAAATCCAAGGCAATGCCAATTGTCATCCTGCTTTTTAAAACAAAAGTAATCTGCACAACAAACTGCATCTTTATATCTCTGGATGTAAAGTGAACTCAGCACTGTGCTGAGTTCAATTAAGTGTTCTCTTGCAATGCATGTAGTGACATTTCCAAGTTCCAACAATTACCAAAATACTCTTTGTTTTGTGTAACATCTGGCCAGAATGATTTTTTTTCATCTTTTTTGTGGTAATAATCAGGATGCACATGGCAGCCAATCTTGCCTGCCCTTCTCTATTTATGGGTGGAGCTCGGGTATTTGGTTACAGTGGCATTGACTCATTCTGCTCACGTCATGTGTCAAATTTAACATGCAGAGTCAAGCATGTTGCAATTAATCAAATAATGAAGAAATGTTACCAGCCAAATTGTAAAAATAAAAATATTTGAAAAAACAATTAGTTCTATGATACATTAACAGTTAAATATTGTCAAAAGAATGAACTAGGCCAGTCCCTTTATAAGTTATTAGTGCGACCACTTATATGCACTTGTACTGCTGGTGACATCGCATATATTACAACTATCGAAAGGATACAGAAGAGAGCTACCTGAATAAATTAAGGAGTGAAAGACTCATGAAAGGAGTATGCAAATCATCTGTTGAAAACAGGTACCTTGATCCACCGTATCAATACCACTGGCTATCCCATCTATGACCCTCACAAGGTATTATGTTCATTGCCTTCCAGTTATTTGTCAGAGCCCCTGTAGTCTCCTTCCCTGCCTCTCGTATCAGCCTGAGATATATCCCATCTGGACTTTGGGATGTACCCACCTTTTAAGGCTACTGTCTTCTAATACAGGACATCTAATATCCTTTTCAATGGTAACTTGTTCTAGAATTGCACCGTACTACTGCCTGATTTCTCATACTGAAATGTCCTTATCTTTTGGGAAATATTCATTTAAAATCTCGCCTAGATCCTCTTCCATTTTCACTTTGGTCTCTATTGAGTCATACTTTATCCCCTTAAAACAGTAGTAAAGAGCTTGGGATTTTCCATAATCTCATTTACGAGTGCTATTTTGTGCTGCTTTGCTTTCTTGACCTTTTGAACTAACCCTGTGGACCTTCTACCCTCCTGTGGTGCTCTCCAGTTTTAAGTTCTCTTATCCGTTTCTGTGATATATATATTTTCCATTATCCAACCAGTGATATGAGGAGCGATTAAACATGTCGGAAATGTTCCTAATGGTAAAGAGAATGTTCAATGCAGATGCAATTAATGTTTCAGAATTTAAAAGAGATTTTATAATGAAGAGTTGTCTCAAGTTATACAGAATCGAAGAATTAGAGGACATAGAAGGAGAATGACTTCAGTGTCGAAATCTTTAAAAATGTGTTAAATCTCTGAGTGGGCTCCCTTGAGAGATGGTTGACGCAGCTAGTAATTATCACGTCATGTTCTAATTTAATTTCAGAAAATATTTATGTTAAAATGCGGACATGATTTATTTGGACTATTGGTTCCGTTTATTTGCTATTTTTAAATTAGTGTTTAGCAAAATTATTAATTTTAATTATTATAATTACTTTAGTCAAGAGAGGCAAGAACATTCAACATTTAAGCACAATTGTGTTGACAGCCTTATCAGACAAGCAACATTGCCAGTGATTGCAAAGTGCAATTTTGTTGACTATTGCAGATTTCCTTCCAGTTTTATTTGTTGTCAGCATGCAGACAGATACTTACAGCCAGATCATTTTGTTTCAGGGCTTTTGTTGGGATGAATAACTTTTGTTACTCTGTGTTGCAAATCATTTTCAAAAACATCTAACGTCTGGCTGGAATGACTCGGCTTGTACTCGCTAGAATTTAGAAGATTGAGGGGGGATCTTATAGAAACTTACAAAATTCTTAAGGGGTTGGACAGGCTAGATGCAGGAAGATTGTTCCCGATGGTGGGGAGGTCTAGAACAGGGGGTCACAGTTTAAGGATAAGGGGGATTCCTTTAGGACCGAGATGAGAAAACATTTTTCACACAGAGAGTGATGAGTCTCTGGAATTCTCTGCCACTGAAGGTAGTTGAGGCCAGCTCATTGGCTATATTTAAGAGGGAGTTAGATGTGGCCCTTGTGGCTAAAGGGATCAGGGGGTATGGAGAGAAGGAAGGTACAGGATACTGAGTTGAATGATCAGCCATGATCATATTAAATGGCGGTGCAGGCTTGAAGGGCCGAATGGCCTACTCCTGCACCTATTTTCAATGTTTCTATGTTTTCTGTCAGTAAAGCTACTGTGTATGTGGCAGAATTCCAGTTGCATGGGATCTTGTAGAATAGCTCACTATTGTGTCTATACACGTGATTAGGTTGGTGTCCAATTGCACCTTTGCCCAAGCTGATGACTTTAGTCTGAATTAACGACATCTGCATTTTCCTGAAATTGAGACTGGATTTTTAAATATGTATTTTGATATCCGTTGACAAGTTCATGCTTTCCTTTTTTTAAAAATTCTTTAGCAAATTGTTTCGCTTTTCATGAAGACATGTCTTTTCTTACTAGGCCATTTTTTTAAAACACTTTGGGGTTTTTTATTCCACCATAAGGCCACTTATTGACACATCCAGCTGACAAATGGGATTTGTGCACTGGTCAATGGTTTAGTCACATTTTGAAAAATTGATTCTGAAAGCAAAAATTCAGCTTGGTTGTCATTTATTGCAAACATAAAGTTTTATTGATGGGTGAAATTGTCAGATTTGGAGATTGGTTTTATCGGTTTAATACTGAAAATTAAAGTCCTAATTATTTTTTAATAATTCATTTTGAGTATAGCATATTTGGATGCAACTAGTAGCTTCGGACCTTTGGTTTCTACAGTAGTGTTTGTCCTAAACATTATTGAGGGCACTGTACATCTGTGGATGATTAGTGATAACGGGTTTAGTTTGGATTAGCCCAATACGTTCCTGATTAAATTGTTCACTTGTATGGAGTGTCGGCTAACAAATACTTATAACCCAGTGGTATGAACATTGATTTATCTAACTTCGAGTAACCCTTGCATCCATTCTCTCTCTGTACCCTCCCCACCCAAGTCATTGCACTAACTTCTAAGCCATCGTGTTGCGTCTCGCTGTCTGTAACTCATTTTCACCTGGGGCACAGCTAACAATGTATGGCCTGATTCCTTTATCATCATCATTACTTTTTTGCATATCTTTCGTTCATTTGTTCTATATCTCTCTATATCATCATCTACATCTCTTGTTTCCCTTTCCCCTGACTCTTAGTCTGAAGAAGTGTCTCGACCCGAATGATCACGTCTTCCTTTTCTCAAGAAATGCTATCTGACCTGTTGAGTTACTTCAGCTATTTGTTTCTATTTTATGAAGAATAGCTACTTGAGGGCAAGGTATAAATGGCCACACATCGGTTTAGGAAATGTAATATATATCAGAGTGACATTATGTTTAGGGAAATGAGCAGAACATGGAGAATTAATTGGAACATTGAAGTTGTTGGGATGAAAAATTTGTTGCTTGAGTAATTGCAGTCTGAAATAAAGGTTATGTAATAACTGAAATTGATGTGTTGTACATTCTAGAACTTTCAACTGATGGACAAAAATATCTAAATAAACAAATCGAAGCTGCTATCAATGGAGCAAAAGTTATGAAAAACCTTGCAGATAAAAATGACAGAGAACACCAAATGTTTCTACAAAATTTGGAACAAACCAATAAGCGCAAAGAGGTATGATGACATGTTCTACTGATTGAACTTGGAACATTTGTACAACAGTGAAAAAAGAATTTTGCATCTGAACATTAACACAGCCTTTGAAAACACATAATTATGGTCATTCTTTTTCTCATGACTTTCTGTATGTCAGTTTGACAACCCTGAACTCTTTGGTCTTGAGTTCATCTATTTTTAGCCTTGCTTTCCATTGTCTTTTGCAGCTTTGGCAGTAAACAATGGAATTAACTTTCTTAACCTCACTTCCTCGTGTTTTGTGAAGTGTTGTTTAAAGTCTTGGTCATGCCCCAATTATGATTTGCCATCTTATTTCCAGTTGCATAACTTGACATTTGACATGACTTGTTGAAAGTCATGTGTGCTTAAAAAAAGATTACTGTTTCCATCATGTTCAAAGTTATAACAAGCAATGCATTCAGAAGACACTGTCTTTGAAAATGGCTACATTAAAAGGCAAATGCACTCAAATCTATTCATTAATGTGCTAATGATTACACCATGCATTCATTTTTAATTGTATTATGCCCTTACAAGTAGCACAGACATTTTCAGCCAAAACTTAATTGCCAAATTATTTACGATTTTGCAATCTAACCAAAAGCTGCCATATATTTAATTGAAGGATGAGATAATGCCATTAAGTCTATTTGCATCTTAACATTATTGTCATTTTTAACTTAAAATTGAGTTCCCACATTCTTAATTACTGAAGCTGATGTTCCTTTCACTTGAATCTGGAGTAATTTACATATTGGATATGTCCAGTGTCTGACAGTGTGGGTATGGAAAATAGATGGCTGATCCAAAGCTTTTTGTGCTTACATTTGTAAATACAAATATTCTCAAAGACTTTGGCAGAAGAGTTCTAGGCAGAAGCTCCTCTATCATCGTGCTTCTGGATGTAGCGAAAAAAGTCTTCCCATTCAATTTTAGTTTGGTGATACAGCGAGGAAACCGGCCCTTCAGACCAATGTGGCTGTGCCGACCAGCGATCCCTGCACACTTACACTATCCTACACACTAGGGACAATTTACAATTATACCAAGCTCTTTGGAGTGTGGATGGAAACGAGCTTCCAGAGAAAACCCATACAGGTCACTGGGAGAATGTACAGACCTTACAGACAAGCAACCGTAGTCAGGATCAAACTCCAGTCTCTGGCGCTGCCAGGAAGCAATTTTACCGCTGTGCCATCGTGCTGCCCTTTTAAAGATTCAATTGTTTCATTAACTTTGCCTCTATCGTCTCTGGAATATGAACTATTAATCAATTTACTATGAAAGTAATCTGCTAATTAAGCTCCAAGCGATTACCTTTAATTTCTTTGTCACCTCCCTATAATTGTGGTGTTGTGAAGTAGCATGATATTGCACCACATCAGTCTCCTAACTGTGTCTCCTCTCCCCAAGATTGTGGAAATGTTTAGCTGACCCTGCCGTTGATTTTTCATCTAATCTTTACCTTTTAAATGTTTCAAATTCTATCTCCCCTCCTACTCCACCATCATAAGTGGCAAACTGAGTGCTGTCGCTCTACATTCCTGCCTCAGTTAAATTATATAAATGGTTGTGAGGGCAATTCGTCTACGTGCATTTGGTGGGCAATTGAAAACATTCGGGTGATAGGTCGTGGAAGGTGTTGGGGATGTAATTCCAGGTGATAACTTGTTTGATCTAGGCCTTAGCACTTCATTTTCACATTTAATCTGATAGCAGATGCTTTCTATCATCTGGATCACCGAGCAGGAATGATAATATGACGCTAACAAGCTAGGTACAGAAAAAGACTTCCCTCTGGTCAGACATGGTGTGTCCGCTGTTCCCCCAGCACACGCTTGTGAGGAGAAACCTAACATCTTGCGTCATTTTCCTTTCCCTGAATCTCGGTCTGAAGAAGGGTCTCGACCTGAAACGTCACCTTTTCCTTTTCTCCAGTGATGCTGCCTGACCCGCTGAGTTACTCCCGCTTTTTGTGTCAATCTTCGGTTTAAACCAGCATCTGCAGCTCCTTCCTACACATCTTATGTTTATCTTATATTCATTTTGCATCCCTTCTTAAACCTGACTTGCTAGACAATGCACAAGTGCAAGTGGTCTGGAGAAAGAGGAGTTTAAAAAGAGACGCACAGTTGACAAGGTAGAACAAAACGCATGTTGCTCAGGCTAGACATCTAGAACTGGCACTTACAGTCTCAGAACTAGGAGTTGGCTGTTCAGAATTGAGATGGAAAGGTAAATTTCTTTACATGGATGGTACAGTGTTTACCCAGTAGGGCTGTGGTAGCTCAGATTCTGAATATATCCATTAGCCACCTGTCAATAAGTTCTTGGATACTGAGGGCACTGAGAAATATAGGGTTGATGCAGGAAAGTGACATTCAGATAAAAGATCAGTCCTAATCCTATTAATTGGAGGAAGAGGCAAGTGGGGCTAATTAGCCCATTTCAGCTTCTGTTTCTTGTACTCCCTGAACCATGGTACACGTGTCAATAATAAACCTAAACCTTCTTGTGCTCATTCAGTTATTTCCCGCCAAGGGATGTACTGAACCAAGTATTTAATTCAATTTATTGCCCTTTCTCCCATTTGACCGCCTAAATTGTTGGATTAAACTGGAAATTAAAACATTCCTTCGTATTTCAAGTTTATAAAGATAATGCTTCAAATTATTCCAAGCCGCATCCTGAACTGTTTAAAAAATGAAAAGATAGTATCATGCTGACTGTTGAAGAATTAGTTATTATTTGAGTTCTAATACCAGTTGAAAAGATGATTTTGGGATATTAAAGCAGTACTCTGAAAGTGCACCGAATATACATAACCAGTATATTTTGAGTGAATCAAGCTGAGTGTTGAATGACTGAACTGTCAAAAATTGCTATTGCTAACATCTATTTCATGCATGAAGGCAGGACAATTGTATTTGAATTTAACCATGTGTAAACTATGCAGTGGCAAAGTAAATGAGTTTTTCTTGTTACTGTTAATCAGGAAGCACTTGCAGCTGCCAAAGATGCTCAGAAAAAGCTGAATGAAGCTGAGCATTGTCAAAATAAAGAGTACCTCTGGGAAGAATGCAAGCCATGCTTGAGGCAAACTTGCACACAGTTCTACTCTAGAGTTTGCAGAAGAGGCTTCAGTATGGTTGAAAAAGAAGTAAGTAATATGTAAGAAACCTTTCCGTTTCTGTAACTTAGATTTTGCGTTAAATATCTTAGTACACTTTCTAAGTATAAACTTTAGTTACCGGTATGCTATTAAGGGACATGCCATACAGAAAAAGGCTTTTTGGCACATTGTATATATATGCTGAACACTAAAAATGTGCCTATACCAATCTCTTTTTCCGGCATCTGGTGTTTACCTTGTATCTAGTGCAGATTCTGATGCTAATCCAGACTCTGCTTGAATGTTGCCAGAGTATCTGCCTCCATTTTCTCAATGGGTGTTACAGAATGCAACCGGCCTTTAAATGAGAAAATGTCTTCCTTGGATACACTCTAAACTATTATTCATCTTAAATCTATGCCTTTGGAATTAGATACCTCTACCATGGGGAAATAAATTCTTGCTATCTGCCCAAATTCTGTTTAGCTCTACCAGGTGCTGTCACTGCCACCACTGCCACAGTGCCATGAAAAGCCAGCCCAGCCTATCCTATCCACTCTCTCCTCATGCTTGGGATGGAATAGTTCATCCATGTGAGTCTCCTCTGCGCCCCCTCTTAGTGTAACTGTGTCCTTGCATTAGTGTGGCAAGCAGAATTGGTCTGGCCCAACCAATGTTTTGTGAATGTGTACCAATAAAAGAGCCACTCCAGGTTCATGCTAATGAAGGTAAGTAACTTTATGCCGCCTTTGCCATCTGTTCTGCCATTTTCAGGAATCTTTAGGCTTGTACAACACCCCTTTGTTTCTTAATCTTCCCTTGAGCTCTATCATTTATGGTATATGTCCTACCCTTATTTAGCCACAAAACTGTACACTTGTCAAGATTAAATTCAATCTGCCATTGCTCTGCAATTTTACCAGGTGATCAATGTAATTCTCTGGCCTTTCTACCTTCCTTAGCTGGCTTTGAACAGTTGTTCTATCAAAGTTAATACCTATTATCACAGTGTGCTGTGAGAAATGGGAGCATTTATGCAGTTGAAAGACCAACACTCTTGACCTTTTCCTCTTCATTCTGCTCTTTCTATATAATCTAAACTACATTCTGAAGGCAAAAATACAGTTTTTTGAAGGGAGAATTAAAAATGGAATATTAAAATCTGCTATATATTTATATGGCCAGTGGAACTTATTGTGCACAGTTTTGGGTGGCTTTTGCTACATCCCATAGAACTAAACAGAAACTGAGCATTCCTGAGAATATCCTGTCTTGGGCTAGTGACAGCATCAGCCTGCATCTAACAGAATTGAACATTTGTAGAAAAAACTGTCACAAATTGAGAGTTCATAGTTTGTAACATTGTGAAGGTCCTCTTGAGAACATGATGAATTGACTGGACTCTCGTATGATCTGAATTTTTTTTTAAATCCAAATAAATATTTACTTTGATACTACTAGTTCCTGTTCTCACTTTGAATGCAATAAATGACAAACTGCAGGGTCAGTCACTGTTGTAATTACAAAATAAAGCTAATTTCTGTACAAAACCCTTTAGCCTATATTATTGTTAAATCTTGACAGTGCTGAGATGCAGGTATAGGAATGCTGAAGTAAAACTTTTGTACGCTCATTCTCCACATTATTTTCATAAAGCTAAGCTGCACCAGATTTACAAAGGTCAAAACTGTTGGCATGTGCAGAACTGAAAAATACATCAGTCCTGCTGGCCTTGGACTTCAAAGATAGTCTAAACAGTTCCGCACATTATTCTTACTAAATGCCTATCCAGATCAACGGCAATTAATCATTTGCTAAATCTGAATCACTTAATATCTTATTTATACACATCATATGTACATAACTTCAGAGACACCCCCACTTGTATTGTTAATAGAAAAGTTTTAATTTATTGCTATCATCTCTACCGAGATAGAATGGAAAAAACATCCAAATTATACAACGTGATTATATCAAGAAGTGTAAAAGAGACCATGCAGAAAATATTACAGCCACGGAGAAATTGCAGAGAAAAAAAGTGCAGGGGCTGCAACGAGGAAGATTGGGAATTACCCTAGGCCCATGAGAGGTCTATTCAAGAAGCTGTTCCTTAATCTGGTCATCTTCTTGCTTATGGCGGCGCAGCCTAAAGTTGTAGTTCAACTTGTTCTATTTGATCTATTTGTTTGTGCACGTCCAGTTGATTGCATTAGTCGAAACAGGATGAACCATGTGAGGGTTGCAATCTCCCACCCCCCTGAATCTGGCGATACATGCTTGCACAGTTTTGTATTTGCTGCCAGACAGGAAAGGGGAAAGAGTAACTGTGAGTTATCTTTGATTGTGTTAGCTGCTTTCCTGAGGCAGCGTAAAATTGAGTTGATTTGGGTGGGGGGAGGGGGGGGTTGGGGCGGTTGGGGCATGATATACTAGATAGACACAATTCTCTGCAATTGCTTGTCATTTTGAGCAGAAAAATTGCCATACCAATCTCTTTTGCATCTGGATAAGATGCTTTCAATGGTGCATCTGTAAAAAAACAATTGGTAAGAGTAATTGGAGGCATACCAAATTTACTTTCTTCTGAGGAAGCAGAAGAGTGCTTTCTAAGAACTTGAAACCCGCAACCATCTCCACTTCAACACTAGGGCATGTACTTCATGCCAATGACCAGTCTCTTTGGTTTGCTGACATTGAGGGAGAGGTTATTGACTTGACACCATGTTACTAAGCAATCTATTTCCTTTCTGTGGTCTGTCTCATCATTGTTTGAGATCTAGCCCACTATGGTGAAGCCATTTGCAACGTAAACAGAATTTGGTTGCACAGCCATGAGAGCATAGAGAGTACGGTGAAGTGTTGACGAATGCAGCTTTTTGGGGCACTTATGAATTATCATGGAGTATGTTTTGTCCTCTGTCCTTACTGATGGAGATGGTAATGACACCAGCAACACAAGAGGTCCTGTTCAATATTCATCATGATAAAATAAGTTAATCTTAAAATCACAGTTGATTATCACACTTACTTTTTAAAAGAAAGTTTGCAATCTATGTAGAGTTTCACTTGCCCTTCAGTCATACAATGCCTGTTTAACTCCCAGTGCTCTATGAAGTAGAGTGGAAGTAAACCACTAACATATTTGGCGGCAGGTGATCAGGTTGGAAGAACTCTAACCAAATTAGTTATTGGTACTTAAAAGCAATAGTCCCGACTATTTCATCCAATAATTAAAGCAAACTCTCGAAATGCTCAGTAGGTCAGGCAACATCACATGAGAGCAACTAGTATCATGTCTCAGGCTCACAATAACCTTTTTGACATGAAATGTTAACACTCCATCTCTACAGATGTAGTGGGGTATTTTCAGTATTTTGGGACTTTTTAGATTTCTATTTCATTTACCTATCCTTGTCCATGGGGTTCTGCTGCCCCACTAGCCAAATAGACCAGCCAAATAATGGGAGGTGAAAAGGTTTGAGGTAATCCTCAATAATTCATGCATTGCTTCATTAGGAGTTTCACACTGTTTCAATGTTTGCCACCAACTATTGTTCTCAACAGGCAAATCAGTATTCCTCCATGCAGCTTTGTCCACAGAACATACAAAAGTATAGCACAGGAACAGGCCCTTTGGCCCACAAAATCCATGCTGAACATGATGCCAAGTTAAATTAATCTCTTCTGCCTATTAGTGATCCACATCCCTCTATTTCCCTGTGCCTACCATAAAGGCTATTGTTACACCTTGGCAGCATGTCCCAGTTGTTTGCTCTCAGCTTTAAGAAATACTTGCCCCACACATCTTTTAAATTTTGTCCCTTTCACCTTAAAACTATTATCTCGACTTTGACATTTCTACCCTGGCTATCTGCTACACCCATGCCTCACATAAATTGATGTTGTTCTATCGGGTCTCTCCTTGACCTCTAACACTACACGGAACAAAAAAACATTCCAAGTTTATCCAACCTCTGCTTATAGCTAAAGCCCTCTGAATCCAGGCTGCATTGTGGTAAACCTCCTCTGCATTCTCTCTGCATCCTTCCTGTAATGGGGTGACCAGAACTGCACACAATACTCCGAATGCAGCCTAACCAATGTCCTACAGTGTTTTATCGTGACCTCCTGACTTTCATACCCCCAGACCAATGAAGGTAACCATACCATATGCCTTCTTTATCACTCTTATCTACTTGTGTTGCTGCTTGCAGGAAGCTATGGACTTGTGCTCCAAGATCAGAAGGATGTACAGAGATGCATCACAGGAAGGACAAAGAATGTTTTGGGTGCAATTCTTATATGGGTTAATTGAAATTGCTGATATGTGAACATGAATACCTTTTGTGCTTTTGTTTATCAATGCAACTTATTTGGAATGAAAAGTAGGCTGGGAAAGAACTGCTATAAAACATCTATAGAATCTGATCATCAATTAATTTCTCCCAAACAGGTTGAAAAATTCCTTAATGATACACCGGCAGTTTCTGTTTGGGTTAATGGTGATAAACTGGACTCGCTGATTGAAAAGAATGACGAACTGGGTGAACAATTTGAACATGTTGAGAGACGGTATGAAGATATGGATGAAATGTTCAAAGAGAGTATGAAGGTCTTTGAAACAATGGATAGGATGCCTAGTAGTCCCTTCGACAGCATTGGAATTTTCCCAAAGCATTTTTCCTTGTTTCCAGATTACTCCTTTCCCCAGTTTAGACCCAACGTCTTTGATGGTCATGGAATGCTTTCCTCTTTCTTCGACATGACTCAGAGGATGTTTGAGAGATTCCATAAAATCATTCATGATCCTGAATTAAATAAAGAACCATTTTTTGATGAAGGTAAGAAATAATCATTGGTACTGTTTTACTTGATTTTAAACAGATGTTTTATGAAAATCATAATTAAAAAATTTGCCTGCAGCAATCTTTGACCAATCAACAGAAAAATAAATCTGAACATTCAGATTTAAAATTTGGAAAGGTGACAAATACTTGTCAGACATTATTGCAAAGGGGGCATTTGTCGTGGCTTGGCCTGGGTGTGTGGCTTGCAGAAAACTGGGCCATATGAAGAACTGCCTGTGAAGTGTTGGACAGTTTATCGTTCAGTTTCTATTCCACTATCAGGTTCAGTTGCTGAAATGATAAACAGCATTCATAATTAACCAAAACCCTTGGATTGTCTACACTGAGTGTTTGGGGGTGGGGAGAGATGTAATAGCTATGCTTATTATTTGGATTGGTCTCTTTCTCATTAGACATAACATACTGTTTGACCTCCCAAAGTTAATTAGAATTAATGAAGAGATGAACTGAGATACAAGATTGAAAAACTGAAATGAATGTGCAGGGTGAATGTACAATTTGAAAATGAGCTTTAATTATAAGTGCAAGGTAATGTTTTTGAATCGGAGATTCAGCTCTGGTCGATGGTGACTGCAAAGCACACATTTAGACAAATCTTACAGTAATCCTATTTTACACACCCCACGTTCCTATTGCGGACAGTACCCTCTGGTTCTACCACTCATCACCATCCTAGGGGAGATGTTTGAGATCATAAACTCCAGAGAAGATACATTTGGTAGAATGGTATTTTTCCAAGCTGTTCATTCTCTGAATTGGTCCACAATGTTTCTGTTTTTAAATTATTATTTTCATTTATTTTAATGTAGAGGAACAAAATGTGACAAAATTACCAGATGGACAGGATCAACTCATTTGTCATGAAATTCGTCGGAACTCATCTGGCTGCATGAAGCTTTCCAACAAGTGTGAAAAATGCAAGGAGCTCATGTCGTTGGGTAAATTAATACATTCAGACAAACATTGAGAAAGGATGCGCACAAATCTATTGTAAAAAGGGGCCATTTTGTAGGAGATTAAGATCTTATTTGAACATAATAGTTGGGGGAAGTCTGTAAAGTCTACAAGCCGTCTCAACTGTTAAAGCAGTCAATACATTAAAGTAAAATTAAAGTAAGTGAATTTAATTATATGAAAATGTCAGAGAATTCCCTAACCTTGCACAGCTGTGCATAAAGTCCCCAAGGGATAATGTTAAATTATTGGTGAGTGGGAGAGATTAAATAAGAATCAGAGGGGTAACTTTTTCACACAAACAGTGGTAGGTGTATGGAACGAGCTGCTAGAGGAGGTAGTTGAGGCATCACAATGTTTCAGAAACAATTAGACAGGTACATGGATAGGACGGGCTTAAAGGGATATGGCCAAACGCAGGTACTGAAGGTGGGATTAGTGTAGATGGGACATGTTAGCTGGTGTGGGCTGGTGTGGGCAAGTTGGGCCGAAGGGCCTGTTTCCACGCTGTATGACTCTGGCTCATTCATCTGAGTCAAACCATCTCTGATCTTGTGAGATATAAACGAATAACTTGAACTGGTGTCCAGGCAAATGCTTATTCCTCAACTAATGACAATAATGTGAAAACATTACAATTAGTTATGAATGCAAATACCATATTTGCTCACATAAACATTTTCTTTAGTTTAGAGATACAGCGCGGAAACAGGCCCTTCGGCCCACTGAGTCCATGCTGACCAGTGATCACCGTACACTAGCACTATGCTACATACTAGGGACAATTTGAAATTCTTACTGAAGGCAATTAACTTAAACCTGCATGTCTTTGGAATGTGGGAGGAAACTGGAGCTCCCAGAGAAAACTCACGGGGAGAACGTACTAACTCCATACGGACAGCACAAATAGTCAGGATCGAGCCCGGATCCTCTGGTGCTGTAAGACAGCAACTCTAACACTGCGTCACCATGGCACCCCAGTTTTGGAATCATGACAAGAACTCTGCACAAACGGTGTAACTACATCTGTTGTGAAAAAATGTAATTCTTGTTAAAAAGGATTTTGAGTACAAGCACACCTGGAAAATATTGATGTATTGGAACCAGAGGGGAATGGAACTAGAAATTAATGTAAGCAAATAGTATACCGAAGATAGACACAAAATGCTGGAGTAACTTAGCGGAACAACTCTGGAGAGAAGGAATGGGTGATGTCACCCATTCCTTATCTACAGAGATGCTGCCTGTCCTGCTCTTATTCCAGCAATTCCTACCTACACAAGCAAATAGTATAGATGTGATTAAATGAAAGCTAAAAGGACAAGACACTAGGGGGATTGTGCTAATGGATGAAATGATTCAGCGGATAAAATCTAATTCGTGAAATCAATATAAATAAAGCTAACATAAAATAAACTGATGTTAATAATGATTTGCATTAATTCAACATCAACAATGAATTGCAGAGAGCAGTGCTAACTTACCTAATTTTGAGGTAGCTAACGTTGGAAACTAATCAAGGTGTAAATTGTCATTCCACAACAAACTGCTTATGGTTATACAACATTTATTTTCCTTTCACGTTTATACCCAGAGACATCCTATATCTTGCTAATACCCAATGTTTCTCAATTGGACACTTACACATATAAAATTCTGAACAAATCATGATTCTGTTGATAACAAACCTGACACTGGTTTAACAATTTGGATATTTCTATGATTTGATTTTCTCATCTTTTGCAGAGTGTTTTGACGCCAATCACAAACCATTACGAAAGTCATTTGAAGAATCCCTCTCAATGGCAGAGAATTTTGCAAGGAAATATGATAATCTAATGGAAGATTTTCAAGAGTACATGGAAAATAAAACAAAGGAGTTGGAATCTCTTAACAAACAATTTGGATGGGTGTCTAAGTTGGCAAATTATACAAAAAACCCAGACGGATTTTTCAAAATTAAAGCAGTAAGTTTGTACATTGACACATGGCAGGGGTTTATCATGTGGATGTGGTTGTATGCTAGGAATTAATTTGTGTAACATTTAAAATATTTCTGCAATAACAGAATACATACCTTTTTTGGGAAGAGTTTGAACTATTCCAAATATCAGGACATGCAATCTATTCTATAACTCATGTGATACCACAGCAAACTCCTCCTACAGGATTGATTGGAGCATACCTGTCAAATCCAACCATTGTCATGCAGCATGGAAACCTGCTCTTTGACCAACTGGTCCTTGCCAACCACAGTACAGCTTGTTTCATATACCCACTACCCTTTGTGTGAAAATGTTCCCACTTGGGTCTCTATTAAATCCTTCCAAGTCTCACCTTAAACTTAATGTACTTTTTCCCCTACCCTGGATAAAATACCTCCTGCATTCACCCTATCAATTTCCACTCATGATTTTATACAGCTTTATAAGATCACCCTTTAGCCTTCTGCGCTCTAAATAATAAGGGCCTAGTTTGCCCAATCTCCCTGTAGCTCAGTCCCTCGAGTCCTGTCAACATCCTCACAAATCTTCTCTGCACTCTTTCCAGCTTAATGATGTCCTTCACAGAGCAGGGTTACCAAAACTGAACAAAGTACTCCAAATGTGATCTGACAATGTCTTGTACGACTGTAATATAATGTCCTTAACTTCCATACTCAAAACCTGTCCGAAGGCCAATGTACCAAAAATATCCTTTAACACCCTATCTATTGTGTCACCACTTTCAGGCAAGTTTGTACTTGTAACCCTACATCCCTCTGCTCCACAACACTAAACATTCCCCGACCATTCACCCTGGTTTGACGTCCCAAAATGCAGCACCTCTCACCTACACCTATCTCCATTACCTATTCCACTGTCTATTAGCTCAACTGATCAAGATCCTGCTGCAATTTTTGATAACCATCTTTACTGTCAATGATAGCACCTATGTTAGGGTCAGCTGCATGTATATTTATCTGCTCGGGGTATTCAACTGCAACCATGCTGAACTCTGGATCTAAAACATCCTCCTCACCAAAATAGTAATTTGCTCATCAGTTGCTTTGGGACTTCTGCTTATCGCAGCAGTTCTTTGCTTATTCATATTTTTACACTTTTGTTGTGAAACTCTATGATGCAGGTTTGTTACTCCTTTGAATTTGTAAATGCTGAATATTGAAGCAGATGTTGCTTTTTAAAACTTTTTTTGCTAACCTATATGCAACAGATGATTTCTATCAGATTCAGAGAGGCCGAATTATAGTAGAAATTATGAGCTGACAATTTTTATTTTCGATATATGTACAGATAATGATTGTAGCTGGCGTGCTGACAAGCATTAAAAAAAAACGAACACAAACATTCTGATACTGTACAACTCGGCTGACATGCAGAGCCTGCCTTTAAGCGGCCAAAATAATTTCCTTCATCCACTTTAGCACTGAACCTCGGGCAGTTTTTTCCACACATAGAGGGTGGTGGGTATATGAAACCAGATGCCAGAGGACATAGTCGAGACAGAAACTATAACGTTGAAAAGACACTTGGACAGGTACATGCATAGGAAAGATTTAATTGGATATGGGCCAAACATGGGCTGACGGGACTAGTGTAGATGGGCATCTTGGTCGGCATGGGCAAGTTGGGCCGAAGGGCCTGTTTCAGTGATGTATTACAGCATTACTCTATTACAATTACTACAGGAAATGCATGATCCCATCATATTCATGTCCCTTCTCTTAGTCAGAAGGCTGTATTTTAAACCAATTGTGTACAGCTGACGAGAAAATGCATTTTTTTTTCTTACGCAGATAATGTCAAAATCTGAAAACACCAACAACAGTACATCCAGCATCCCTGATACTGATGTCACTGTCCAGATATTTGATTCAACCCCATTTACTTTTGCCATCTCTGGAGACTTCGACTGGGATGATGCAGAGCTCTCAGAAATGTTGGCACAGAAAGCATTGGACCTTTACAATGAGGGGAAGATTTTAGACTTACCAACTAATCAGCTGGAAACCATGTGAGCATCACATTTTTTTTCTTTACTGAAGCACTTATTTGCACTCTTTACCTCTAGAATTAACAATACATCCCTCACTCATACATTTAAGATCATCCAATACTGCTGCATATAATCCTAACTCACTGAATGTAATTTGTCTATCATTGGCAACTTTTCCTTCAGGTGGCAAGACCCAGAGCTCTAACTCTATTCATAAACATCTCTCCCTCTTTTCTCTCCCCCCCCCCCCCCCGCATCTCTCATTTTATTTATTTAATCCATCTTTTTGCCCAGACAGTGGTTGTCAGCATCAATTTCTCCTTTGCGTCAAGTGCTTAGTTTTAGTTTAGAGATACAGCATGGACACAGACCCTTCAGGCCACTGAGTCCACACCGACTGGCGATCCCTGCACATTAACACTATCCCACACACACTGGAGAGAATTTTTACATTTACCAAGCCAATTAACCTTCAAACCTGACCGTCTTTGGAGTGTGGGAGGAAACCAAAGATCTTGGGGAAAACCCACGTGGTCATGGGAAGAATGTACAACTCCACACAGACGGCTCCTGTAGTCGGGACCAAACCTGCAAGCTCTAGGGCAGGTCTAGACTACCGTGATTGCATTTGCCTCAATTATGGCATACGTACACCAAGCATACTTGAATACGCCCAACCTGTCAAAGCCCCCCCCCAAACATTTATTTTCAAGCAAACCAGTAATTGCCCAGCAAATAGTTGCATATTTGAAGTGATGTTCCCAAGTCCATTACTTTAATTTTGTCTTATTGGGATTCTGCAATGCCTACAAGATTGCAAAAGCACTTTCATTACTGACATTGTGTACTTACTTATACTTTACCACAGAGACATTGAGCAGCCCGTGTAGCTCCTTAAAGGGATCATTGCTATTCTCCCAAAGTTCACTAGTATGGGAACAAAATGTTATTAATCCTACTGCTCTCCCATGAATTGACACTGAAGCACTACACTTTGCTGGAATGCTTTCCCGACACAGTTCACTTTTTAAAAAAAAAGGGGACTTCACAAGAGCTGTAAAGCAGGAGATGCCAAGTTTTCACTCCTCTCCATGCCATCAATAAAATGAGGACCAACAGTCAGCTTGGTTTGGTCTCAAATTCAGCCACTCAGGTGCGGAACACAATTTTTACAATCCCTACCTTTCCATTTATCTGGTGTAAAAATATGGATTAATTTGTGTGTTGGCTTCAAGGGTGTGGAGCTTTCTATACCCAAGTACTTAACATAATTGAAATTACCAATAATGAATGTTCATGGTGCAGTAATGTCTGTGGCTTATTTCTCTACAAAATCCTTAATATACAATCAACTGGAAGGTTCAAACTCTGCTGGTTGCTTGTTAAGCATTTGCAGCAAGTATTTGAATTATGCACATAACTTGTTTAATGTAAGGTTTGAAAATCTCAATAACTTCTCCATTGCTTTACAGAGAAGCGTGAAAGGAGCAAGTTCTTGCTTTACTTGCTTAGAAGACTACTTCCATAAACCTTACTGGGTAGCAAATAGGTTTATAGCACAAAGCTACTGAGAATCCTCTGCACTAATGTTACTGGCATACTGCACTGCTGCAATCACTTAACACAAACTATTTAATAAATGCTATTGGAAGCAAACTTTGTGGCTGATTTTTAAAATAGTTCCTTCACTTAGGATGTACGGTGCAAAAATAAAACTTGATTTTAGTCTGCAGAGAATGTGTACTAGGGAATTCTGCGATTTCTTTCAAACTGTAAAATTGGTCACCAAAAATATCAACGGAGCAAATAAACGTTAGTGGAAGAGGATCTTGGGGGGGGGGGGGGGGGGGGGAAGGACAGAAACTGCAAATGAAATAAATACTCAGAAGATTAGGAAGGGGGAAGGCTCTGAAACATCCAAGGGAAGTTGAAACAATTTTATTTTCAAATAGCATGGAATATGCTGCTTGTAATGTTATCCACAAACACTTTAGCACAAGCTATTCCACTCTACCTCAGGCAGTACATTGCCATTCATCTGGCCAAAAGGAGAAATAGTTATGGGACAATGCCAACTGTACAGACCAGTGGACACGGTTCACCAGTGACACAGGGTGTTACACAACAGATGCAAAGCTATGGCAGGAGTTCAAATGGGGATTTGCATTTTCAAAGATATTTGGAGGCAAGGTAATGTACAAATACCCCAGTCTAGACATTTTATAGGGTGGGTCGGATAGTGTCAGATATCAGCATACCCGGTGCTCAGCACATCAATTCCCCCTCCCATTCCGAATCCGACCTTTCTGTCCTGGGCCTCCTCCATGGCCAGAGTGAGGCCCACCGCAAATTGGAGGAACAGCACCTCATATTTTGCTTGGGTAGTTTACATAGAAACATAGAAATTAGGTGCAGGAGTAGGCTATTCGGCCCTTCGAGCCTGCACCGCCATTCAATATGATCATGGCTGATCATCCAACTCAGTATCCCGTACCTGCCTTCCCTCCATACCCTCTGATCCCCTTAGCCACAAGGGCCACATCTAACTCCCTCTTAAATATAGCAAATGAACTGGCCTCAACTACCCTCTGTGGCAGAGAGTTCCAGAGACCCACCACTCTGCGTGAAAAAAGTCCATCTCATCTCGGTTCTAAAGGATTTCCCCCTTATCCTTAAGCTGTGACCCCTTGTTCTGGACCTCCCCAACATCGGGAACAATCTTCCTGCATCTAGCCTGTCCAACCCCTTAAGAATTTTGTAAGTTTCTATAAGATCCCCTCTCAATCGCCTAAATTCTAGAGAGTATAAACCGAGTCTATCCAGTCTTTCTTCATAAGACGGTCCTGACATCCCAGGAATCAGTCTGGTGAACTTCTCTGCACTCCCTCTATGGCAATAATGTCCTTCCTCAGATTTGGAAACCAGAACTGTACGCAATACTCCAGGTGTGGTCTCACCAAGACCCTATACAACTGAAGTAGAATCTCCCTGCTCCTATACTCAAATCCTTTTGCTATGAAAGCTAACATACCATTCGCTTTCTTCACTGCCTGATGCTCCTGCATGCCTACTTTCAATGACCATGAAACCCATGTCGCGCTGCATCTCCCCTTTTCCTAATCGGCCACCATTTAGATAATAGTCTGCTTTCCTGTTTTTGCCACCAAAGTGGATAACCTCACATTTATCCACATTATACTGCATCTGCCAAACATTTGGCACTCACCCAAGTCACCTTGCAGTCTCCTAGCATCCTCTTCACAGCTAACACCCCAGCGGTATGAACATTGGCTTTCCAATTTCAGGTAGTCCTTGCTTTCTCCCTCCTTCCCCTCCCATTCCCAGCTCTCCCACAGCCTACTGTCTCCGCCTCTTTCTTTCTTTTTCCTGCCCCCCCACCCCTCCCAACATCAGTCTGAAGAAGGGTCTCGACCTGAAACGTCGCCTATTGGGCAGTTTACACTCCAGCAGTATGAACATTGACCTCCAATTTCAGGTAGTCCCTACTTTCTCCTCCGCTTCCCAGCTCTCCCTCAGTCCACTGTCTCCGCCTCTTCCTTTCTTCTTCCCGCCCCCCCTCGCACCCTCACATCAGTCTGAAGAAGGTCTCGACCCAAAACATCTCTATTTCCTTCGCTCCATAGATGCTGCCTCACCTGCTGAGTTTCTCCAGCATTTTTGTCTACCCATTCACACAAGTTCTGTTATCGCACTTTCCTCACCCACTCCTTACATATTAGGGGCAATTTTAGAGAGACAATTTAACCTACAAAGCCAATGCGTCTTTGGGATATGGGAGAAAACCCACATGTTTGCAGGGAGAATGTGCAAATTCAACACAGACAGTGCCCGAGAACAGGATCGAACACAGATCTCTGGCGTGTGAGGCAGTAAGTCCACCAGCTGTGCCACTATATTTTGTTTTCCAACACACAAAAAATTATACATTGATAACTTTGGTTACTAAACAAAAAGAAACTATCCATTTTCAGTCTTAAATCTCTAAGTAACGCGATGTCGCCCTTTACAGCTACTGTATGTTTTAATTCAGTTCAAGGCTATTGGGGCAGTACATTGGCCAAAAAGTTGCTGCCTAAAATTGCCAGAGACCTGGAATTAATCCTGAATATGGGTGCTGTCTGTATGGAGTTTTGATTTCTCTTTTATAACATTGTTTACAGAGTACTACGTTTACATATTCTGTTGTGCTGCTGCAAGGATTTCATTATTCTAACTGGGACGTGAGAGAATAAAACACTTTGACTTATGTCACTGATGTGTGGGATAGAACTAGAGTATGGGTGAACGGTGGTCAGCGTGGACTCAGTGGGCTGTATCTTTAAATTAAACTAAAAACACTAAAACCAGAGGAAATGTAAAGAAGGGTTTCTACCCGAAACGTCACCCAATTTCTTCTATCCAGAGTTGCTGGCTGCTCCATGGAGTTCCCCCGCACAATTAAAGCATGGAATAGTCTTCACCCTACCATAGGTACCAACCAGACACAACTAAATTTAAGGTAGCTTTTTTTTCCCCCAATAACCCTTTTTTGCTTAAGTCCAAGTCAAGAGTCAAGAGAGCTTTATTGTCATGTGCCCTAGATGGGCAATGAAATTCTTGTTTGCTGCAGCACAACAGAATATGTAAACATAATACAGAACAGGAGATCAAAGTTCAGTGTGTCTATATACTATAGACCATATATACAATAAATAAACAGATAAAATGCAATAGGCTGTTATTTTTCAGTTTGGAGTTTGGGTGGTTTGGAGTGTGGAACTGGGTCCACCAGTTTAAATTCCATTTGGAATATTTTTGGAGGACCAGGAAACCAAGAAGCAAGAGTTACTCCAGGGAGTTACACCAGCTCCAGGGAGTGATTCTGCGGTGTTTTTCAGCAGTCGCGGTGAGCAGCGACCAGACAGCAATGGTGGCCAGAACTCCCACAATGCAAAGGGAGGGGGAAAGTGGCTGACGCCGACCAGTTGCCATGGCAGTGCGCATGTGCGCACAACCACGGCCGATGATGTGCTGGCTGTGGCAGTGCGCATGTATAAGGCGGCCAGCTGTGCCGAGCGGAGACCCGAGAGTTGAGCGGAGACCTGGACACGGATGGCGGGTGGGCGGCGGGGAGGGAAGAGAGAGAGAGAGAGCGCGCGCGCGAGGGGGCCTACTCAGAATTAAACGCTAAGTGTCCCAGTTGCTTGCCAAGCCGGGCAAAATGGCATGGCTTTTAGGTTGCCTGGCAGGACTAAGTTGCCATTGCCACCCGGGAACCGCTAATTTCGAGCCCCGATTAAAATTATGAACCACAATTCAAGGCTAAAGTCGATCTTAAAGAATTAGGATCCAAAAATACACGCAAGTGGAAAAAGGATTAGGTCAAGGCTCACAAATATTGACCATCATCAGAGGGGATGGGAAAAAAAATGAAGGAAATTGAAAGAGCAATAAGCAAATTGTAGAGCTCAACACCTCAGCTTTAGTACAACGCAAAATATTTAAACTGGGGAAAGAATAAAAATCAGCTGCTTTAACTTTGTGGCAAGTAGGAATGCCAAGATGGTGAAAATCTCATTTAGAAAGGCATGGACTGGGAATTTGTAAGGAAGGTTACAGCTGACCAACTTCAATGTTAGAGATTA
This sequence comes from Raja brachyura, assembly GCA_963514005.1. The sequence continues at coordinate 43,994,574 of OY740785.1, read as the reverse complement.
ATAGTGTATTGGATGTGAGCTATGATTTCATCATTGCCTTACACAAGGTGGTCACACTAACACCCATGGGCTCAATAAGGGTTAAATAAGGTGATAGTTCATGATAATTTGCGATTCAAAGGCTATAGGAACATGGCAAAGTTCAAATTATTACATGTGAAGAGGAGGGAGGAAGCTTTAGAGGAAGCTCCAGATTGTCTGTTTGGTCAAAGTGACAATGGAACAGTCTTGAAGCAAGTAAACAAGTAGCTCCAGTTTAGTACAGTATGTGTTCAATTGCCTCCTGGTGTAGACTTAAAATGGGAAAGGCAGCTTGGTCATTACCTTACATTACCTTATAATGGGGTGGAAGATTGCAACCTTCACATGGTCCGCCCTGTTTCGACTAATGCAATCAACTCGACGTGCACAAATGGAAGATCAAATAGAACAAGTTGTCCATCAACTTTAGGCTGTGCACGCCACACGAAAGAAGCAGATTACCTTATCATCAGAACCATCCATTGACCATCTGCATGCAGCACAGTAGTCCAAAGATTCATACTCTTGTTTCTGCTGTTACACCAAGCTGCCCTTAAACAGCAGAGCAGCTAACACACACTTTGGCTTTTATTCTTGAATTCTGGTCCAGAGATGATTGTGGGACAGGGTAGGGAAACAGCTTTAGGAGCAAATATAACTACTGTGTAAAACCATCACCACTTCACCTAGAAAAGCCTTTCTTTACCAGCACTAACATTTTCTCTGTATGCGGACTGAAGTATCCTCTGTTAGATGATAGCAACGCCACCTGCAAAATCCCAATACTGGCTCTTGAACTGATCTGAAGAAGGGCCCCCAACTCAAGAAATCATCAAACCTTTTTCTCCAGGGATGCTGCCTGACCTACAGTTACATCAACACTTTGTGTCTATCTTTGGGATAGATCAGCATCTGCAGTTCCTGGTTTCTACTGGAGGAAACTGTCAGGCAGCATCTAGTAGGGGAGGGGAGAGGAATTGATAAGGTGTTCAGCATGAAAGGCTTGAAAGAGGGAACCTGGGTTGCATGTAAGTTTTCCCACGTATCCCAGTACACATGAGAATAAATCTATACCAAATGAAGATGAGAGCAGGAGCAAAAGCAAGTCCCTGATGTTGGAGAAATTGGCATTTATGTTGTCAGGTTATAGACAATCCACATGTTCCATGAGGTGCTGCTCCTCCAGTTGGTGTTTCACCTTATCCTGGCAGTTGAGAAGGCTGGTGATTGGTGAGATTGGTGTGGGAATGGGAATGAAGATAATTTGCAACCGTGAGCAATAGATGATCATGGTGGACAGAGTACACGTGTTTGGCAAATCAGTTAGCAGTCTGAGCTTGGTCTCACTTATATTGAGGACACATTGAGCACGTCAAATGTAATAGAACCTCATGTCTGAATTTACGGTACTAAAGTAGCAAGAATGCTTCCCTGGAAAAATGACAGACAGCTTTTGCCCTCATATCCCAAATACTTTCTGCAGATGTAGCCATTTTGGTCAGCATCAAGTCTACCTCTAATAGGTTAACAATCAATTTTCAGTTAATCAATTTTGAGCACCATATTGTATCCAACACATTGGATTTCAATTAAATCATATGCCCAAGGAAAATTCCAGCTTCATGTGATATACTTTCTAACCCCACTTTGAGATGTATAGCTAATATGACTTCTGGAAACAAAATACTAGCATTCTTGCAGTCTGAAGTTAGGAATATTATGGTTGGGCATCATCCAGTGAGATACCAAGTTAAAATTTAGGATAATCTTAGAAGCTGGCTTCTGCTTCAGGAGCATGGGCAAGGTTATGAGCTTGGAGTACAGTTCTCATAAGCCAGGAAAGAGTCTCCATCTCAGAAGATCGAGTGCCAATTTTAGAATTAATCCAAGATTTTTTCAATGTGGGACCTTACTTTCCAGTAGAAAAATTGTTCACTCAAAACCAATTTAAAAAGGTTTGACTTTGATATAGCCCCATTTCCAAAAAGCAACACTATCTAGGATATTGTTGTACACAATGTTTTGAAGACAGACATTTAAAGAAGTGGTAATTGAGTCTCATAAAAGCCTCAAAGACTGAACAATTTCCTTAATTAAACTGGCTGGAAGAGTAAAATTTTGGTGAGAGCAGCGTTTTTAGAAGTACTTCTTTTCTACTGGTCATAGAGTGATTAAGCGAGGAAACAAACCCTACGGCTCAACTTGTTCCAAAAGTTTCCAAAGGTGGTGGAAAGACTGGAGGAAAGATTAGGTGCTGAGAACTCTTATACCTGCATGAAGGAGGCAATTAAACATACCTGAGCAATTACAAACCCTGTGAACCCATGCGTCCCAAACATTATGGTGCCCTGAAATGGTGGTGGGGGGGGTATTTCATTAAAGGGTATAAAAGTACCCTTTAATAAAATCTGACAATGTGCATTTCAACCACATGTGATTTTTTTCTATAACAAATCTCAAATTGTGGAGTACAGAGGCAAACAAATTAATGGTGGGTCTCTATCCCAAACATTATGGAGGGCACTGTATGTCCTCTGGTCCTCGATTCACCTACTCTGGGCAAGAGACTGCATCTACCCATCTATTCCTCAGTTGTATTGGATGCACAGGTACAGGCAGATGGTGGGCAAATCCACCTTGCTCAGTTAAAGTGGATCTCAAGATAGTATGCGAGAAAGGTAGTAATAACCAACCACATTTTAGTGGTCAAAAATCAAGAGGCAGAGAGTGCAATCTTAATTATATCCACAATAATGTAGAAATAGCAACCTGCTGCAGTGAAGTGTTGTATTTTTTATAGGTTTAAAACGGTCACATTTAACATTTTGCTGCAAAAATATTTCACATGAAAGCACCAATCTCTTTATAATTATAGGCAAGTCCATTTAAATTATTCCCATTGATAAGTAAAACAATTCAATGTAAATGTAAAGTCAATTTAAATTGCAAATATCAGTTAGCACTGGTAACCATTTAAAAAAATCAATACAACAGCAATTCTGGCAATACTTTGTCCATAAACACGAGATAAATGTTAGTGGAAAACAGTTATACATGGTAAACAGATAATGAGGGTTACAGATCGTCATAGCATCAGGTTTTCATTAAAGTGCTTGAGCTTCCAATGGCCCCTTCCAAGATCTGCACACCCAGTAGATTCAGTTACTGCAAAGCTGGGTAAAGAAGGGTCAAACTGCCAAATTAATTTGCTCTCGTGGTGGGGGCCAATAATGGCCTGCAATGGACAGATCAAGGGTTTCACCGGGAGCACATTGTAGGGGAGCACTTAGGTTTACTGACTATCATCTCAAGTTGGGGAAGATATAACATAGCTGGAACATTCAGCCAACCAAGCCAGATGTTTCAAACAGATGTTACTTCAGCTGCCTTCCTTGGAGTTCTAAAACAATCCAGGTCTCTTAATGCATCTTTCCCCAAAATACATATAAATATTGTGATCCAGGAAACTATACTCCATAATCAGCCATTCGAGTGTCTGTTTTATTCCTCCCCCGTTTTAAAACCACCAATTGTTAAAGGCAAAACCTCCTTTGGTCATTGTATGCAAGAAAGACATTATCATCCTAAACTTTAATCCATTTAATTTTCATGGACTGGAGTTTATGGAGTCTTTTTCAGTCAATAATTCATCCCTTTCAGGATTTTCCACCCTAGGGCTCTGGTACCAAGGAAGCCTTTCTAGGATTGGTTTATGGAACCCATTGTAGAGGGATGCACCTGTCAGTAGGATTAAGAAGCCCAGGATTTGGAGCCAATGGAATTGTTCCCAACCCACTGCAAGGCTCACTATCCAGATTATTATGGTTCTTAGACTGTCCAGAACCATTCGCGTGGTTGCACTGATTTCTTTTGTCACGCTAATACCAGCAAAATTGAAGAATGAAATGCTCAAAATATTTCCCAAGAGGGCCAGAACAATTAATGGCTTCTTCCCAATTTGGCAGAAAGCATCAAGTGCATCTTCAAGAACACCTCTTGGGTTGCCAGCAAATTCCCCCACTGGGATGAAGTACATTGGAATCAACAGCAGAGTTAGGATGATGAATCCAAAAATACCTAAAAACAAATAAATAGTCAAGATATTTAAGTCAAGTTAACCTAAATAATGCAGCAGTCATGAATCAGATTAGCTAAAGAGCAGATGACATAGGTAGCAAGTGTTATGAATTTCTCACTCACTGGATTCTTAAATTAAAAATTACCAAATAAACACCAATTTGGGGTAAAAAGTGTTATTAATCACCTTATCGGCATCAGTTAAATGTGCAATTTGCAGCATGTTGAATTGCTAGAGAAAAAACCTTTAAAGATTTAGAGACTGGGGAATGCTTAAGCTTTGGGCAGGCAAAACAATATTATTCCGTGAGTAACACAAATTAAAAACTAATTCAAGGTTTACCTTTGAGCATGCCAAAATATTTTTAATTCTGACAGACTGGAAAATGTTGACCTACAAGCTGAATGTCATTGTACATCAGCTACAACTCCAATGCTTGTGCACATCAAGGATCTACAACTATAGGTTGGGGCATATAACAAGGGGCAGGTTGCTTATGGGGGAAATCAGAAGAGTATTTTTTTCATCCAGCACGTTGTTGGTATCAAGGGGCAGCAGGTTCACAACATTTCTATAGCATATCTAGAAAAACAATTGAATTGCAAAGACATTGAAGGCCATCTTCCAAATGTTTGTAAATGGGATAAGATAGTTGGGTCTTCTATGACTGGCATGGACAGTGGGCTGAAGGCCCACTTTTTTTGTATGACCAAGCCTATTTGGCTTTGCTTTAAAATCCTTTGGGAACTTGGGTCATGGCACTAACAATGGCTTTTGTTAGTTAAGGCAAGTTATTTTTAAATTCAAGTTAGGTCTGGTAAATCAGTTTCCTACATTGTTATTAGAATAGGTTGCATTTAAAAGTAGTGACTGGAGTGACAAAGTAAAAGAGGAACATTTTTTTGCTTGTAAAAATAAAATTTCCAGGAGGAAAGATGATTGCAGAAATCAGTGAACAATGCCTAGTCCACCTAACAATGCCCTCATCTCACTCCCAGCATCGGGAAGATATAGGAGTCTAAAAACTAATGTCTAGGAGCAGCTACCCCCTCCCACCCCCCTTCCCCCCACCACAACAACTGTCAGGCTGCTGAACACTACAAACGGCAGCTAAACTCTGAACTGCCTTGCTTGCAATAGGGACTTGGGGCTTTGCTTTTGTCTTTGCACTATGTTTTTATATATTGAGCTTCTTTGCTGGTCATTTATGGTGTCTAATAATCTGTTGTGCTGCTGCAAGTTAATTGTGCCATCTCAGGATACATACAATAAAACACTCGAGACAAATAAAAGTTATGTAACAAAGAATCAAAGTTTGAAGCATACCCACATTACCAGCCAAACACCAGTTTAAGGGATCTCAAGCTTACACTGGCACAACCACTTGAGCAAGATGTTACACAAGAGTCATCCTCAAAATGAAACTTAAACAAGCTTAATATGCACAAAAAGACCAAAAACAGAACTTAGCCTTCCAAGACGAATAATTTTAGGTTGAGAATTTTCCCCCTCAATTCTTAATGAATACCCAACTATGAAATTTCTAGTCATCCACTTGAAAAGGTTTTAAGCCAGTATGTTCCCATTCTTCACCACCTCAAACCTCATTTACTGCAATTGGTAATTCCAATGAGGTCTCCTTTACATTGGTGAGACCAAGTGAAGTCTAGATGGCTGTTTCAAACATTTGTGCTCTGTTCAAAGCATGCTGGTTCTCCTGGCTGCTAATAATTTTTACTCCCCTTCTCATGTAGACCTTTGTCTTTGGCCTCCATTGCCAGAGTGAATCCACATGCAAACTGGAGAAACGGTACTTGTATTCCACTGGGGTAGTTTACAACTCAAAAACATGAATATAGAATTCTCCAATTTCAAGTTAACCACTCCCTTCACCTCAGTGCACACATTTCTCCCACCATCTCCCAATTATCCCTCGCAACACCTTACCAAGTCACCCTTCTCCCACCCCCCCTCCCCCACACACTCGTCCCCCATCCAAGTCCTCATTTCCTTCATCACCCGTTCCCTCTACCTCATTCCCTTCCACCTGCACCCCTCTTCGTCTTTTAATCTCCCTCCTCGCCTTGTCCCCTCTAGCCTTTGTCACTTATGCTACCAATTTTAAAATCTCCCCCCCCCCCCCCCCCCCCCCAGTCACTTGCCAGGGTTTGCCCTGCCCCCATTTTTCCAACTTCCTCACCGTGCTCTAATCCGTCTGACAAAGGCCCCAGGCCCAAAATGTCATCCGTCCATTCCCCCCACAGATGCCACTTGGCCCATTGAGTTCCTCCAACACAATTTTGCTCGACAGTTTCTAGCATCTGCAGTTTGTCCCCATATTCTCAATCTTGTTGAAAGAATCCCATTAAGATTGGCCAACTCCTCAAACAACCCACTGCAATGGTGGAAAATGAAAGCATGGTCATGTTTTATGGCAAAGCAGCAGTACACCCTCATTTAAATGGCTTAATAGTTCCAAAGGCATACCTTCTGTGCCCACAGCTCGAAGTGGATGAACATCATGTTTAGAAACAAATTTTTCCTCTAGCACCATCTGAATAGCAACAATTATTTGTGCCATGACAATAAGGAGATCTCCTAAAAGATGAATTGAAAAAGATACCAAATAGATTGAATGACTGTTGGCCCATTTTACCCTTGACACTGGAGTGAGACTAACTTAATTTAATCTATACAATTTTAGCATGAAACATACAGTTCCACTGATTAGGTAGAAATCCCACAATACAAAAAGCTGTTTCTGTGGGGAAGACCAATAGTCTGCCCAGATATACTTGGAAGGCTGTTTGCAATTAAATGTCACAGAACTGGGATGGGTCCATGAACATGTGCGAGATTGGGTGTTGGCAGTTAGCCATGATTAAGCATCTTGCAAGTTTGTGACTTGGGTTGGTCAGGAGGCAAGCTAGAGATTAGAGATAAATAAACTATAGCCCAATGAACTGTAGGAAAAATAGGATAAAGGACCTGTGCATGTTCATAGATTAATTATAATTGGTAGATTTTATTATTACTACAGGACGGGAGATAACTTTCCTTAAATAACTAATTGTAAAATTTGAGACTTGGTGGGTTACAGTAGAACAAAGAACATGCTAGCACTGACTGGTGCGTACTCAGGTCTGTTGTTTCAGCTCCAATGACATCAATTCCAACTTGTGCTGCATGGCGTTTGCCTATTTATCCTTATGACCACACTTCAATTTCCTCCTACATCCCAAGGTGTTAGTAATTAACTGCCCACTAAATTAGGAATCATGTAGGTATATGGAGAATTGGGGAAATTAATGGAAATCTGAAAGGAATAATGGGATTAGTGTTAATGGGTACTTGATTGGTAGCGTCTGATGGGCCAAAGGGACAGTTACTGTGCAGGAGGAAGCCAAGATGCTTAACTGAAACACCTAAACTACAAAATCCAAGGAGGATATTTCTAAGGAGGCAAAGACAATGAGGGAAACATTAAGGCAATAGCTAAAATGCCAGAGTCATAATCGAAATGGAGATAGGATCTGCATGAAGAGTAGATGTCTTTAAGTTTTAGAGCTTCTGAAACTTAAGTAATAAGCCAATGCAGTTCTATAAATTTAATAAGCAAGCCATTACAATTCATCCAACCCAAAACTATTCATGCCCAAGGAAGTATTTGGCCCACCTAGTCAGTGCTGACCAACGATCACATGTACACCAATTCTACGCTACGCACTAGGGCCAATTTTTAGAATCCAATTTACCTATAAACCTGCACGTCTTTGGAATGTAGGAGGAAACCAGGGTCGATGGGGGAAGGGGGGGGGGTTGGTGGCACAGTGAGAGGGGAGGGGAAGAACAATGGAGGACCCGTCATGGGGGGCCTGCCATGAGCAAGGTGGGGGAACAATGGACAATAAGGGGGGGGTATGGGGAGGAACAAAGGACAATTGGGACCCAGCGTGGCGGGAACCAATATGTGTGTGGGGGGGAAAGAACAAAAGGAGGAGCCAGCATACTTTGTAACTTTGTCAGTGCCGTAGGTGGCTGCTATTTGTATACATTGAGTATGCAAGAAAATAATTTCACTGTGCCTAGTCACCCGTGACAATAAAGTATTCCAAACCCAAGCACCCAGAGAAAACCCACGTGGTCAAAGAGAGAACGTACACACCCCATATAGACTAGCACCAGTCAGGATCAAACCTGGGTCTCTGGCATTGTAAGGCAGCAACTCTATATCACTACGCCACCCCATTCAATATGGATCTACATCTAGAGTGGAGGAAATACCAAACACATCATTACCTGTTATCACCCGAGATAGGTGCTGTCCTTGGCCACTCTTTCCACTGACAAAGTCCGCCAAACCAACAATGACAAGTCCACAGATGGTGAAGAAAATTCCTACCCACTGGCTGACTATTAACTTGCGGCCCAAGAAGGCAACAGAGAGCAGTCCAGTAAAGATAATCACAGCTCCTCGAAGCATCTGGAAGCTGGAGGCACTGGTCAAGCTCAAAGCTGGAGAGAGATGTATCAACATAATAGGTGTTAGAAAATTTAAAACTAGAAAAAGCAGATTCACAACAAGTAGGGAGATAAGTTTAGACTTTCAAGATACAACGTGGAAGCATGCACTCTGGCCCACTGAGTCTGCGCTGGCCAGCGATCATCCTGTACACTAGCACCACCCAGCACACCAAGGACAATTTAGTTTTTACCAAAGTCAATTAACCTACAAACCTGCATGTCTTTGGAGTGTGGGAGGAAATGAGAGCACTGGAAGAAAACCTACGCAGTCATGGGGGAGAATGTATAAACTCTATACATACAGCACCCGTAGTCAGGATCAAACCCAAGTCTCTGACGCTGTAAGGTAGCAACTCTACAGCTGTGCCACCCCTATTGAGAATTGGGATGTTATGGGAATATCATTGAATACACACAATTGACAGATGGTAGTGTCAGCATCATGGCTAAGTTACCAGACTAGTAACTCTGGTGCCTGAACCACCAAACACTGTTACAAATCCCAACACAGGAGTGTAGGATCTATTACAGATAGATACAGATACAGCACGGAAACAGGCCCTTCGGCCCACCGAGTCCGCACTGACCAGCGATCCCCGCACATTAACACCGTCCTACGCACACTGGGGACAATTTAGATTGATGCCAAGCCAATAAACGTTGTGGAGTGTGGAAGGAAACCGAAGATCTAAGTAAACCCACCCAGGTCACGGGGAGAACGCACAAACTCCGTACAGACAAGCACCCGTGCCACCCCCAATTAATCAGCTCATTCTTAATGCAGCCCTGCCGTTTGCCTTTTACAAATTACCCAGTTTTTTTTCCATTACTAGTCAGCAAAGAAACAAATACACAATTCCACTGATTAACTCCCAAAGGCCATTCCAAATAGGAGATCCATTTTAATCACAAGGTTATATAGACATTCTTCAAACACTTAGTAGACTTACCAATGTACATAATGCTAGTGGCCAACATGTCACACAGAGCAGGGGGAAGGAAAATGAAAGAGTTGAAGCTCCTGGCAGAAGCCATTTGTGGTTCTGGTTTTTGTCGATCATAGCACAAAACTATATGGAAAGCAGCCAGACAGCAGACTTCCCCAAGGAACATTCCCACTGCCTAAAACAACAAAAATGTTAAATTGTGTATGGTCTTGTTTAAGGTCAGACAGCATTGGCTTTCAACGGAAGATTTTAAATACCGGTGTAAAGCAAGCATGGATCCAGTTTGCTTTACATACAATAGATTTCTTTTCTGAAGAGGTAACCAAATGGATTGATAAGCAGGGTAGGAGACATTGTCTACAAGGTCCCACATGGTAGCTAGCCAATTGGAAACTTATTTTGGAGGAGAATGCATTGGCATGGTTAGCAGGTTTGTAGATAACACCAACATAGTTCACAACATGATATAGATCAACTGGAAAATTGGGCACAGGAATAGCAGACAGCATTTAAAATCAGACAGTGAGATGGGATGCACTTTGGGAATTTAAACCAGGACATTTAAAGGAAACCAGACAGGACCTGCATAGCAAATGGCAGAGACCAGTGAATGTGGAATGGAGATCATGTACAAGGTCCTTGAAAATGGCAGCACAGGTAGACAGGTCGTGAGGAAGGAATATGGTGTGCTCTTCATCAGCAGAGGCACTGAGAAAACGGGCTGGGCCACACAAGTTGTACAAAACATTGCCTAGGCTGCACCTTGCACGATTTTGTGCAGTGCTCGTTGCCACACAGGAAACATGTTATTAACTAGGGGATGCAGAAAGGATTCAGAAGGTCACCACCTAGTTTGGAGGCTGTGAGTTAAAATAAGAATTTAGATGGGTTGGAGGCAGAGGTAAGATGACAGCAGCATACACAATTGAAAGTAGATATGATAGGCAGAGTCTATTTCCTATGGTATCCAAAACTAGAGGGTATCCATTTAAAGGCAAGAGAGGAGATTTGAAAGGGATCAGTGTGACAGATTTGCTAGTTCTCTCCATCCCCTCCCTGTCTGTATTGAGTAGTTAGCATGTGGAGTATACCATAGGTGGAGGAGGCAGGAAAGTAACATTTAATTGACATCTGAATCTTAACAGGTACATGAATGAGTGGGCAGAGTGATATGGAATTAATGCAGTTATGTAAAATTAATGTAGATACGCATGATGATTGGCATAGACATAGTAGTTCTATGTTGCACAATTACTAATATTTTCTTGCCTCATTAATCATTGCTCTCATGTATGGATAGAGTGGTTGTTTAGAGTAGCCTCAAGTTAAATTGTCACATGTTATGGCTGCAGCTGCTAGCTAGCACATACTCGCCTGAAGGAAAGGATGATTGAACTTGTGAATTGCTGATCCATGGCAACCCTCAGCACTGAAGTCATCTGCCCACCTGACAAGTTTAAAAACAATGGTAAAAATAATGCTTTGCAACACATTGAGAACTTTGTCATGTGATAGGAGCAGAATTAGGCCATTTGGCCCATCAAGTCTACTCCACCATCCAATCACGGCTGATCTATCTCTCCCTCCGAACCCAAATTTGTCATTTGATGTTAGCTTCTACCAACATTTTCCTTAGTCAATAAATGTTAACACCTTATAGCCATGGATGTTCCTAGGAGTCTAGACAAAATGTGCACATTATTTTAAATGTGCACTTAAAATAAGAGTTTTTCAAGTTGGAGTCAGCAGTCTGTTGTCATTCAGTTGGAGTCAGCAGTTTTTCCAGGTCGCGTTCATTACCAGCATACGATTGCTGGCCCCAAACAGCAGTTCAGTAGACCATGGAGATATGAAAGTACCAACCACATTGCAGAAGGTCTAAATTCACCAAACCAAACTCGGCAAGGGAGCACATTTACTCCTTTAAGGAATCCCAACTTTAAAGATAAATAAATCAGCCAGTTGCTTTATGGTAACTATCACCAGTAGCCAGTTAAACTTTTGAATTAAGTGAATGTTATAAACAATTTGCAGCTATTGTACCGAGATTTGAATTCTGTATGAGATTGTTAGTCCAGATCCCTGACAAATTACACCTTAGTCACGACAGCAAAAATCACACTACTCAGACTGAAGGTCTGAAGAAGGCTCCCGACCCAAAACCAGAGATCTTGCTTGACCCATCCAGTTACCTCATCTTTTTTTTAAACCAGCATCCGTTGCTCCTGGTGTCTATAACAATAGCATTTTTTTGTATTCACTATCCAACTAGTTTCTATTTCAAATGTAACAGCTTAGGCTGATAAAGCAGGCAAAAACCTTTGATGAGTATTGTGAGTATTATTAGGCAATTTCCACCATCGCCCCTCATCTAAGTTCTAACCATTGTAGACCAGGGCCAGGAAACATTAACAGCAAGATTACCAATGATAATGGCAGTACTCAATATGGACTGCACGAGGGAGAGTTATGGGGAGCAATCACATGCTCATTCGATACCCATTGTACAAACAAGCAGGGAAAAAGCATTTCCCCAGCCAAAATACATGGATGCCAACTGTTGCCTCCATCTCATCTGCTACCACCTTGGCATTAAACAAACGCCAGGCCTTCATGGTCATAAATAATTCAGTATCACAAGCTTCATTTGAAGAGCTAGTCCTTGTGGATTAAAATGTTGGACACATTTATGGTACTGCTCTCATCTAGTAATTGACCAATAGTTGGCAAGGGCTATTTGGCTGAGCAAATAGCCAAGACAGGAGTGCTTTCAGGATATCCTGCTTCCAAATGGAGCACTGAACGCTAGGTGTAATACCTCTAGCAGGAAGAACTGAACAGGCTTTGTGTTATAAGAAGAGTACATCATCCCAAATTAGGGATTTAGAACAAATTTGGCAAGCTATGAAGAGTGACACAAGATTGTCATGGAATGTAGATCAGTTACAGATAAGTGGAGAAGTGGCAGTAGGAGTTTAATGTGACCAAACGAGGTATCACACTTGGGACGTCAAATGCAAGGAGAAAATCTACAGATAAAGCCAAGACCCTTAACACAACTAATGTACAGATGGACACTAAATGCTGGAGTAACTCAGGGGTCATTTTCTCCAGAGATGCTGCCTGTCACTGAGTTATTCCAACATTTTGTGTCTATCTTTGATTTAAACCAGCATCTGCAGTTCTTTCCTACACAATGTACAGATGGATCAAGTCCAAGTTCATAGCTTCTTGAAAGCACCAAGTAGATAGCAGTAAAGGCTGCATATGGTATAGTGGTTTTCAGTGGCCAGGGCATTGTACACAAGATTTAGGAAGTCATGTTACCAGGGATTTCAATGGTCTTGGTTGGACTGCTTTTGGAATATTGTGTGCAGTACTGGTCATCCCATTACAAGAAGCAAGTCAAAGCTTCGAGAGGGTACAGAGGATGTTTACCAGAGTGCTGCCTGGATTAGAAGCTATTAGTTACAAGGACAGGTTGGACAAACATGTTTTATTTGGGGCATGGAGGTTGAGGGGAGACCCAATAGAAGTATAAAAAGTTATGAAAGGCATATACAGGACAAAAAGACGAAAAATAGGTGCAGGAGTATACAATAGGTGCAGGAGTAGGCCATTTGGCCCTTTATCCATTCAATGTGATCATGGCTGAACATCCACAATCAGTACCCCGTTCTCCCCATATCCCTTGACTCCGCTATCTTTAAGAGCTCTAACTCTCTCTTGAAAGCATCCAGAGAACCGACCTCCACTGCCCTCTCAGGCAGAGAATTCCATAGACTCACAACTCTGTGTGAAAAACTATTTCCTCATCTCCGTTCTAAATGCTTACCCCCTATTCTTAGGAATTCAGCCTTTCGAGACAGCACTGTCATTCAATATGATCATGGCTGATCATCTAAAATCAGTACCCCGTTCCTGCTTTTTCTACATATCCCTCGATTCCTTTAGCCCCAAGAGCTATATCTAACTCCCTCTTAAAAACAACCAGTGAATGGCCACCACTGCCTTCTGTGGCAGAGAATTCCAGATTCCCAACTCTGGGTGAAAACGGTTTTCCTCATCTAAGTCCTAAATGGCCTTCCCCTTATTCTTAAACTGTGACCCCTGGTTCTGGACTACCCCAACATTGGGAACATTTTTCTTGCATCTAGCCTGTCCAATCCTTAAGAGTTTTATATGTTTCTATAGGATCTCCTCTCATCCTTCTCAATTCCAGTGAATACAAGCCCAGTCGACCCATTGTTTCATATGTCAGTCCTGCCATCCTGGGAATTAACCTGGTGACCTCCCTCAATAGCATTAATATCCTTTCTTAAAATAGGAGACCAAAATTGCACACAATATTCCAGGTGCGGTCTCACCTGGGCCCTGTACAACTGCAGTAGGACCTCCTTGCTCCTACATTCAAATCCTCTCGCAGCCAAAATGCCATTAACTTTCTTCACTGCCTGCTGTACATGCATGCTTACTTTCAGTGGCTGATGCACAGCCAGCTTTGTTGCACCTCCCCTTTTCCTAATCTGACACTATTCAGATAATAATCTGCCTTCCTGTTCTTGCCACCAAAGTGGATAACCTCACATTTATCCATATTATGCTGCATCGCCATGCATTGCCCACTCACCCAACCTATCCATGTCACCCTACAGCCTCATAGCATCGTCCTCGCAGCTCGCGCTGCCACCCAGCTTTGTGTCATCCTCAAACTTGGAGATGTCACATTTAATTCCCTTGTCTAAATCGTAAATAACTGGGGTCCCAGCACCGAGACTTGCGGCACCCCACTAGTCACTGCCTGCCATTTTGAAAAGGACCCGTTATTCCTACTCTTTGCTTCCTGTCTGCCAATCAATTTTCTATCCATGTCAATACTCTACCCCCAATACCATGTGCTATAATTTTGCACTAAAGCCCAGATACAGATAGGGCAGAGAGTCAAAAATGTTTTCCCCTGACCCGAGAACATGGTTTTAAGGTAAGAGCGAACAGTTTACATGAAATTTAATAGGAATCCGAGGGGTAACTTTTTCATACAAAGGGTGGTGGGTGTATGGAACAAGCTGCTAGAAGAGGTAGTTGAGGCTGGGACTATTCCAACGTTTAAGAAACAGTTAGTTAGGTACATGGATAGGACAGGTTTGGAGGGATATGGACCAAGCACAGGCTGGTGGGACTAGTGTAGCTGGGACATGTTGGCCAGTTTGGGCAAGTTGGGCCTGGTTCATGACTATATGATAAGACTCCATGAGTGGAGAATATTTTTTTTAATAGAGAATTGTGGGTGCCTGGAACACTGCCATGGATGGTAGCAGAATCTGATACGATGCATAAATTAGAGAAATAAAAATACAAGTTGTATTGAGGGCTGGGATATCAACATTCCCTCTCAGTCCCACTTAATAGCAGGATTTGTTAGTACCCTGCATTCCACCTCCAGACCTGGGTGCAATGAAAGATATTCAAGTGTAGATCAGTGTCTCAGAAGTTAATAGGAACACCAAATTCACCAGAATTAGCAGTAAAGCAAGCTGATAAAGGCTAGATCAATAATATTGAATGCAGATGCATCACTTTCAATGCTAAACATTTGAAGCAATCCCCATCCCACAAACTAGAACAAAAAATAAAAAATAAAAGCTTGTTATTTGTCTTTAGCACTTCTAGTCAATGTTAAAAGGAATAGATAGCAATTACTTCAAAATGTTGTAGTGCAATAAACATAAAGGGAAACGTGTATCATGAGAAGGTGCTTAACCTTTAAGCAAGTCTACATCTTTCAATGTGGCAGCAGAAGTAGATAAGTCTGCTCTTCAGCTGAATAGGATCAGGGTCAGCCGCATGGGGTCAGATAGCTAAACATATATTCTGCAACTGATTATTCACAGCCCTCCAAGGACTTAAAGACTGACAGGGACTTATTCCAAAGACTTGCAACATCAAACGTTTCTCCTCAATTAACTTAACCTGTAGGTCTACAGCCTTTACTCAACCTCCAGCCACACTCCCAGTACCATGCAAATTCACTCACTTCAGTACAGGTCATTCCTTCATCTCTGAATCAACACTATATTCCATGGGACTTGTAGCTGTAGAACACAGTCAAATAAGCAAGAACAGCATCAGCCCCAGGGCCCAATGGCATTCCATACAGGCTCTTTAAGAACACCCCTGGTGCCCTGAAATACCTTTGGAAGTTAATGAAAGTGGCATGGGGGAAAGGAATCATACAAAAGGCATGGCGAAGGGCAGGAGGGATCTTAAGTCCCAAAGAAAAGAACCCTTCAACCGTTAACCAATTCCGCCAGATCAATCTTCTGAACGTGGAAGGAAAGATCTTCTTTGGTGTTGTGGCCCAAAGACTCTCAGCATTTTTGCAGAGCAACAACTTAATTGACACGTCAGTGCAGAAAGCAGGGGTACGTGGTTTCTCAGGATGTCTGGAACATGCAAACCAGACATCATCTGGCACCAGATACAAACTGCTAAGAAGGAAAAGAGAGATTTGCATGTGTTTTCTTAGATCTTGCCAATGCCTTTGGTTCGGTGCCCCAAGAGACTCTTTGGGCAGCTTTTAATTTCTTCCAGGTACCAGTGGTCATCATGAAGCTGGTAAAAGCTTACTTTCAGGACCTCCAGTTCTGCGTCACAACACAGGACAACACCACCGCCTGGCAGCACCTTGAGGTAGGCATAATGGCAGGCTGCACCATTTCTCCTCTGGTTTTCACCATGGCAATGGAGCTCATCATTCGAGCATCACGATGGGTGGTCGGAGGGGAACGCTTGAAGAGTGGGCTGCATCTTCCTCCAATCAGGGCGTACATGGATGACATGTCCACAATAACAACAACAAAAGCATGCACCAAACGCTTGCTGGATAAACTCCAGAAACATCAAATGGGCACGAATGGAGATTAAACCCAGCAAATCCTGCAGCATTTCCATCGTCAAAGGCCGGCTCACTGACGAAAGGTTCCGCATCAATAACGAGACAATACCAACTGTCCTGGAGAAGCCTGTCAAAAGCCTTGGGCGATGTTACACCACATACCTCAAGGATGCAGAGCAGGTGGAACAACTCAGGCAGGATACAATCAGTGGCCTCATGCAAATCAACAACACTGCTCTCACAGGGAAGCTGAAGCTTTGGTGCCTTCAATTCGGTCTACTGCCCTGACTCATGTGGCCAATTACCATCTATGAGGTCGCTGTATCCCATGCCAACCAGCTGGAGAGACAGGTGAACTGACAAGTGAGGAAGTGGCTTGGGCTACTGAGATGCCTCAGCAGCATAGGGCTTTATGGGAATGGAGCCCTCTCACTGCCGGTCTCAAGCCTGGTGGAGGAATACAAATGTGCCAAAGTGAGGCTGGACATGACACTAACAGAATCCTGGGACCCAATAATAAGAGGTGTCGCTCCAACCCGAGCAACAGGGAAGAAATGACTACAGCAACAGTGGTACTGGGCGCAAAATCCACCCGCCAACACCAGGACATAGTGGGCCATGTCCAACAAGGCCGAGGGGGCTTTGGCCTGGGTGCAATGAAACCTACCTGGCAAAAGGCTACTCCAGCTGAACGTTGGCACCTGGTGGTGGAGGAGGTGCGCCACCAGGAAGCAGCAGCCATGTGTACCAAAGCCATATGCCCAGCCAAACAAGGCCCCTGGATGTAGGTATGTTACAAAACTTACCTTGAGCAGCGCTGCAGTTCTGCCGCTCCCCGTGTGCGTGACTTTGGCGCCTTTCAGAGGGGGGCGGGCTTAAAGTGCCGTTTTTCTGCAGACTTGGAAAATCGATCCATGTCGGGCGATTTCGTTGCGGAAGAAAAATCGCTCCAACATTTCATTCATGAAGGTATTTTTAAATTACGCTAGATTATTTATTACCTAGAGTAATTTAAAAATCACCTTCAAAAGCCGTGAGCGCCGACAACGGGAAGAATTTTGCGTAGGGGAGGAAAAAAGGTACACAGTTTATTTTTATATTAAAAGTTGGTTTTTAGGGAGGCTTTAATCACATTTTCATGTTGCGAAATGGGGTCCAAAAAAATGAACCAACAGTATTTTCCCTCCCGACTTCACCGCAAACCGCAACGTTCCAATCCACTGCATTTCACTAAAACCCACTCGCTAGTTGATTTAAATGGCCATTAATTTACAGGCATTAAACACTAAATTCCTTCCATTTGGCCTGGAAATTAATGAAAATGAGATTTTTAAATTATGTTATATTGTGGATTATTGTGTGAATGTTATTTGGACACTTAGGCAATTAAAAAAAAGTTTATCTTTTCTTAAGAAATGGATAGATGTTTAGATCTACTAATTGAATTTTGTAATTAGCTACAATTAGATAACTAACTAATTATATGGTTTACTTTCAGGTCATCCAAGTAAGATTGTTTCATATTTGTTTCAGAATGCTTCAATCTATAATAACTGAAAATTTCATTGAGTTCTCTTAATTTTTAAGAAAGTTATGGGCTTTTGACTATTCTAGATCACAGCTTTTGAGTTAAGTCAATTGAAAGGCAATGGGGAACAAGATGCTAATTTCCGAGCTTGAAAATGGTCATAACTTTCTTAATACTGAAGATATGAAAGTGAATTAGGTGTCAAATTAAACTTCTTTTTATGCTTTATCTGATGGGATAAATTGCAGACTTGATTTTTAAAATCTCAAAATTTTGTAACATTGCTACTGGATGACGTGGGATGGCGTTGAGAGGAGGAAGATCTTATGGAGAGAGCTGTGGACCATAGAGTCAAATAAGTTGAGATTCATTATCAGAGCCACATATGACGTCCTTCCCTCTCCCACAAACCTAAATCTTTGGCTGGGATAGGATCCAGCCTGCCCCGTGTGCAGTTCCAGCAAACCTCAAGCACATCCTGGTTGGCAGTAAGACCAGCCTAACACAAAGCAGATACACCTGGTGACACAACCAGGTGCTGAGGTGTTTGGCCGTTGAACTCCTGTGCAAGAGACTTACCACCAACGCCATGCCTATCAATGCCCAGATAACATTCCCGCAAATACCATCCTTCATCTGGGAAGGAGAGAAACGGAGGACTAACCCCTCGCCTCTCAACTCATGCCCACTGAACGCAGCCAGGGACTGGGAAATACGTGTTGACCTAGGCCAGAGGCTTTTGTTCCCAGTTGAAATCGTAGTTATCAACCTGCGACCAGACCACGTTCTCTGGTCCAACTCCTGTCGGCGTGTTTTCATCATTGAGCTAACGGTCCCCTGGGAGGAGGCTGTGGACGAGTCTTATGAAAGGAAAAAAGCTTTGATATTCAAATCTTGCAGCAGAGGCAGAGGAGAGAGGTTGGAGGGTGAGGGTGTGCCCAGTGGAGGTGGGGTGCAGGGGCTCTGTACCAGTTCCACCGCAAGGCTCCTGAGGGAAGTAGGAGTCAAAGGGCAGGCACAAAGGAGGGCAATAAAAGAACTTACCAATGCCGCCGAACGGAGCAGTCACTGGCTGTGGCGGAAGAGGAAAGATGCTGTCTGGTAAGCCAAGTGATCATCTAGAGGCTAACCATAAGACACACACCCAGGTCTGATCAACCTGTGATGGGCCTGCCTCGACTGAGGGCGTCTTGTGATAAAAGGCCAAAACAACCGGTGACGTTGAGGTACACAACTGAAGATGTGTCTGATTGTTAGCAAATTCATCTAGTGGTCATACCCAAGAATGTCAATTGGAGTGAAAACTTAGGGATTGTAACACCCAGTCCTACTAATCAATCTGCTAACACAAATTTGTAGATACCAAATGGATGGGAAAGGCACGTCCTAGATCCTGCAACCCAGCTTTTTGAAGGCAGCCATGGAGATAGGGAATGCTCTGGTTATAATTTTCCAACAATCCACAAATTCTAGATTTATTTCCAGATTGGTAGGTGGCAAATGCAACTCCAGTACTTGAAGGTTAGGAAAACTGTTAGCCTGACCATGCAACAGGAAAAAACATAGATTAGAATGCATTAAGTGTTAAACAAGATCATTGGATCATATTATCAGTGTTAACACAAATGTAAAAAACAGTAATAGCACAAACTAGCCCTTCTGCACACACCAGTTACAATGTCCAACATCCTACAATCTCTCAATCATGCCTCCATTTCAGCTTTCACCAAACCAGCATATTCAGTGTTGCCTCATTTCACACCTCAGTGGGATTGGAATCCTTTGAGCACTTAGTGGTCCCTGGTCATGTCAGAACAAGGTTAAAATCCAGAGAAAAGTACAGTGCACGACAAAAGGTCAGCAATTTCAATGCATTTATGGCAACTTGTCACACATCACTCAATATACCAGTGTTAAAGAAGGAACTGCAGATGCTGGAGAATCGAGGGTTACACAAAAAGCTGGAGAAACTCAGCGGGTGCAGCAGCATCTAAGGAGTGAAGGAGATAGGCGACGTTTCGGGTCGAGACCCTTCTTCAGACTCAATATACCAGCACAGGCAGCATCCTGGCAAATCTTCACTATCCATCTCAAAGGAGACTGTAACAAGCACAATAGACAATTAACAGTGGTATTTATCTCATTAGGCACGCTGAGCTGATACTCTTGCTTATAAGAATTGAGGAGATTTCATTTTAAGATACAAAAAATCTTATAGGATTAATGTTTTCCCCTGGTCAAGGGAATCTAGACCCCTAAACACCCCGTTATAGATATTTTCTTTATTCTACACTTACTCCCCACCATCTCCTACTGAAAGCAAGCTTGTTTGTCTCTCCTAGTTTTGACAAAGGTTCCCAGATCTAAACATTAACCATTTTGCCTTCCACTGATTCTGCCTGATAAATTGTTTGTCCAGGATTTACAGAATGCATTTCAGAGTTCATCATTCTGAATTGACAGGAGAAAAATGGCTTCACTCAGTAGTGGGGGAAATCTGTTATTCTCTAATAAAGAGGGCCATGAAGGCTCACCATGTATATTCAAGATGGAATTTAGAGAAAGGAAATCATGGAATGTGTATTTAATGCATACACTAAAGATGGACACAGGCAAATTCAACCATGATCTAATTGAATGAAACAGCAGTAAGAGGGACAAATGACCCCATCCTGCTTCCATGTTATTTCCTTAGAGACCAAAGCAGCACTGGTATCGTAGATGAAGCCTACTGCAGTCATCATGACCTTGCACTACAATCCTCATGCAATACACTATTTGTTTTGATCAACATCAACTTAAAAGTCAGACTAAAAATCAGAATATTGGGTTATAAAAGTTAAGAGGTCGTGTTACATTTGTACAAGACATTGATGAGGTCACATTTAAAGGCCGTATTTAGACAATTGTGTTCCGTTTTGGTCACCCTGTTATAGGAAAGATGTTGTCATGCTGTAAAGGGTGCAGAGCAGATTTAAGAGGATGTTGCCAGGACTCGAGGGCCTGAGCTAGAGGGAGGGTGTTGAGCTGGCTAGAACTTTATTCCTTGGAGAGCAGGAGGAAAAGGGGTGATCATAGAAGTGTACAAAACCATGAGACGAATAGGTCAGATAAATGCACGGAGTCTTTCACCCAGAGTAGGGGAAATCAAGAACAAGAGGACAGGATTAAGGGGAGATATTTAATAGGAACCCGAGGGGTAACCTTTTTTACCCAAAGGGTGGTGGATACATGAAACGAGCTGCCAGTAGAGGTATGTATAAGAAGGAACTGCAGATGCTGGGTTAAACCGAAGATAGACACGAAAAGCTGGAGCAATTCAGCGGGACAGGCAGCATCTCTGGGGAGAAGGAATGGGTGACATTTCAGTTCTACACCTTTCTTCAGACTGGTTAGGAATAAGGGAAACAAGATATATAGACAGTGATGTGGAGAGGTAAAGAATAATGAATGAAAGATATGCAAAAAAGTAAGGATGATAAAGGAAACAGGCCATTGTAAACTGTTTATAAGGTGAAAATTAGAAGCTAGTGCGACTTGGGTGGGGGAGAGATAGAGAAGGAATGTCGGGGCTACCTGAAGTGAGAGAAATCAATATTCATACCACTGGGCTGTAAGCTGCCCAAGCAAAATATGAGATGCTATTCCTCCAATTTGCATTTAGCCTCACTCCAACAATGGAGGAGACCGAGGACAGAAAGGTCTATGGGTAGACACAAAATGCTGGAACGGGAAGGAGAATTAAAGTGTCCAGCAACCGGGAGATCAGGTTGGTTCAGGCGGGCAAGAACGAAGGTGTTCCGCGAAACGATCGTCCAGTCAGCGTTTGGTCTCGCCGATGTACAAGAGTGCACATCTTGAACAAAGGATACAGTAGATGAGGTTTAAGAAGGTGCAAGTGAACCTTTGCCTAACCTGAAAGGACTGTTGGGGTCCCTGGACAGAGTCGAGGTTTGGGTGGGAATGGATGAGTTAACCAGAGTTGCAGAGGGGATGGTCTCTGTGGAAGGCAGAAAGGCATGGAAATGGGAAAATGTGCCTAGTGGTGCGATCCCGTTGGAGGTGGCGGAAAATTCGGAGGATTATGTTTTGTATGCGACGGCTGATGGGGTGGAAGGTAAGGACTAAGGGGACTCCGTCTCTTGCGACTAGGGGTAGGGGGAGCAAGGGCGGTACCGAGGAGACACGAGTGAGGACCGCATCTATGATGGGAAAGGGGAATCCCCGTTCCCTAAAGAACGAGGACATCTCGGATGCAGCGTAGATGGAGGAATTCAGAGTAGGGGATAGAGTCTTTGCAGGAAGCAGTGTGGGAAGAAATCTAGTCAAGACAGTAGAGGAAGTCAATAGGTTTGTAATAGATGTCAGTCAATAGTCTATTTCCTGTGATGGAGACTGTGAGATCAAGAAAGGGGATAGAGGTATCGGAGATGGTCCAAGTATATTTGAGCGCAGGTTGAAAATTGGTGGTGAAGTTGATGGAAGTCCATGATTTCTGTATGGGTGCAGGAGGTAGACCCGATGCAGTCAACAATGTAACAGAAATAGAGTTTGGGGATGGGGCCAGTGTACGCCTGGAACAGGGATTGTTCAACGTACCGTACAAAGTGGCAGGCATAGCTGGGGCCCATGTGGGTGATAGTAGAGGGAAATTGGGTGGTTCTGCAGTCAAGGAAGAAACAGAGGGCTTTAAGTCCTTCCTGGTGGGGGATGGAAGTGTAGATAATAAACAATTAACAATAGGTGCAGGTGTAGGCCATTTGGCCCTTTGAGCCAGCACCGCCATTCAATGTGATCATGGTTGATTATCCCCAATCAGTAGCCCGTTCTTGCCTTCTCCCCATAACCCCTGTAGTGTGACTGAACGTCCATAGTAAAAACGAGAGAGTGGGGACTCGGAAAGCAGAAGTCATTAAAGAGACGAAGGACATGTGAGGTATCTTGGACATAGATCCGGGGGGGGGGGGGGGGGAAGATTGCAACTTTCACGTGGTCAGCCCTGTTTCGACGAATGCAATTAACCTGGTGTGCACAATCAAATAATATCAAATAGAACAAGTTGTCCTACAACTTTAGGCTGTGCACACCATATGCAAGAAGAAGAAGACATAGGTAGGCAGAAATTGGACCGGGGGGATATGATGGAGACGAGGTATGTGGAAATAATTTCCGTGGGACAGGAGCACACAGAAACAAAGAATCTGCCAAGGCAGTTGAGTTTGTGGATTTGGGGAGAAGGTAATGGTGTTGAGATGAAGGCTTGGTGCTCATCTATAGGATCATGGAGCAAGGATAAGTAGGAGGAGGTGTCTAAGAGTTGTCGCCTGGCCTCAGCCCAGCAGAGGTCAGCGTGCCAGACTTCCACAGCACCTCCCTTGTCGGCGGGTTTGATTATAATGTAGGGGTTGCTGCAAATTGAGCGGAGGGCTGTACTTTCAGAGAGGGTGAGGTTGGAGTAGGTAAGGGGGGGTGGGGGGGGGGGGGGGTGGGTGGAAAAGTTGAGACAGTTGATGTCATGCCAGCAGTTAAAAACAGAGGTCTAGAGAGGGTGGAAGGCCATTCTGGGGAGAAACAGTTGAGATAGATATATCATAATGCTTAAGAGACATTTGGACAGGTGCATAGATAAAATAGCTGCAGAGGGTTATGGGCCAAGTACAGGCAGGTGGGACTAGTGCAGATGGGGCATGGTGGTCAGCATGGACAAATTGGGCCAAAGGGCCAGTTTCTATAGTGCATGACCCAATGACAATCACATCTCCACGGATGCCATTTTATACATCAAGTATTGCGGCATTGACTTCTTTTTTTTTAAACACTGTGATGCATGAGAAATGTAATGCTTTGGATTTCATTGAAGTGTACCGCTCCACATACTCTATTCTGTACCTCATTGTTACTATTCAATTCCTTCCCTTACCCCCACTTCCCATCCAAATTTGGAATCTAAACACGCCAGTAATTAAAATGTTAGCAGTTGCAAATAAAATATACAGTTTAAAAAACAAATGGGGAGATTAATGTCCTCACAAGTACAAAGTGCCTGCCCTTTAACAGCTGAGCCCCGTTGACTACCAGGGTGCAGAGCCCTGCGGTGTGACTCAAGTTTTCTTGCCTTGCTTTTGAGGCGAATAAGGCACAAAACACGGGTTGAAATCCCACAATGGGATCACGGCATTAAAACCTGTTTAAATCATTAAACTCTGTTTAATGCAAAGATACAATTTAGTCCATACCCTTGCCCCATAGGAGGCCGAAATTAATTTCCTTCGCCGGATGGAATCTCGAATAGATGATATTAGGAACGACGACGTTGGTGGATTTCAAATAAACTGGATTAGAAGAGGATTTGCAAACAAAATCTCCAAATGCAAAATGCTAGCAGATTATCCATTGAGTGAGAGAGGGAGGGAGAGCTTCCATCAATGAAGCAAGCTGCAGCTGAACGAGGTGCCCGTCTCCCCCCCTCTCTCTGTGTGCACTGCAGCAGACACTTACTTGGCCGACAGTGTGTTAATGGAGCCAGTAACGAGCATCGCCGCTGCCAGGCACAACTGATACCTGGACCACGCCATCGAAGCGCTGAAATAAAGCAGATCCGGCCGGGCATCCGGCGGCTTTATAAAGGGAACTAACTCTACCCCGTCATTCCAGGAACCAGAAATCACATGATTAGTCAGCTGAGACCCGGTCACGCTGACAGAACAACTGCAACAAACTCCGTGCAACGACCAGCAGGCTGAATAAAAGCCGATCTCAACTCAACTAGCCTTCATTTCTGGGTTATTTTTCCGCTCTGGGGGAATAAATGTTGTAATTTTTAAGCCAGCTTCATGGTTTGCAATAATTATTTTTTTAATCTCATAACTTTCACTTCCCTTCCTGTGGGGATTTGAATAAAAAAGGTAAACAATTGCAGGGCCTTTGGGGAAAGGGTTTTGAATGGATATTTCTTTGGGCCTTTTGTACTGCATTATTTTCAGGGTTCTGATTCTTAGTAAATCATTCCATGGACCTCACAGTTGTTAAGACAACAAAGCAGTCATGTGATATGTTTTGCACTGCTTCTAACTGAGGTGGCAGTTTTGTAGAAGTGAATTTTAAAACAATTACAGATATCCCAAACTCTTGAGAATAAGTAAGTACGTAAGTTTATTGGCCAAGTATTCACATACAAGGAATTTGCCTTGGTGCTCCGCCCACAAGTAACAACACGACATACAGTGACTGTTACAAATTAACCTTGTTACTCAAAATTGGCGGTAGATAAAGGGAGTCCGCTAATTAAACCTAATTTTAACCTTCAGATAGATGATTAGTAGTTCTATTGTTACAGTTCTTTCACTAATGAATGATTCAAAACAAAAGTTTGCGGCTTGTGACTTTTAAAAGAATACTTTAAGAAGTCTGAGGTAGACAAAAATGCTGGAGAAACATAGAAATTAGGTGCAGGAGTAGGCCATTCGGCCCTTCGAGCCTGCACCGCCATTCAATATGATCATGGCTGATCATCCAACTCAGTATCCCGTACCTGCCTTCTCTCCATACCCTCTGATCCCCTTAGCCACAAGGGCCACATCTAACTCCCTCTTAAATATAGCCAATGAACTGGCCTCAACTACCCTCTGTGGCAGAGAGTTCCAGAGACCCACCACTCTCTGTGTGAAAAAATTCCTTCTCATCTCGGTCCTAAAGGATTTCCCCCTTATCCTTAAGCTGTGACCCCTTGTCCTGGACCTCCCCAACATCGGGAACAATTTTCCTGCATCTAGCCTGTCCAACCCCTTAAGAATCTTGTAAGTTTCTATAAGATCCCCTCTCAATCTCCTAAATTCTAGAGAGTATAAACCGAGTCTATGCAGTCTTTGTTCATAAGACAGTTCTGACATCCCAGGAATCAGTCTGGTGAACCTTCGCTGCACTCCCTCTATGGCAATAATGTCCTTCCTCAGATTTGGAGACCAGAACTGTACGCAATACTCCAGGTGTGGCCTCACCAAGACCCTATACAACTGAAGTAGAACCTCCCTGCTCCTATACTCAAATCCTTTTGCTATGAAAGCTAACATACCATTGGCTTTCTTCACTGCCTGCTGTACCTCCATGCCTACTTTCAATGACTGGTGTACCATGACACCCAGGTCGTGCTGCATCTCCCCTTTTCCTAATCGGCCACCATTTAGATAGTAGTCGGTTTTCCTATTTTTGCCACCAAAGTGGATAACCTCACATTTATCCACATTATACTGCATCTGCCAAACATTTGCCCACTCACCCAGTCTATCCAAGTCACCTTGCATTCTCCTAGCATCCTCCTCACAGCTAACACTGCCCCCCAGCTTAGTGTCATCCGCAAACTTGGAGATATTGCCTTCAATTCCCTCATCCAGATCATTTATGTATATTGTAAATAGCTGGGGTCCCAGCACTGAGCCTTGCGGTACCCCACTAGTCACTGCGGGTGACTCAACGGGTGAGGCAGCATCTATGGAGCGAAGGAATAGGTGACGTTTCAGGTTGAGACCCTTGAAATCTGAAAAAAGTTGCTTTCAAATTGTGTAAAATTACTAACGGTAACATATCTGCTTGTATTTCATGGATAGATTGAAATAAAAGGTATAATTTAAAAACCATTACAACAGAGGTGATAGTGCACCAGTACCAGTTGGTATGGGATATCGGTGACAAAGTGGCCAAACACAATCAGTAAAAATGAGTTGAATTAGCAAGGTTGCCGATTATGACTACTGGTAGGAGATTTGTGTTACAATGTCAACAAGGTTTGGAATTAAATATTTCAGGATACTTAATTTTTTATAAGGTGTGGGTAAAATTGAAGACAAAGTAGTGCAGCCTTGGTATAAAAAAAGGATAAAGCCAGATTAGCAGAAGGATTGTGGCTCAAGAAATTAAGACTTGGAATCATCCAGACAGACCCAAGAAAGGGCAAGAGATGGAAATAACAGGCAGATGTATTTCGGTCTCCAGCGTAATGGTTGTGCCATGCATAATGTAAATTGGGAAATTAGAATTACATGAAGCAAGGATAATATAATAATCATGGGGTACATTAATCCTCATATAGATAGGGCAAAATTAGCAGTACCAGTGTAGAAAATATTATTAAATCAAATGGAACAGTGTGGTATTGGGGGTAATATATTTCTGGTTTGGATTAGAGACACTATGTAAAAACAGGCTCTTTTGCCCGCTGAGTCCACGCCTATCATTTATCATCCATTCATACTAGTTCTATGTCACACTTTCTCAGCCACTCCCGATACTCTAGGTGCAATTTACAGAATCAAATTAACCCATATCTATCTCCCTGCCATTTACAGTGTCCTCCATAATGTTTGGGCCATATACCCATCATTTATTTATTTGCCTCTGTCATCCACAATTTGTAACAGAAAAACATCACATGTGGTTAAAGTGCACATTGTCAGATTTTTAAACCCCCCCCCCCCATTTCAGGGTGCCATAGTGTTTGGGACACAGCAGTGTCATGTAAATGAAAGTAGTCATGTTTAGTATTTTGTTGCATATCCTTTGCATGTAATGACTGCCTGAAGTCTGCGATTCATGGACATCACCAGCTGCTGGGTGTCTTCTCTGGTTATGCTCTGCCAGACCTGTATTGCAGCCATCTTTGGCTTATGCTTATTTTGGGGGGCTAGCCCCCTTCAGTTTTCTATTCAGAATATAATAGACATGCACAATTGGCTTCAGATCGGGTGATTGACTTGGCCACACAAGAATGATCAATTTTTTAGCTTTGAAAAACTGCTTTAGCAGTATGTTTGGGATCATTGTCTTGCTGTAGTATGAACCGCCGACCATGAGTTTTGAGACATTTGGTTGAACTTGAGTAGATAGGATGTGTCTAATCACTTCAGAATTCATCATGTTACTACCATCAGCAGTTGCATCATCAATGCAGATAAGTGAACCAATACCTTCGGCAACCATACATGCCCAGGCCATAACACTCCATCCAGTGTTTCACAGATGAGGTGGTATGCTTTAGATCTTGGGCAGTTCCTTTGCTCTGCCATACTTTGCTCTTGCCATCACTCTGGTATAAGTTAATCTTCGTATCATCTGTCCACAAACCTTTTTCCAGAAATCACATGTTGATAAACAGCAATAAAAGGGTGATGGAAAGACTGGAGGAAAGGCTAGTTGCTGAGAGCTCTCTTATACCTGCATTAAGGAGGCAATTAAACTCACCTGAGCAATTACAAACCATGTGAAGCCATGTGTCCCAAACATTATGGTGCCCTGAAATGGGTGGACTAAAGGACAAAGGACATTTATTGTCACATACACCAATTGGTGTAGTGAAATTTGACTTGCCATGCAGCACACAGATAAAGATAAGATACAACACTAAAGAATTAACAATGAACATAAAAACATCCCCCCACAATAGTTCCCACTGTGGGGGAAGGCACAAAGTCCAGTCCCATCCCCAAGTCCACCCATAGTCAGGCCTATTGAGGCCTCCGCAGTCGGCGCTACGGCGGCCCGATGTTTTAGGCCTTCTCGCCAGGTGTTGGCGTTCCGGCGTCGGGAGAATCCTCACAGCGGCTTGGGACACCTGGAATGGCTGCTTCCTTACCGGAGTCCGTGGTTTCCGAAGCCGACAAGGCCGCGCTGGATGGAGCTCCACAACTGGTGATCTCGCCAAGAGATCCCAGGCTCCCGATGTAAAAGTTCAGCACTGCCGCCCGCAGCCGGCCGTCCCGCAGCTCTGCGATGTTCACCTGCGGTCCCAGCATACTGGAGTTCCAGCGCGGCAACCCAGGCAAGGTATCACCCGCTCCGCTCCACGATAATGATCCAGCTCTGAGCCGCTGCCGAAGCCGAGGTTCTGGGTGGTCCCCTCAGGAAACGACGCTCCAGGCCTACTGGTAGGCTGCGAGGAGGGGTCGAAGTTGCAGCCCGGAGAAACGCTGCCTCTCCGACCAGGTAGGGACCCTGAAAAGTAGTTTCCCCCTTCCCCTCCCTCCCCACCCCCACCCCCCACATAAAAAAGACTAGAACTCCAAAACAAAACACTAAAACACTAAAAATAAAAGAAAGAAGTTAAAAAACAGACAGCTGCAGGCTGGGCAGCCATACCAAATGGACGGCGCCCCCTAACTATGTATAAACACTGCTATAATTTCTACATGGTGAAACATAAATGTATAAAAATAGCCTTTCTTAAAATCTGACAATGTGCACATTAACCACATGTGATTTTTTTCTATTACAAATCTCAAATTGTGGAGTACTGAGGCAAATAAATAAATGATGGGCCTCTGTCCCAAACATTATAGGTATGTTACAAAACTTACCTTGAGCAGCGCTGCAGTTCTGCCGCTCCCCGCGTGCGTGACTTTGGCGCCTTTCAGAGGGGTTTAAAGTGCCGTTTTTCCACAGACAAGGCAAATCGATCCATGTCGGGCGATTTCGTTGCTGAAGAAAAATCGCTCAGACATTTCATTCATGAAGGTATTTTTAAATTACACTAGATTATTTATTAACTAGAGTAATTTAAAAATCATCTTCTAAAGCCGTGAGCACCGACAACGGGAAGGATTTTACATAGGGGAGAAAATAAAGTGCACAGTTTATTTTTACATGAAAACCTGGTTTTTAGGAAGCCTTTAATCACATTTTCATGTTGCGAAATGGGGACAAAAAAAAATGTATGAACCGGCAGTGTTTTTCATGCCGCCTTCACCGCAAACCGCAATGTTCTAATCCACCGTATTCCACTAAAACCCACTCGCTAGTTGATTTAAATGGCCATTAATTTACAGGAATTAAACACTAATTTCCTTCTATTTGGCCTATAAATTCATGAAAATGAGATTTAAAAATCATGTGATATTGTGAATGATTGTGTGAATGTTATTTGGACAGTTAGGCAATTTAAAAAAGTTTATCTTTTCTTAAGAAATGGATAGATGTTTAGATCTAGTAATTAAATTTTGTAATTAGTTACAATTAGGTAACTAACTAATTATATGGTTTAATTTCAGGTCATCCAAGTAATATTGTTTCATATTTGTTTCAGAATGCTTCAATCTATAATAACTGAAAATTTCATTGAGTTCTCTTAATTTTTAAGAAAGTTATGGGCTTTTGACTGTCCTAGATCACAGCTTTTGAGTTAAGTCAATGGAAAGGCAATGGGGAACATGATGCTACTTTCTGAGTATGAAAATGGCCATAACCTTTTCAATACTGAAGATATGAAAGTGAATTAGGTGTCAAATTAAACTTCTTTTTATGCTTTATCTGATGGGATAAATTGCAGACTTGATTTCTTTTAATCTCAAAATTTAGTAACATTGCTAAACATTATGGAGGGCACTGTAGTTCATTTAGCACGTTAAAGCAAGTTAATGTTCGTGTTTATGCACGAAATAGAATAATTTGGATAAAATATTGATTAATGTTTCACCTGCTGAAACCTCTAGTACAATGTACTTATTACAAATTAATTCAGTGTTTGGCAAGAAGAAAAGCATGCGGTGAGCCATTTACTTCAACTGGTACTAAAAGCGGATGATGGTGGTGGGGCAGGTAGTGTCGAGAAAGCAGAGATTCTGCAGAAGGACTTGGATAGGTTGGGAGAGTGGGCAGGGAAGTGGCAGATGGAATATGGTGGTGCAAAGTGTGGAGTCATGCATTTTGGTAGTAGGAATAAAGGTGTGGTTTTTTTGCTAAATGGGGAAAGAATTCAGAAATCAGAGGTGCAAAGGGACTTGGGAGTGCTGGTGCAGATCCCTAAAATCCATTAATCTGCAAATCGAATCAGTAGTAAAGAAAGCAAACGCAATGCTAGCATTTTTTTTGAGAGGGCTTGCATACAAAAACAGGGATGTAATGCTGAGGCTCCATAAGGTGCTGGTCAGGATGCATTTGGAATATTATGAACAATTTTGAGCACCATATCTCAGGAAGGATGTGCTGGCTTTGGAGAGGGTCCATAGGAGATTTACAAGAATGATCCCAGGAATAAGTAGGTTAACATATGATGAGCGTTTGACGGTACTGGGCCTGTACTTACTGGAGTTTTAGAAGATGTTTCCACTAGTGGGAGAGTCTAGGACTAGAGGTCTTAGCCCCAGAATTAAAGGACATTCTTTTAGGAAGGAGACAAGGAGGAATTTCTTTGGTCAGAGGGTGGTGAATCTGTTGAATTCTTTGGCTCAGAAGGCTGTGGAGGCCAGGTCAGTGAATATATTTAAGGCAGAGATAGATAGATTCTTTGATTAGTACAATTGTCAGAGGTTATGGGGAGATGGAAGGAGAATGGGGTTAGGATGGAGAGATAGACCAGCCATGATGAAATGGCAGAGTAGACATGATGGGCCGCATGGCCTAATTCTGCCCCTATCATTTATGATCTTATAAGTTATGAACTGCTAACATCCATGTGGTCAAAATACTCATTCAGTGCTTTCAGCTGGGGACTTCCAGATGCAATAATGATGCTGAAATGGTGATATGCTCCCAATTTAGGTTGGTTTGTATAATAATAGGGTATTACAGACTATACTATTCCTATTAACCTTTGGCCCTTGTCTTCTTTATATTAGAATTAATGAGTTTAGATATTCTTGTCCAAGACATCTTGGCGAATTGCTGAAGTGCAACATGTACAAAGTTCCCAGAAATGGACATCGCAGGTAGAGAGGGAGATGAAGAAGTAAATTTTCTTGCTGACCTTAATCAGACAAGGAATGGAGTATAGAAGTTGGGATATTACATTACAGTTGTACAAGACGTTGGTGAGGCCGCATTTGGAGTATTGTGTTCGTTTTTGGTCACTCTGCTTTAGGAAATATGACATTACGTTGGAAAGAGTGCAAAGATTTATGAGGATGCTGACAGTACTCAAGGGCCCGAGATATAGGAAGAGAATAGAACTTTGGTAGTGCAAATGGTTGGGGAGTGATCTTATAAACAATTATGAAGGGAATAAATAGTGTGAATGCACAGAAGCTTATTCCCAGGTAGGGCAATCAAGAACCAGAGGGCATAGGTTTAAGATGAAAGGGAAAATATTTAATAAAAACCAGAGGAGCAACATTTTCATGCAGTGGTGAAGACATGGAACGAGATGCCAGAAGAAGTAATTGAGGTAGGTCCAATAATAACATTTAAAAGATTTTTTCAGGTGCCTGTATAGGAAAGGTTTAGAAGGATATGGGCCAAACATAGGCAAATGGAACCATGTTTGGAGCATCTTGGTTGTGATGGATGTGTTGGGCCTACATCCGTGCTCTATGACTCTACATAGGTGGTACAGGCTGCAGCCATGCTGCACAATAGCCAGAGGGAGATATTCTATATGGTATTGGGTTGAGTGAAAATGAATGAATGAATGAATGAATGAATGAATGAATGAATAGGTTTATTGGCCAAGTATCCACATGCAAGGAATTTGCCTTGGTGCTCCGCCCGCAAGTGACAACATGACATACAGTGACAGTTAAGAATGATACTTAAAATATTAAACATTAATAATAAAACATTATTGATTAAACATGTGAATTAAATAAAATACCAAAACAAAATGAGGCTACAGATTTTTGGTTATTGAGTAGAGCTACTACTCAAAGCTGTCTTGAGTATGTCTTTATGTCTGGCTGTGGCAGCTTTGACAGTCAGGAGTCGCCTTCCGGAGAGAAGTGATTCAAAGAGTTTGTGGCCAGGGTGAGAGGGGCCAGAGATGATCTTACCCGCTCGCTTCCTGGCCCTTGCAGTGTACAGTTCATCAATGGAGACAAGGTTGCAGCCAATAACCTTCTCAGCTGATCGGACGATTCGCTGCAGCCTCAAGGTGTCATGCTTGGTGGCTGAGCCAAACCAGACCATGGTGGAGAAAGTGAGGACAAACTCTACGATGGTCGTTTAGAATTGGACCATCATTGCCTGTGGCAGATTGTGCTTCCTCAGCTGCCACAGGAAGTACATCCTCTGTTGTGGCTTTTTGACACTGAATTGTTTTGTCCTGGATGATGCCCAGTCTCTGAAGTAGTGGGAAAATTAACCCATACAATTAAGTGGAGTCCTATTTAAATCATGATTGTGGTGGAGACACTTAGAAAAATCATGCGATGGAAAACTTGTCTGAAATAAACTTCGAGCTGCCATCGTAGCCACAGTTGCTGTATCAGTGGCAATGGCAATTTCTGGGATGTTGATCTTGCGGGAATTTGCAAAGTTATAGAATGTCAGGGGAGGTCGTGAAACCCACTCTGGATGGTGATCATTGACTGTCACATTTGTAGTGCAAATCTTTTTTTGCTACTTACATGTGAATCAGATCTTCATACCTGCAGACATGGTCATTTTCACTATCTTGGAAGCTGAGAATGGAATTGAACATGGCACAGTTAGCAAATATTCCTTCTTCTCACCATCTGGGGGAAAAGTTTTTGAGGAAACACCTAAATATGATTAGATCTGACACATGACCTTGAGGAACCCATGCAGTACCAACCTGCAGTTTAGTTCGACAAGCACAATCATCTTTCTTTATGTTATTATGGATTCATAAAGTTATACAGCACAGAAACCGGCCCTTTGCCATGTAATGTCCATCGACTAACAAGTACCTAAATATAATCATTTACCAGCACTTGGTCTGTAGTCTTCCATGCCTTGACTATCCAGATACCTTTTAAATGTTGTGAGAGCACCTGCCTCAACCAGCCTCTCGGGCATTGTGTGCCAGATTGCAACCATCCATTCACAGACTTATTTTTCTCTTATCCTCTTTAGGTTTAGGTTAGGTTAGAGATACAGTGTGGAAACAGGCCCTTCAGCCCACCGAGTCCGCACCCACCAACAATCCCTGCATTTATGTATAGTATTATCTAATCTGATTGGATAGCATGCAAAATAAAGCTTTTCACTGTACCTCAGTACAAGTGATAGCAAAAATTAAATAAACCTAAACCAAATCTTTAATGTGTTCTAGACTGAGTGGGACCCGTTAGGTCCCAGCATCACCGGGAGGACTGGTCCCCCAAAGCAATATTCCACCTCTCCACCAATTCCAATATTAGTGGCCAGGGGGGGGGGGGGCTTTCTGAAGTGCTATTATGGGTGTTGTGGGCTGAAGGGACTGGTTTCCAGAGGACTAGTATGGACATTGTGGGCTGAATGGTTTCTTCGACTGGCGGCTCAGTCACTCAAGCCTGTTGTGCTGGCAGCTCACTCACTCATGACTGGTGGGCTGGCAGTTGACTCACGGATATTCCTTGAAATTCCATTTCAAGCAGGGTGCAAGGCCACCAAATTCAAGTGCAGTTTCTTACCACTTCAAGCAGGGTGCAAGGCCACCAAATTCAAGTGCAGTTTCATACCATTTCAAGCAGGGTGTAAGGCCACCAAAGACAGTGAATTGCGACCTCTCCCTCCTCCATCTTACAAAGACTGAGCCATGCCCACACGTCTGGGTTTTATAGTCCCTCCGCCTCCCACCAGAAGGGGCATGGCCTTCATGGCATGATTGACAGGAGAGATAATCTCAACATTTTTAAAACACTAATAACTCTCTTATTTTTCATCGATGGGAAAAATCCTCGGCACCTGGTGAGCGGAGGGGGACTCTGAGTAAGATGGCCAAAAATCACAGCCGTACGTGGTAGCGTCCTTTCTAAAATCAATATAAAGCACTAACAGGAAGTGGTCAAGATTAGACTTTTAATTATATAGGAGGCAAGGCAACTTTAATTAGGCAAGGCAACTTTAATTAGGCAACACAGCTTTAGCATTTCCAAACCAAAGGCAACACAGCTTTAGCATTTCCAAACCATAGGCAACACAGCTTTAGTATTTCCAAACCAAAGGTAACACAGCTTTAGCATTTCCAAACTATATTTTCAAACCACAGTAAGGGCACTGACAGGTCAGTAAAACCACTCACAGTTTAGTAGACGTGTGTTCAGTGTTATTCAAACTGAGAGACATGACCCTCTCGCTCACCCATTTTGCGGAGACTGACTGAGGCACTCAACACTTCTGGGTTTTATAGTCCCTCCGGAAGGGGCGTTGTCTTCAGGAGACAGAATCTCAACATTTTTAAAACACTAATAACTGTTTTATTTTTCATCAATGGGAAAAATCCTCTTGTCCTGCGCAGCGGAGGGGGACTCTGAGTAAGATGGCCAAAAATCACAGCCGTAAGTGGCAGCGTTTTTTCTAACATGAATATACAGAACAACAGGACATGGTCAAGATCAGACTTTTAGTAATATAGATGACATTCAGCAAGGATCCCAAAAGTGATACATCACTGGTCACAGGCTTCCAAGCACAAAAGCAACTTTCCACCATCACCCTCTGTCTGCAGTTACTGAGCCCATTTCTAACTTGCCTTGGATTCAATAGGTTTTAACCTTTCAAAACAGTCTTCCACGTCGGACTTTGACAAGGTCTTACTGATGTCAAAGTAGACTACAGCAAATTCTCTGCCGTCATGAGTATATTTTGGTACTTCTTCACAAACTCAACCAAGTTAGTCAGATATCATTTCTCACCACAAAAGCTATTCCTAATCAATCCCTGGCATTTAAAGTGCGTCCCTCGTGCTGCAGTAGAGTTGCTACTTAGAGCGCCTGGGTTTGATCCTAATTATGGGTGCTGGCTTTGCAGAGTTTGTACATTCTCCCTATAATCACGTGGATTTTTTCCGGATGCTCTAGTTTCCTCCCACATTCCAAAGATGGGCAGGTTTGTAGGTTAATTGGCTTCTGCAAATTGTCCTTAGCATGTATGATGTGAAACTGGGATAACATAAAACTAATGTACAGGTGATCGTTAGTCGGCAGAAACTCGGTGGGCCAAAGGGCCTGTTTCCATGCTGTATCTCTAAACTAAACCAAACTAAACTAAACTAAACCGTCACTACTGCCTCTGGACTGCCCTGCATAGGAGAGACATTCAGTCAACACAATACAGGGAATAAAAAAAGCGTTGCTACTTGTATTGGGTTTCTTAATCCTGGCACTCCCTCTGGTGGTGAAACTGATCCTGCCGCTGTTGTTGCAGTGCACAGGTTACAGGAAATCAATGAATCATATAATCATTGCAGTAAAGAAGGATGTTATTGGCCCATCGAGCCCATGCCAGCTCTTTGCAAGATTAATCAAGGTTGTCAATCTCCAAGCTCTTTAACTGTAGTCTTGCAATTTTATTTCTACCTTTCATTTTTCTAATTTTACTTGACCATATCTGAGCCAGTTCAGTTTAGTTTATTGTCACTTGTAATGAGGTACAGTGAAAAGCTTTTGTTGAATGCTTTTTCCTTGGCCATTGAATTCTGAATCACTGCTGCTCACTGCATGAAATTTATTCCCTCCTGTCACCCCTGTTTCCTCAGCCATTCACTTTAATCCTTTGCAATTTGACATTCTGCCAAAGAAAATAATGCCAAAGAAAATAATGCCTCGAAATTGAATATTCCTTGCATAAAGACATGAATGGAATACTTTATTGTCACATGTGAAATTCTTTGCTTGCATACGCAAGGTATACAAATAGCAGCCACCTACTGTGCTGACAAAGTTACAAAGTACGCCGGCTCCTCCTTTGTTCTGCTCCTACCCCCCTCCCACCTACCCCCCCCCCCGCCCCCCCCCCCCCAGTGGTTCCCCCCATGCTGGGTCCTCCATTGTGTATAAACATACACAACAGGACAGATCTGTGAACATTTTGCATGAGGCCACACGGGCTGCAAGGTTCAATATTGAAAGCTCAAGACTGCACATTCTGCACATATTCTGCACATTACTGCAATATTCTGCACATATATTAAAAACTCTTCCTTTATCCAATCTACTATTGCATATTCAAACGTGCAAAACACCAGTAGGCTAATCTTGCTCCAAGCTTGCTCTGCCATTCAATAAGATTATAGCAGAGACTCAAGGTGGAGACGCAATGTTTTAGAAATGTCTCACCTCATTCTTTCCACTGAAATGTAACAGTTTGTGTGTACATGCATTAAATTTATTCTGCCCATTCCACCAGTTTGTCTGCATAATCCTAAAGTGTATTATTATTCACCTCACAGTTCACTATGCTTCTATGTTTTATGTCAACAACCAATTTAGAAATTGTGATTTCTCACAAACATAATTAGGAAAGTGGGGTATTTGCATCTGATTCTGAGGTACACCACACTATGCTCCAGCTCAAGAAATAGTCGTACACTATTAGATTGTTTGCTCACATTTAGCCAATTTTTAATCCATCCTGTTACTGCCATTTTTAATCCCTCACCTTCAGTCTTGACTACAATCTTATTTTGGGGCACTTTTTGAAAGACTTTACTACTTTGTTGAGATGGAAGATTTGATCCATTGTATTCAGTCACAGAAGTTTAGAAGAATTTTCAGCTTTGTTTTTATTTAGTTAGCTATTGGCAGTCATGTGTTACTGGGTGGTGAGGTTTGAATTCCAAATACAAATTGACCAAATTCCAGAATATAATCTGAGACACTAGTTAAAAATTTGGAAATTCCTAATAATTAAGATGGAATTCATCTTAATCATTTGTCTGAACATGTGCCTGTATTTGGAATTGGTTTTGTATTCCCAAGCCCTGTTAAATTTCAAGGTTAATGTGTGCAAGGGATGCTGAAGCTAATTGCCAAAACCCAGCTGCTCCTGTAGCTGAGATGTTAACTCAGTACAGATTGGAAATTGAATGTGGATCAATTAGTTTACTTGGCTTATCACATAAACCAGATAGTGTCTTTTTTCCAGTAACCCTCAAGGGAGCTTAATTTAAATTTACTCTGTATGAATTACAAGTAAAGTCTGCGATTTTGTATGTAAACAACATCAG
The DNA here is from genome assembly GCA_963514005.1 of Raja brachyura. The sequence continues at coordinate 43,956,714 of OY740785.1, read as the reverse complement.
TGGAAAAGAGTTGACAACACGGAATGAGTAAAGCTTTTATTCATGACTAACAACATTATGAAAACATTTATTCAGCAAGAGACAACTGCTGAAAACCAAACTGCTTTAAAATTAGATAGCAGAAATTCCAGTGTTCGCACCCTTCTACATAAAAGCTGGGTTACTGGGTAGCAACCTCGTGATTTTATAAACCTCCAGAAGGTCACCCCACAAACTCCTTCATTCTCGTGAAATTCAACCTGCAAATTAACCTGTTTAAGAAGGAACTGTAGATGCTGGAAAATCGAAGGTAGACAAAAGTGCTGGAGAAACTCAGTGGGTACAGCAGCATCTATGGAGCGAAGAAAATAGGCAACGTTTCCTATTTCCTTCGCTCCATAGATGCTGCTGCACCCGCTGAGTTTCTCCAGCACTTTTTTCTACCTGCAAATTAACCTTTTGTGAATCCTGCACCAGCACTCCCAAGTCCTTTTGCATCTCTGATTTCTGAATCCTCTCCCCATTTAGAAAATAGTCTATGCCTTTATTCTACAACAGTCGACAAAAATGCATGACCACACACTTTGCTGTGGTGTAATCCATCTGCCGCTTCTCTGCCCACTCTCCAAACCTGTCCAAGTCCTTCTGCACACTCCCTTCTTGCTCAACACAACCTGCGCCTCCACCTATCTTTGTATCATCTGCAAATTTGGCCACAAAGACATCCATTCCATCATCAAAATCATTAATATACAACATGAAAGATAGCGAACCCAACACTGACCCCTGCGGACCACACTCATCTGGCAGCTTACCAGGAAAAGCCCTCTATATTTCCACTTTTTGCCTTTGTCATTCAGGCAATCATCTATCCATGCTAGTATCTTCCCTCTGATACCATGGTCTCTCATCTTGTTTAGCAGCCTCAAAAGCAGCACCTTATCAAAGGCCTTCTGAAAATCCAAGTAAACACTATCCACTGACTTTCCTTTGTCTATCCTGCTATTTACCTCCTCCTGTAACTAGTGGTGTGCCTCAGGGTCCGGTGTTAGACCCATTGCTGTTTGTCTTCTAGATTAATGATTTTGATAAGAACATATGTGGCATGTAAACACATTAGCATTAGCAAGTATGCAGATGACACTAAAGTGGATGGTATTATAGGTAATGAAGATGATTGTCAAGGATTATAGCAGGATCTTGATCGGTTGGGCAGGTGGGCTGAGGAATAGTTGATGGAATTTAATACAAGGAAATGTGAGATGTTGCATTTTGGGAATTCTCACATGGGAAGGACCTACATAGTGAATGGTAGGGCTCTGGGGCATGTTGTGATGAGGAGGGATCTAGGAGTGCAGGTGCATGGTTCCTTGAAAGTGGTGTCACAGGCAGATAGGGTGGTCAAAAAGGCGTTTGGCACATTTGCCTTCATCAATCAGCATATTGTGTATAGAAGTTGGAAGGTCATGTTACAGTTATATAAGATGTTGATGAGGCCACCTTCAGAGTATTATGTTCAGTTATGGTCACCATGCTATTGAAAGGTTGTTGCCAAGCTTGAAAGGGTTCAGAAAAGATTTACCAGGATGTTGCCAGAACTCGAGGGAGTTATAGGAAGCAGGCTGGGACTTTATTCCTTGGAGTGCTGGAGGATGAGGGGTGATCTTATAGAGGTGTACAAAATCATGAGAGGAATAGATCGGGTAAACGCACAGAGTTGGGGAATCGAGAACCAGATCACATAGGTTTAAGACGAGGGGGGAAAGATTTAGTAGGAAGCTGAGGGCAATTTTTTTTTACACAAAGGGCAGGCATGGTGGCACAGCAGTAGAGTCGCTGCCTTACAGTGAATGCAGTGGCAGAGACCCGGGTTCGATCCCAATTACGGGTGCTGTCTGTACGGAGTTTGTACGTTCTCCCCGTGACCTGCATGGGTTTTCTCCAAGATCTTCGGTTTCTTCCCACATTCCAAAGACGTACAGGTTTGTTGGTTAATTGGCTTGGTAAATGTAAAAACTGGCCCTAGTGTGTGTAGGATAGTGTTAATGTGCGGGGATCATTGGTCGGCCGAAGGGCCTGTTTCCGCGCTGTATCTCTAAACTAAACTAAACTAAACGGGGGTGGTGGGTATGGAACAAGCTGCTGGAGGGGGTAGTTGAGGCAGGTACTATTGCAACATTTACGATACATTTAGACAGGTACCCAGGTAGGATAGGTTTAGAGGGATATGGGCCAAAAGCAGGCAGGTAGGACTAGTGTAGATGGGGCATGTTTGTTGGCTTGGGGAAGTAGGGCCGAACGGCCCATTTCCACACTGTATGAATTTATGACTTTAAATCCAAAGATTACTTGTTGGAAATTCATTGACTAATATCTGACTATAGAATTAAGTGATTTTGGATAGACAAACTGAGTAATTACCAGATAAAAAGAAGACAAAAATAAATAAATAAATCAAAGACACAATGTGCAGGAGTAACTCAATGGGTCAGCACAATCAGTGGAGAACATGGGTAGGTGACATTTCGTGTCAGGACCTTTCTTCAGACTGAAGAGGGGTCCTGACCAGAAATGTCACCTACAGTGGCTTGCAAAAGTTTTCATACCCCTTGAATTTTTCCACATTTTGTCACGTTACAACCACAAACGTAATTGTATTTTATTGGGATTTTATGTGATAGACCAACACAAAGTGGTGCATAATTGTGAAGTGAAAGGAAAATGATACATGGTTTCCAAATTTTATTACAAATAAAAAACTGAAAAGTGTGGCGTGCAAAAATATTCCGCCCCCCCTAAGTCAATACTTTGTAGAACCCCTTTTGCTGCAATTAAAGCTGCAAGTCTTTTGGGGTATGTCTCTACCAGCTTTGCTCATCTAGAGACTGAAATGTTTGCCCATTCTTCTTTGCAAAATAGCTCAAGCTCAGTCAGATTGGATGGAGAGCGTCTGTGAACAGAAATTTTCAAGTCTTGCCAGAGATTCTCAATTGGATTTAGGTCTGGACTTTCACTGGGCCATTCTAACACATGAATATGCTTTGATCTAAACCATTCCATTGTAGCTCTGGCTGTATGTTTAGGGTCGTTGTCTTGCTGGAAGGTGAACCTTTGCCCCAGTCTCAAGTCTTTTGCAGAGTCTAACAGGTTTTCTTCCAAGACTGCCCTGTATTTGGCTCCATCCATCTTCCCATCAACTCTGACCAGCTTCCCTGTCCCTGCTGAAGAAAAGCATCCCCACAGCATGATGCTGTCACCACCATGTTTCACAGTGGGGATGGTGTGTTCAGGGTGATGTGCAGTGTTAGTTTTCCGCCACACATAGCGTTTTGCATTTAGGCCAAAAATTTCAATTTTAGTCCCATCGGACCAGAGCACCTTCCTCCACATGTTTGCTGTGTCTCCCACATGGATTGTGGCAAACTACAAGCGGGACTTCTTATGGCTTTGTTTCAATAATGGCTTTCTTCTTGCCACTCTTCCATAAAGGCCCGATTTGTGGAGTGCACGACTAATAGTTGTCCTGTGGACAGATTCTCCCACATGAGCTGTGGATCTCTGCAGCTCCTCCAGAGTTACCATGGGCCTCTTGGCTGCTTCTCTGATCAATGCTCTCCTTGCCCGGCCTGTCAGTTTATGTGGACGGCCATGTCTTGGTAGGTTTGCAGTTGTGCCATACTCTTTCCATTTTCGGATGATGGATTGAACAGTGCTCCGTGAGATGTTCAAAGCTTGGGATATTTTTTTATAACCTAACCCTGCATTAAACTTCTCCACAACTTTATCCCTGACCTGTCTGGTGTGTTCCTTGGGCTTCATGATGCTGTTTGTTCACTAATGTTCTCTAACAAACCTCTGAGGCCTTCACAGAACAGCTGTATTTATACTGAGGTTAGATTACACACAAGTGGACTCTATTTACTAATTAGGTGACTTCTGAAGGCAATTGGTTGCACTGGATTTTATTTAGGGGTATCAGAGTAAAGGGGGCTGAATACTTTTGCACGCCACACTTTTCAGTTTTTTATTTGTAACAAAAAATTGAAAACCATGTATCATTTTCCTTCCACTTCACAATTATGCACCACTTTGTGTTGGTCTATCACATAAAATCCCAATAAAATACATTTATGTTTGTGGTTGTAACGTGACAAAATGTGGAAAAATTTAAGGGGTATGAAAACTTTTGCAAGCCACTGTATATATCAGGCAACTGAACCATCCTACCATGACGAGAGAGCAGTCCTGAACTACTATCTACCTCATTGGGGACCCTTGGACTATCTTTGATCGTACTTTATTGGCTTTATCTTGCACTAAATGATATTCTCTTATCATGGATCTGTACACTGTGAATGGCTCGTTTGTAACCATTTATTGTCTTTCCACTGACTGAATAGCATGCAACAAAATCTTTTCACTGTACCTTGGGAGATATGACAATAAACTAAAACTAAATTAAAATATGTTCTCTCGAGATGCTGCCTGACGTGCTCAGTTACTCCAGCACTTTGTGCCCTTTTTAGTAAACCAGTATCTGCAGTTATTTGTTTCATATATTTCTATATAATTAAGTAGATAGTTGTTACTTACATTTAAGTAGCCCTTTTAGAGACCAGATATTAATTTAAGGCTTGATAGTGTAAGATTGTTCTGGCAGCTCTACTCAGTGTATAACCATCATGTACACTGATGGAGGATAATTTATCTTCTTCACTTCATTGAAATTTGGTTGTTCTATTGTAGTGGACTATTTTGTGATTCACTTTGGAACAGTACTGCTGCTGGTCTCAGACTGCAGCCAGTGGGCGAATTATAGAAAGACACAAAAAGCTGGAGTAACTCAGCAGGTCAGACAGCATCTCCGGAGAAAAGGAATAAGTGACGTTTCGGGGTCGATACCCTTCTTCAGATCAGCAACTGTAGTTCCTTCCTACACCGTGGGTAAATTATGTTTGACTGCATTTCCATATGTTGATATTAGCAATGTTACAAAATTTTGAGATTTTAAAAATCAAGTCTGCAATTTATCCCATCAGATAAAGCATAAAAATAAGTTTAATTTGACACCTAATTCACTTTCATATCTTCAGTATTAAAAAAGTTAGGGCCATTTTCATACTCGGAAATTAGCAACTTGCTTCCTATTGCTTTTCTATTGACTTAACACAAAAGTTGTGATCGAGGACAATCAAAAGCCCATTTAACTTCCTTGAAAATTAAGAGAACTGAAAGAAATTTTCAGTTGTTATTGATTGAAGTATTCTGAAACAAATATGAACCAATCTTACTTGGATGACCTGAAATTAAAGCATATAATTAGTTAGTTACCCAATTGTAGCGAATTACAAAATTCAATTACTAGATCTAAACATTTATCAATTTCTTAAGAAAAAATTAAAAAAAAATTTAAAGCCTAAGTGTCCAATTAACAGTCACACAACAATGCACAATATAATATGATTTTTAAATCTAATTGTCATTAATTTATAGGCCAAATTGAAGGAATTCAGTGTTTAATGCCCGTATATTAAGGGGCATTTTAAACAACTTGCGAGTGGGATTTTCTGGAACGCAATGTATTGGAACGTTGCGGTTGCGGTGAATTTAAACCCAATATCGACAGGAAAAATTCTGCCGGTTCGTATGGGGAATAAATCACCATTTCGCAACATGAAATATTGATTAAAGTCCCCTAAAAAAGCAAGTTTATATGTAAAAATAAACAGCTTTCACTTACCTGTCCCCTACTTAAAATCGGTCCCCGTTGTTGGCGTTCACGGCATTAGGAGCTAATTTTTATTTTACTGCAGCGATGAAATAGTCGGGCTATTTATTTTAAAAAATGGACTTACCGGCAGTCGGAACGCATCTCTAGAAATAGATCGCACTCTGACAAAAGAAAGCTCCGGATGGCAAGGGGAAAACCGCATTTTAGCCCCGCCCCCCCATCAAAGGCGCCAAAGTCGAGCACACGACCAGCGGCAGAACTGCAGCACCGCTAAAGGTAAGTTTTGTAACATACCTACTGATATTTGTTGCCATTCATGCTGATCGATTTATGCTGTCACTGGGAATTCAGAGGTCACAAAATGCATTAACTCCCAGAATCCAGAGAAGTGAAGAAACCTGGGCTTCAGTCTCATATTTCTGATCTCATATTTTATTTCCAGCCAAGCTTGTGGAACAATGTTCCTTGAGGAATTTCCATTTGTGAAGGAAACCGTAGAATACATTTATCTTTCAAATGCATAGGACCAAATATCAACAACGAAATCAATTGTGCTCTGTTTTGATTCTTCTCCAAGGCTTCTCAATAAAATAAGAGCAGGTACAGAAGACAGCTGAAAACAACAAGAGAAATAATCTCATCACAATTTGTTTTCATCATCATACATGATAAATTATATACAGGATAAATTTCTGCTAAATGAACAGAAGTTTGTTGCTTGTTCTATGAATGTTCTTGAAATAGTGACAACCTTGGTTATGTATAAATATATTTATGTAGGAGTCATTACGACAGAAATGGAACCATGCACAACAGTAACAAAATTGCTCAGAGTTCTGATGGAAAATCGCCAGCCTGAAATGTTAAATCTGTTTCTCCTGCCTCTGCCATTCAGTACTGATGACATTTTCTGTTCCTATTTGTAACAAAATAGGTCGTAGGAGAATTCCTCCTAACAAGTCTGATTGTATAATGGAGAACAGTTAGGTAATATCGGTGAGTAATAAAGGTAGGTAAACGTTTGGAAGTAGAAAAGAGAGATATCATTTACTGAGGTTTTGTTTAAATCAATTTCTACATTTATCCTGAAATGATGTGATTAAATTAGTGTGCTCCATGCAACATTTTACACAAGGACAAGCATCAGGCATTTTACTCATTGATTTCAGAAGTGCCATCCTGACTCATCTGAGCTAATAAAGCAGCCACTTTTCTTCATCTGTATCATTTAGCCATCATCTTTGTACATACTAGAGTGAGAAGAGGTGGCGATTGGAGAGATTGTGTATAAATAGAAGATAGAGCGAGATTGGAAATAAATATGAAATGAGCCTTGAAATGGCTATCATAAAGTCGTGAGGTAACTCAGCGGGTCAGGCAGCAGCTTTGGAGAAAATGGATAAAGACGGCGTTTCAGGTGGGGACCCTGTCATATCAATGGCTTGAACTGGCTGTACTGACTTTCCCATGGTTTGGAGAATAGAGGCCTTTTCCTCAAGCTTACCTCACACCTAAAATGTAAATTGATCTGCTCACTTATGTGAAGGAATAAAGAATCTAAGTACGTTTTAGTCCGCAATGATCAATATGACGTAGATCAAAATTCAGGAAATTAACCTCTTAAAGGGAGAGCATGTATGTAAGTAGCCCATCATAAAATGCAAGCGTTCATGTTTAAAAATAATCCCCCTTTTCAAGTGTGTGTCTTTATATCTTCTGAAGCCGTTGAGTCCCTCTTCGATATATTTACTCGGGGCACCAATTTTCACTGACATTGATATTCATAGTGGTACACTTTCTCTGGCACCAACTGCTGTAGAGAGCCAGTACCAGCATTCACTGGAGAATAGCTCACCTGAATCTAACTTCTGTGGTGGTACAACTCTAGAGGGAATGTCTCTTATTGTCACATGTTTGAGTGTCAGTCGATGAAATATCTCATGACCAATGTTGATGTCTGCTATATGTACGACCGGATTTGGAAAAGCTATACAACTTCAGGTCTTCATCAAATGCAGGGGACAGCCATTGACTTTATCACTGTGCCAGGAATATGCCATTATTTCTAGCAGCTAATCAAATAAAGCAGCCAGCTGCTATTGGTATTTCTATGACATCTGTTTTTATTTTCCATGACAACCAAAATGAAGGGTTCAATTATTAGCAGATTTGCATAGTTCAATGTTCAGAACAGTCTGGACTGACGTATTGAAAATTAGATCATTCAGGTTTCATTTCAATCTTTGAACAGATTTAATTGCAACTGCATCTCTAGTCTTAATAATAGTCATTTGCAAATGAACTGGAATGGTATGTAATTTTGTCAGTGGCACATCAACAAAAACCAAGAGCTTGGGGTTTTACCAATGTCAGACAAAGTTGAATTATTTCAGGACATGATGAAAACTTTTGACTAAGAATTGTTCTTGGCAAGAGCAGACAATCACGAGCGCAGGTTCCTATTATGTCGCACGCAATCCTGACTTGAAATATGCTTCTGTTCACTCGTTGCCACAGGATCTAAATCCTGGAACATCCCAGCCGACGATACTTCACTAAAAGCACTTCAACAGGTAAAAGATGACAGTAGAGCAGAGTGGTTATAATTTGGATGGAAGTCATTTGACCCGTTAAATCTGAATTGACTCCATCCAGCTAGTCCCACTCTGCCACCCCTTTTCCCAGAGCAATGGGAATGATGTATAGGAAGGAACTGCAGATGCTGGTTTACATTGAAGATAGACACAAAATGTTGGAGTAACTCAGCGGGACAGGCAGCATCTCTGGATAGAAGGAATGGGTGATGTTTCGGGTCGAGACCCTTCTTCAGTCTCACCCATTCCTTCTATCCAGAAATGCTGCCTGTCCCGCTGAGTTACTCCAGCACTGGAAATTATTTCCTTCAGCCAGCTCACTTTTGAATGTTATAATTGAGATAATTGAGTCAATAATTTGGCAGTACATTTCTCTTTTTCTTCATGTTACTATGATTCTTTTGCCATTTCTGCTTGTTCTATGTTCCTTGGTTCTTGGCCCTTTCTGGAAATGGGAATGCTCTCTCTACCTCGACCCACCATGATTTAAAATATAGTAATTGGAAATCCCAGTCTAACCATCCACATAACAAATCTCTCATCCATGCTATTATTTTAGTAAATCTTTTAAGCATCATTCCTAAACCTATACATCGTTTCTAAAGTGTGGTTCCCAGAATTGTGCATAATAATAGTGTGATTAATTCACTTGTACTCCATGCCTCTACTTATAAAGGCTGGGGTGTCATCTGTTTTTTTTAATGATTACTTCCTATACCTGCTTTGTCACCTTTAATGAAGAATGTGTATTTATCTCCAGATCCCTTTGTTCCGTCTGCCACTGTAGTTCAATGTGCCTCCAAGTTTTGATGATCTACGGATTTTTAAATGGTGCCCTGCAAATCCAAGTCCCAGTCATTAAGATAAATTAAGCAGGGCAGTGATCATTGTGCTGATTCTTGTATTCCATCGTGCACTCCCTGTAGTCTAAAATGCACCCATTAACTGGTTTCTGCTACACACCCATGATGCTGCCCCTTTTATTCCATGGACTTCCATCTTGATGGAGTTGTCAATTAGATTCAGCACAGCCTAAAATATACCAGACAATAACTTTGCCCAATAATTATATTTCTTTATTAATCATGATTAGGTGAAACAACTCAAATGTTCATCCCATGGTTTCCAACAATTCCAAAACATAGAAACATAGAAATTAGGTGCAGGAGTAGGCCATTCGGCCCTTCGAGCCTGCACCTCCATTCAATATGATCATGGCTGATCATCCAACTCAGTATCCCGTACCTGCCTTCTCTCCATACCCTCTGATCCCCTTAGCCACAAGGGCCACATCTAACTCCCTCTTAAATATAGCCAATGAACTGGCCTCAACTACCCTGTGTGGCAGAGAGTTCCAGAGACCCACCACTCTCTGTGTGAAAAAAGCCCTTCTCATCTCGGTCCTAAAGGATTTCCCCCTTATCCTTAAGATGTGACCCCTTGTCCTGGACCTCCCCAACATCGGGAACAATCTTCCTGTATCTAGCCTGTCCAACCCCTTAAGAATTTTGTAAGTTTCTTTAAGATCTCCTCTCAATCTCCTAAATTCTAGAGAGTATAAACTGAGTCTATGCAGTCTTTGTTCATAAGACAGTCCTGACATCCCAAAAATCAGTCTGGTGAACCTTCTCTGCACTATGGCAATAATGTCCTTCCTCAGATGTGGTGACCAGAACTGTATGCAATACTCCAGGTGTGGTCTCACCAAGACCCTATACAACTGAAGTAGAACCTCCCTGCTCCTATACTCAAATCCTTTTGCTATGAAAGCTAACATACCATTCGCTTTCTTCACGGCCTGCTGCACCTGCATGCCTACTTTCAATGACTGGTGTACCATGACACCCAGGTCACGTTACATCTCCCCTTTTCCTAATCGGCCACCATTTAGATAATAGTCTGCTTTCCTATTTTTGCCACCAAAGTGGATAACCTCACATTTATCCACATTATACTGCATCTGCCAAACATTTGCCCACTCACCCAGCCTATCCAAGTAACCTTGCAGTCTCCTAGCATCCTCCTCACAGCTAACACTGCCCCCCAGCTAACACTGCCCCCCAGCTTAGTATCATCCACAAACTTGGAGATATTGCCTTCAATTCCCTCATCCAGATCATTAATGTATATTGTAAATAGCTGGGGTCCCAGCACTGAGCCTTGAGGTACCCCACTAGTCACTGCCTGCCATTGTGAAAACGACCCATTTACTCCTACTCTTTGCTTCCTGTTTGCCAGCCAGTTCTCTATCCACATCAATAGTGTACCCCCAATGACGTATGCTTTAAGTTTATATACTAATCTCTTGTGTGGGACCTTGTTGAAAGCCTTCTGGAAGTCCAGATACACCACATCCACTGGTTCTCCCCTATCCACGCTACTAGTTACATCCTCGAAAAATTCCACAAGATTCGTCAGACATGATTTACCTTTTGTAAATCCATGCTGACTTTGTCCAATGATTTCATCACTTTCCAAACGCATTACTTATTTCATTAATTATACAACGTCCAAAACACACTACTTTTATTCAGATTTTGCCTGCTCCTGGGGGGCTCCCGTAATCCAAATCCAGATTATACCCACTTCATTTAGTGATCCCCAATCTACATCTTCCCCATCCTCACTGTATCCTGCCTTTGTTGTATGGACACACATGAATCCCCTCGAAATATAAGATGCTGCGAGAACTTTGGTGCTAAACTCACTGCATTGCTACTTTAGTGTCAAGTTTACTTAATCTCGATGATGCAACTTTCATGGTCACTTGGCACATGCCATTCGGCCAATTCAGCCTTTCAATTTCCTGAAGATAGACAGAAAAAGCTGGAGTAACTCAGCGGGACAGACAACATCTCTGAAGAGAAGGAATGGGTGATGTTTCGGTCAATTTCCTGATGGACTCTGGAATAATCATCCCACTTCCCCCTATCTTATTGTTAATCTGCGGGATGTACACTGCTGCTCACAAATCATGACATTTACCTTTTAATATTTGTTTTTCTCCTCTAATTATTTTGTTTTCTCTGCTAATTGTTTTTCTAGATTCTTTCACTGTTTGAGCCTGAAACTAGCGCATGTGTAATATAGGAATTTCCCCTTTACTCTGCTCCATTCAACTCACCCAGACCTTTTCTTAATTGTGGCCTCAATTTATTAATTTATTTTTCTAATTGTTTTCTCGTTAACTTCTAATTCCCTTAGTGCACATGCAACCGCAATTGGTTTACTTAATTCTTTGGCCCTTTTGCCCTGAATGGCGTGAACCCACTCCCAGAGCCTAACAATAGACATTAGACACTAGACAATAGGTGCAAAAATAGGCCATTTGGCCCTTTGAGCCTGCACCGCCATTCAATGCGATCATGGCTAATCATCCACAATCAGTACCCCGTTCCTGCCTTCTCCCCATATCCCTTGACTACTCTATCTTTTAGAGCTCTATCTAACTCTCTCTTGAAAGCATCCAGAGAACCGGCCTCCACCACCCTCTGAGGCAGAGAATCCCATTGGGATCCTGTCCACAATGGGTCGTCTTTACCAGAGGCTTCTACCCATTTGGGCATTTTTTATTTAGTACAAAATGTACGCTGTTGCCTCAGCTCAGGGTGATGATTCTTAATTGCCTCTTGCTGAACCTACCCAGGAACTCGAAATGTTGCCAATTAAATTCAGTAGATGTTAAATTATACTTGATAATGACTTTCCACAATAATTATACCTTTGTTTAATCACAATTAGTTCAAATAACTCAAAGATTAATTATGTATGTAGTTTCAAACAATCCTAACATTTACAGATTAACTATTTTGCTCTTTAGTTTCACAACTCTTTAGTTACACAAAACCAACCAGTTCAGATATATCCTATTCTTTATGAACCTGGCTGTGATTCTTCCCTACTTCTCTGTCTTCTTCTGCAATGATTGTTTGTCAAAGTTGCCACTGGCAACAATCCTGTGAGGCATCATTTCATATGTTTCTTTGTATGTCTCCCAGACATAGCTCTATTCCTTACCACCAATGCCATGGATATGCCAACTTTTTTTTCTTTATAGGTAGACACAAAGAAGTGCAGATGCTGGTTTATACCAAAGATAGACCCAAAGTGCTGCGTAACTGAACAGATCTGGCAGCATCTCAGGAGAGAAATGATGGGCGAGGCTTCGGGTTGGGACCCTTCTTCCATATAACTACATGTTTCTTTAATTTCTTCAGTTTCTGCAGACACTATTATCATTTTAACATTTCAATGACCAGTTCCATCTCAGGATATCCCTTCATAACAAGTCATCCTTATCTGTTTGTCTGAAGAAGGGTCTCGACCCAAAACATCACCCATTTCTTCTCTCCAGAGATGTGGCCTTTTCCGCTGAGTCACTCCAGCATTTTGTGCCTATTGTACTGTTTGTTCTGTACTCAGGGTCAACTTCTAGACCTGAGTCCAGGACCATTAATTTCTCATTTTAATGCTAACCAGATCTTCAGGTGGACTCACATGACCATGCTTCACTATGTTTCTTCTACAAGCAGGATTTTCATTGCACCAGCACCTTACTGTATTTGTACATATGACAATAAATGCGACTTGACTCTGTTCCGCTATTCACTACAATGGCAAGCCTATGATATAGCAATCCTCAAAAGCCATTTTCACATAAATACCATTTCCCTCATCTACATTCTCTGCCATTTTTTGAAGCAACTGTTCATAATTCATAACAACCAGCAAGGGCAATTACAAATGGTTCATTAACATTAGCCATGCCAGGCACAGGCAAATGGGACTCGAGTGGTTGGACAACATGGTTGACATTGATGAGTTCGGCCAAAAGCATTGTTTCTATGTTGTATAGGTTTATGATGCTGTCTTAACTAACTTCAAATGTGGGTACATAAGTATGTATCAGGGCACTTATTATCATATCCTATGGGCTGGGTGCCACTAGGGTGCCCTGAACATTGTTCTGGCTAAAATAAAATGAGCTTTACACCACACTTCTAGACCAGGGTGCCGGGTTCTGGCTATGGGCGCTGTCTGTACGGAGTTTATCCGTTTTCCCTGTGAAAACGTAGGTTTTCTCCGGGTGCTCTCATTTCCTCCCACACCCCAAAGACATACAGGTTTGCAAGTTAATTGGCTTCAGAAAAATTGTAAAATTGTCCCTAGTGTGTAGTATACAGGGTGATGGCTGGTTGGCACGTACTCGGTGGGCCGAAAGGCCTGTTTCCACGCTGTATTTCTACAGTCTAAAGACGTGAATGTTGCAAAGATTAGAGGCAACTGAATAAATTGATTCCCTTTATTTTCACTTGTCATAATGCCTTTTTTGAGGGAGTTTTTGAAGAGGAAGCTTTCTTTTTATAATTTGCCTAGGTTGTCAATTATTCAATATGATGGGAGACCTTGGTACACAGGTCCCATTCACAATAGTACAGCTACCGGCATTGAACATGAGGAAAGGGGCAAAGTTTCCATTTCTTAATGCCAACATAAATTCCAAAGCTTAGAGCAGAGGAATTGCAAGATTAAGTATTCTTCTATGAAAAATCTCTATTAAATTCGAAATTAGTTCTTTAAAATTTCATTTAAATTTATATTGGCAGTATCTTTATTCTATGGAGCACTCAAATGTACTGAGATTAGTAAAGCAACAATTACATTCATTTGATTTAAAATCCTTTGAATCCTATCCTTAATCTTTTGTTATTTTACAATGAAGGAAAAGTAAACAAAGCCAAATGGTATAATGCAGACACATTGACACACAATACACAACCTCCTTTCTGCAAAGAGTATATAACCCATAAAGACAAACATTATAAAATACCAGTTACTAAGCCTAGCAACAATTTCCCCTGTAACCATTTACTTTGCTAAATCAATACATACAATTTGAAGACATTTTAAACAGATCCTGTTAGCACAGCATCTCATAACAATGATAAGATGGTTTATAAGCTCTGAAATATTTAAATGACACTGACTTGTAGAACAGATATGTGGTTGTAAATGTTCCAGTACAAAGGACAGTTAAAGAAACAATATTCAACTCATCCGTAGGAGATTGTCCAGATAGTGAATCTTAAAAAAAATGTGATTAATGTTGAAAATGTTTTTAATGTTGCCATCTGTGGTGTAGATTGTAATTATCATTTTGTGATAAAGAATTGTCCATGGTGTAAGAACTCGGATAATCACTGGTGAGCCAGGCGGTTCAGAGCATGCGGAAGGTTTTATGTAGCATACTGCAGACAGATTTGAGCAGTTTCTTAGAAATTGAATCAGATCAAAGCTTAAGAGTCCAATCACATCCAGTTAGGAACAGTGCTGGAAAAGTAAACACCTTTTAGGAGAAAGAAGCAGCTTATATGCTCAATGACATCAGCGTCTAGAAAGTGAATGTGAATTAAATGGCGGAGTCATTTGCAACCATCTTCAACCATGTGTTTTCAGTGGATCTCAGTCTCCTTTTAAAGTGTCTGCCATCAATGAAGTAAGTCTTCAGTAAATCTGATTCAGTAGTATCAAGAACTAACAATGAAATTCGAAGATAGTATGGTATACGGATCTAGTCAATATCCCAGCAATAGCCTTGAAGATGGGAATACAGAAGAAGGGTCTCGACCTGAAACATCACCCTTTCCTTCTATCCAGAGATGCTGCCTGTCCCACTGAGTCACTCCAGCATTTTGTGTCTATCTTGGTATCTGCAGTTCCTTCCTACACACTATGTATTTCTGGCCAGACTGTCTCTGTTTGATTGCAACTTTTGTGTCTGTTCAACCAATCAAAGAACAAGCTGTGATAAGTCCAGTTCACAAAAAATAGCTCAAATTCAATCTGGCCAGTTTCCATTCCATAGGCTCATGCACAATAAATTGAAAAGTAATGGAAGGTATCAATGATTATTCGTAAGATCACTAATTCTTCCCCATAAACATCGGCAGGAAATGTCCACTTCACAACATTTGTATCAGCAGGCCAACCTCCAGAGCACCAGATAAAATCAATGGATGCAAGCATTCTGCAGCTTGCTCGGGATTGGAAAATGGAAGTGGACTTAGAAAAAAGGCTTGTGTTTCCCCCAGACATTGTGGCTACAGCACTCCGGCCAGACATGGCCCTGTGGTCCACAACAGCCAAGTTGGCATACGTTGTGAAATTGACAGTTCCATGGGAAGATGGTGTAGAAGAAGCTTATGAGAGGAAAAAGACTAAGTACTCTGAACTGGCAACTGAAGCTTCCCAGAATGGCTGGAAGACCAAGATTTTCCCTGTCGAAGTGGGATGCAGGGGATTTGTTGCTACATCTATGACCAGGCTATTAAAGAAAATGGGGGCGAGGGGTCGCTCCCTCCAACAAGCAATCAAGTCGTTATCAAATTCTGTAGATAAAAAGCAGCAATTGGATTTGGATCAAAAGGGGAGACAACAATTGGGCTGCAAGAAGAAGACAGGATGGTATGGAATTGAGGGGGGTGTAACTGGGCTGCCAGGTATCACTGTTGAGCCTTCTGGAGATGTTGTGGGCTTATCACTGAAAGATCAAAGAAGGAGGGTGCCCACCTGATGACCCCGATGACATACCTACCCTACCTTTCACCATTCCAATCCCACTGCAAATAGCATGAGTGCCGACTTATTACAGGGATTGAAACATCAAGTTCTATTAGCTCTACTATCAATAACTAAATACCTAAATTTAGTTTAGGATTTGCCTGGGCCAATCAACTTCAAACCTCGTTGCAATCTAGGTTCAAATATAATCCGAAGAGCTGAATTTGAGAGATGAGTTGACACTGACTGCCTTTGATATCAGGGCAATATTTGATGAAGTGTTGCATCGCGATACTCTGGTAAAACTGAAGACAAAACATGCTGGTGGTTTGAGTAAAATTGAGTAAATGTGCTACAGTATAGTTAATGCTATATTTAAGAGGGAGTTAGATGTGGCCCTTGTGGCTAAGGAGAACAGAGGGTATGGAGAGAAGGCAGGTACAGGATACTGAGTTGAATGATCAGCCATGATCATATTGAATGGCGGTGCAGGCTCGAAGGGCCAAATAGCCTACTCCTGCACCTAATTTCTATGTTTCTATGTTTCTATGTTACAGTAGTCTCTTAATGCTTCATCCTGTGCACAATTCAATTCTGTTCATCTTATCTTTCCCAACAGAGATTAAATCTTTTTGCAAAAAAAAATTGCTTGCAAGGGAATCAATTCAAAAATATATGTTTAAGAAGATTGCAGCTAAAGGCTTTCATGCCGGCTAGTTACAGTTTAAATGTAGAAATCATGATAGTGCCCATTACATTATTATTGTGTTTAACTACTGGGAGGAAGTGTAATGTAATTTTAAAAAATGCACATGATATTTTGGTGGCTTGATATTTTATTTCCCAGTAATTACTTATGTTTTTCAGTTAAAATTTAATCTTACAATTAATCCGTTCACTAAAACAAAGCCAGAGCTCTGATGAAAAATGGAAAGCGCTTAATAGATGCAGACATTATGTCAAAATAACATGGGCATTTTGAATCTATTTTCAGAATGGTGCAACAGGATCATTCTCAGAATTAAATTTCAGAATAAAACGTATTCCGAGTTCTTACACCATGGACAATTCAGACGTACCTTTAGAGAGAATTGATAGAGATTGCTGATGGATGAGTGTTGGGAATGTACTAAGTGGTTGGTTGTTCAGGGTTCATACTAAGTATTCAGGGTTGGTAGTTCAGAAGGATGTAATCTTGTCCTTATTTACCATGTGTGTGCAACCATTAATATTTCAATAACATCTCAGGGGCTTCACCTAACACAATTGCCTCTTTCTCCCATCGCCACTTGATTATTCATCTGAAGATTCAAGTAAAAAGCCACTCTCCTCCGCACCTCACCCTCTGCAGTGTTCAGAGGCACTTTCCCATAATGGGGTCTACAATCTCTTGTGTGGTCTGCCATGCTTGGAACTGTTTACAAACAAAGATTTCAGGCAACACTAGTTAGCTCCAATTGGACTGGACACTTATATAATTGGATGCTGTGATTATGCTGGTTGTTACTGAATTGAAAATAACATGAAGGAGCACAAAGTTTGTGTGTCATGCTGGTCAAATGAACATGGGCTAATATCGCAGTTTATCGATTTTTCTAGTGTTTTCTGTTTGGGTTCTGTGCTGCCAATTCTCCCGATTTAACATTTTTATCTCTTGTTCAAACTCCTTCATAGCGTCACCATCAAGCTATAATTCAAGCCTTGCTCCTCCACTTACCTGTGCAGCCTAATTTCTCTTGCTCCACCATTGATTGCTATGCTTTGTGATAGTGAGGCCCTGAGTTCTGAAGTATGCTCTGCAAACCTGCACTGAAAGCTCATTATGTTGTTCAGCGTCAGATTAGATCTAAGAATACTCATGGGAAAGGAACAATTTACTTTTAATGCCTTGACAGAAGGAAAGATCATACCAATCGATCGATGGTGGGATGATCAAGCAGATTAAGATGCATTGGATTCACGTGACTTGCTAGTTTGGATTCAAAAGCAGCTCAACCAGAGAAAACAGAGGATAGTAGTGGAAGAATATCTTTCTGTCTGGAGCTCTGTGACTCGTGGTGTTTCAAAGGGATCAGTGCTGGACTCTGCTGTTTGTGATATATATAAATAACAGGTAAAAATGTATGACAAAGTGCTGGAGTAAATCAGCAGGTCAAGCAGCATCTCTGGAGAAGATAGATGTGGTGTTTCTGACTGAAGAAGGATCCCAATCTGAAACATCACCTATCCATGTTCTCCAGGGATGCTGCCTGACCCGTTGAGTTACTCCAGTACTTTGTGTCCTTTTGTGTAAACCAGCATCTGCAGTTCCTTGTTTCTACGTTTACCAGGGTGCTGCCTGAATTAGAGGCTATTAGCGAAAAGGTGGGCAAACTTTGATTATTTTCTCTGGAGGGAAACCTGATGGACGTTTATAAAATTATGACAAGCATAGAAAAGGCAGACTGGAACACACTGCCAGGTGATGTGGTGTGGTGGTGCTGGTAGATCCAGATATGACACAGGGCAGCACATTGGTGCAGCTGTAGAGTTGCTGCCTTACTGCACCAGATACCTTTGATTAGTGTAGTACGGGTGTCAGAGGTTATGGGGAGAAGGCAAGAGAATGGGATTATGTGATTGAATGGCAGAGTAGACTTGATGGGCCGAATGACCTAATTCTGCTCCTATCACTTATGAACATGATTTTATACCCTGGGTCGATCCTGACTATGGGTGCTGTCTATGTAGTGTTTGTGCATTCTCTGTGTGACCACTTGGGTTTTCCCTGAGTGCTCTGGTTTGCTCCCACACTCTAAAGACGGGCAGATGTGTAGGATAGTGCATGGGGTGATCACTGGTTGGTGCGGACTCGGTGGGCTGAAGGGCCTATTTCCACTCTAAAATCTAAATACAGTGGGGTTTAAAAGGCTTTTAGGTAGGCACATGAATTTGCAGGGAAAGGTGTATATTCAGTATAAGCAGACAGAAGTGATTAGTTCCAATTTGGCATCATGTTTAACACAGACAGCATGGGGCAAAGGGGTGTTTCTGCGCTGTACTGTTCTAACTGAAGCTAAACTTTGCTTTACAGTGCCAGAGACGTGGGTTGGACCCTGAGCTCGAACGCTGTCTGTGCAGAGTTAGCACATTCTCCGTGTGACCAGTGTGCACACTCCAGGTGCTCTGGCTTCCACATCCCAAAGACCAGTGAGGTGTGTAGGTTAATTGGCCTCTGTAAACTTGTGCGTAATGCAAGGAGTGAATAGAATGTGGTATGACAGAATTAGTGGGAATAGGTGATCGATGGTCAGCATTGTCTCGATGGGCCAAAAGGTCTACGCTGCTATGTCTATAAAATAGAATGCTCACTAGATCCAACTATGTCTTTTGATCGCTTTTTTAACAAACTAATATGCCCTGCTTTTCATAAATAGCCTTCTGTGTTACTGCAATGACCTGAAAATATGGTTGATCCAAGTGAACTGAAGCATCGGCCAGCAGCTGCTATGTACATTCTCAGCCTGAGAGCTCCAGGAATAAAAAGCTTTCAATCAAGCCAAGTTTCTAAGAAGCAACAGCTGCCCCTGAGAAGCTCAATTCCAATAGCCTCATATTCATCCACGGCAATCTCTCGCATCAGGCACGGGACACTTTATCAGAACAACCGCTGATAGAGCAGTCATTGCAATATTTTCAGGCATTTCCATTTCCTTATGTTTCAGGATATGGGTGTTGCTGGAAAGACTCCACTCATTGTTTAAACTCAGCTGATCTATAAAAAGGGAGTGCTGGTGGATCCTCTAATCAAACGGGTTTTGGACCTTGTGGTGATAATATAACTGGTGGAAAGTCTGGAAACCTGAAACAGAGCAGATAAAGCAATGGTGTTGTATATTAAAATTAGCACCCAGACCTCTCCACTATAATCTTGACCGCTATTAAAGGCAGAAATAGTTCTTCACTTGCCATGATCCTGGCATGGTCTTTCACCCCTCATTATCTAACAGCTTGGTAATCATTATGCATTCAGCTAGTCTACAAAATAACACCGCCTTTGTGCTGCTGTAGATCGAAAGCTCAGTGGTTATAGCGGTTACTGTGATAATTAAAAAAGGTTCACAGCCAAGTGAGAATACTGATGCCACTCAGCATATAATTTCCCCACACAATTTGTCTATTTGAGTGAGAAGATAGACATGTTCCATTCCAGCAATCACTTAACAGGGGTCAGTTTATTGTGTTAATGTGAAGAAGCAGAGTAGGAAACAGCCAGAGACAATCAGAAAAAGCAGCTAATGAAGAACTCATCTTATTTGATGTTGGGAAGTATTCAGGAAATCAACTGATTTACATTTGCATTAAGGATAGAAAGAAAGACACATACTGCTGGAGTAACTCAACGGGTCAAGCAGAATGTTTGGAGAACATGGATTGGTGATGTTTTGGGTCGGGACCCTTCTTCAGGCTGATTACATGGGGGATGGGGGAGAAAGCAGGAAAAGTGGAAGGGCAGGTAATAGGTTTATATGTTATGTGGGTGTAGGGGGAGGGGAGAAATAGATATGAGTTCAGGTGGGGCATGTGAGATGGGGGAGCGGGGGGGGGGGGGATAATGAGGGATGGGGAAGAAGGGGGACATGGGTTGTAATTACCTAAAATTGAAGGTCAATGTTCATACCATTGGGTTGTGAGCTACCCAAGCAGAATATGAGGTGCTGTTCCTCCAGTTTGCATGTGGCCTCATTTTGGCAATGGAGGAGGCCGAGAACAGAAAGTCAGTATGGGAATGGAAGAAGAATTAAAATGGTCAGCAACCAGGCGAGCCAATGGGCCTTGGCAGACCAAGCGTAAGTATTTGGTGGAATGTTTGCCGAGCCTACCCTTGGCTGGCCGACAGGAGGCCACATTGGGAACATTGGATGTAGTAGAACAGGTTAGAGGAGGTTCTAACATCAATACTACTGCGCATCAGGGCTTTCACATGAATATAAGAACATATAAATATGGAGCCACTGACCACACAAACCTGCCGCACTGTTCAATATGATCATAGCTGATCTGTCCCAGGCCTCACCTCCTCTCATGTGCTAGCCCCCAAAATCCTTCAATTTCCTGATCATTCAAAAATATATCTACTTCTTCTTTAAATAACCCATGTTCTTGCCTCCACAACCTTCCACGGCAAATAATTCCAAAGATTCACCACCCACTGTGAAAAGAAGTTCCTACGCACCTCAGTTTTATATGACCAACCCTAAATTGTTAATTATGTCCCCCCTTTTGATATTTCCCTCAGATTAATCCTAACAACGTCTATAGTTAGAAAGGGAAGTTCACCATAAGTTCATAAGTTATAGGAGCAGAATTAGGCCATTCGGCCCATCAAGGCTACTATGCCTTTCAATCATGGCTGAGCTATCTTTTCCTCTCAACCCTATTCTCTTCCCTTGTCTCCATAGCCCCTAACACCCATACTAATCAAGAATCTGTCAATATCTGCCTTAAAAATCTCCATAGATTTGGCCTCCACAGCCTTCTATGGCAATTGAATTCCACCAGATTTTCTTTAAAATGTATTAAGCTTCTTTAATCAAAAATAGTTATGAGCTCCAATTATGATGATACTCCTGCAGGGCTGCAAGTTCCAGGATTTAACTCCAATGACAATGAAGGATCAGCAAGTCAGAATTGTGCACAAGATGGTGGGGAGGGGGGATGTCATATCCCATGTACCTGCTGCTCTTGTCCTTCTTGGTGGTAGAGTTTGTGGGTCTGGGAAATGTCCGAACAGCCATGGTGCATTTTGTAAATTGGACAAATTGCAATTTGTGGAGGGAATGAATTAGTGGATCAGGTGCCAATTAAACACATAGCAGTAAGAACAGTTTTATGTAGCTACTCATGATAGAATGCATTGCCTGAAACATGGTGGAAACAAAATCAATTCTAATGTTCAAAGTGAAACTGGATGACACTTACTATCTAAGCATTTTCCAGAACCGTTACAAATGGGAATGAGCTGGGGTGTGGCAATAATGGTTTAGCTCTTCTGAAGAGCTGGAACAGGCTTGTGAGGCTGAAGAGCATCTTGCTTTGATATATCAGTCTATGATTCCATAACTTGGGCGGCATAGGTGGCGCAGCGGTACGGTTGCTGCCTTACAGTGCCAGAGACCCAGGCTCGATCCTGACTATGGGTTCTGTCTGTACGGAGTTTATATGATCTCCCTGTGACCTGCATGGGTTATCTTCAGGTGTCCCGGTTTCCCCCCACACTCCAAAAGCATACAGGTTTGAAGGCTACTTGGTTTGATGAAATTGTAATTTTTCCACAGTGTGTGCAGGATAGTGTGCAGGATTCGCTAGATGGCCTTGACTCGGTCGGCCGAATGGCCAGTTTCTACACTGTATCTCTAAACTAAACTAAACTTAAACGCATTATATGTAGGAAGGAACTGCAGTTGCTGGTTTAAATCGAAGATATGCACAAAATCTGAAGAAGGGTCTTGACCTGAAACGTCACCAAATTCCTTCTCTCCAGAGATGCTGCTTGTCCCGCTGAGTTACGCCAGCATTTTGTGTCTATCTTAAATTTAAACAAAGATTTTCATGATGCTTCTGTCTGTTATTATCAATTAAATGTTTTTACATCAAAAACGTTCAAAAATAGCAGATAGTTGTATTAATGATAATGCATAATATTACTTTTTAATGTACTTCACTACATCCAGCAAACACTGAGTATTTCTATACCAGTCCAAAAGTAGTGGACACAAGAGAATGGCGGTTGAAATTCAATTGCCGTATGGCATCTGCTAATCTCACCATCTGCTGTACACAAAGAGCAGTGAAAGTAATCTGCATTCACAAGAAAACACACCATTGTAACCTAACCTAACTACCATCTGCAATAACTGAAGATGAATGTCATGGAAGAAGAATTGTAGGCATAAAAGCTGATGGCAATAAACTAATCAGAACAAGTAGAAATACATCTGCAGAGAAGCATTCGCAAGTGTCAGGAGATTCATAACGGTTCACTGCTGCTTCAGATCTGCAGGCATTTGCATTTTTAGTTTTATTCTGATTATGAGGAGAAAATAGCAGCAAAGCCTTGGGTTTCTTGATCGAAAGGATTTTGACTGAAATCAAATTTGCAGGAATGAAAGCAGACTGATACCAAGTAATTTTTATTTGTTTTCTTTATTCTGTAGGCTCTTGTGAAGTCAACAATCCTGTTGTCCTTATTAGAATGTGCATAATTTGATTGTCTCTGCATATTTATGGCTTGTAATTGTTTTTTGTTTCTTATTGAACTTGATTATTAGGAACTTCCTTTGGAAGATAATTCTGAAGCAAAATGAAGAGGGAAATCAGTTTACAAAACATTATTATGCATTAAAATTATGGAAGTGGTTGTCTAGTGTGAATAAATGAAACTTAATGAAGCTACAAAGAAAAATAAAAGGTGATATTAGAAGCTGCATTGTATTAGTTGGTTCAATTAGTTGGTACAAGAGGGATTTTAAGATACATTGTGGTTAGATTAGTACACCAGGAAAGACAATGATAATGTCAGAGAGCTGTACAGCATGTAATAGGCCCTTTGGCCCACCTTCTCCATGGTGACCTAGTTGGCATATTGGGCCAGTCCCATTTGCCTGCATTTGACCCATGGCCCTCTAAACCATATCTTTCCAAGTATCTGGCCAGATGTGCGTCCTTTAAAAGTCATAATTGTATCTGCTTCTATAGCCTCTCCTGGCCGGCACCTCATTGAAGATACAGACTATCCTCTGTGAAAAAGATTGCACCTGAGGTCCCTTTTAAATCCCTCCCCTCTCACCTTAAGACCATAAGTTTTAGTTTTAGAATCTTCTTTGCAGGTAAAATAAAAACTGTGAGTGTTCATTTTATTCATGTCAATCATGAACTTGTACCTCAATAAAATCATGATTCAATAAACAAATAAGTATAAGTATTGACACAGCCAGAAAGTCATGTATACCTTTTTAGAAACACTGTCCCTCTCACATTTAGAAAAAAATAGTATCATGCTAGTCATTAAGAGGACAACAGAGAAATCCATTTCATCTAAACAGGTCTACAGCAAAGAAGGTTTCAATTGGATAAAAGATAACAAATTCCCAATATTATCTACCATAATTGAACAACTGGCCGATGAGAAATATATAAGGAAGAGAACCATGGGTTGGAAACACAAGTTGAGATGAGTATTTATATACGGGTGAGAGGTTATCTTATGGAAGAACAATATGTGCATTGAATCATCTCTCCAACAAGCCAATTAGCTTTAGTACAAAAACAAAATGTTCTATGAGACAAAATGCTGGTAAACATGAGAAGTTGGTTATACAAAATGGCACATGATCTTTTATTTCCTTATTGGCTGATTGGTTTTAAAAATAGGAATATTGGCCTGAATTACACCTTCATTTTGCTGGCAGTTTAAAACAGAACTGTCTGCAAGAAGCTCCTTGTGCATCAGTGTGCCAATGACTATAATGCTTGTGCCTTTAAACACAGGAGTGGGGAAAATGGTGGAAGTCAGATGCCATTGTGTCTTACCACCTATTCCAAATATCGTTAACTAATTGTCCTCAATTAAGTCAAATCTGTATTTAATTGGATTTTACTTTATAATTGATATCATGTTTTTGAACCCCCCCCACCCCCACCCCCACCCCCACCCCCCCCCCCCCCCCCCCCCCCCCACCCCCACCCCCCCACCCCCACCCCCACCCCCCACTATCAGAGGTATTTCACGGCAGTTAAAAAGGTCTTTGACAACTTTGGGTAGTCTAGAGTCTGGGTCACAGATTCCATTACCTGAGACCAGCATTTTGAAGGGTAGCTCAGCGACAGTTATCATACTGGGAACAGGCAAGAACCACAGGTCACATCAGGAACAAACCAGCCCAGTTACATGACAGTAATTGTTAGTGAGAACTGCACTTGATACCTTAACACAATCTAAAAGAAGGATTAATCATGTACTGGCTCTGTTTTATAGGTCGAATTTTATTATATAAAATGATAGTGTGCAAAGACTGCATTTATGAACACTTACAAAACGTACCCAATGGAATAAATGTGCTCAGAGTGTACACCACAGAGTTGTTGCATGTCACAGGTAGCTCAGTGGAAAAAAAAATCACATGCAATTTTCAGCTAACAGAATGATAGTGTCTAGTCTTATTTACATATGGGATTGATAGATTTTTGCTTTAGTTAGGATATGAAAGAAGATGGAAGGAATTTGTGCATCATCCATGATTACCTGATATAGACTATATGTAAAAAGCAGAATAAACTGCACCTTTAAAACACAGCTGCTTCTATGAGAACTTAAACTATACCCATATTCATAATTACTGTGATAACTTATATTCTGAAGTGGATGTGTTCTCAGAAACCACTTTGTGTTACAAAATCTTATTGTAGAAAGCAATTACATAAAGACTCAACATTTTTCAAAATGAGGCAGAGAAATGTGAGGTGTTGCATTTTGGGAAGTCTAACATGGGCAGGACTGACACAGTGAAGGGTAGGACTCTAGGGAGTGCTGTAGAGCAGAGGGATCTGGAAACAAAGGTGCATGGCTCCTTGAAGGTGCAGTCGCAGGTAGATAATAGACAATTGACAATAGGTGCAGGAGTAGGCCATTTGGCCCCTCTGAGCCAGCACCGCCATTCAATGTGATCATGGCTGATCATCCCCAATCAGTACCCCATTCCTGCCTTCTCCCCATATCCCCTGACACTGCTATTTTTAAGTGCCCTATCTAGCTCTCTCTTGAAAGCATCCAGAGAACCTCCGCCGCCCTCTGATGCAGAGAATTCCACAGACTCACAACTCTCTGTGCAAAAAAGTGTTTCCGCATTCCGTTCTAAATGGCTCACTCCTTATTCTTAAACGGTGGCCCCTGGTTCTGGACTCCCCCAACATCGGGAACATGTTTCCTGCCTCTAGTGTTTCCAAGCCCTTAACAATCTTATATGTTTCAATGAGATCCCCTCTCATCCTTCTAAACTCCAGAGTGTACAAGCCCAGCTGCTCAGCATAGGGTGTTCAAAAAGGCTTTTGGCACATTGGCTTTCATCAAACAGTATTGAGTATAGAAATTGGGAGGTCATGTTGCAGTTGAATAAGACATTGGTGAGACCGCATTTTGAGTATTGTGTTCAGTTCTGGGCAAGGAACTGTTATGGAAAGATGGTACATAGATAACAGGTGCAGGAGTAGAATCTATGGCCCTTCGAGCCAGTACCACCATTCAATGTGATCATGGCTGATCATCCACAAATAGTACCCCCTTCCTGCCTTCTCCTCATACCCCTTGATTCCGCTAGCCCTAAGATCTAACTCTCTTTTGATCCAGTGAATCGGCCTCCGCTGACTGAGGCACAGAATTCCACAAATTCACAACTCTCTGTGTGAAAAAGTTTTTCCTTATCTCGGTTCTAAATTGCTTACCCCATATTATTAAACTGGCCCCTGAATTTGGACTCCCCCAACATCAGGAACATGTTTCCTGCATCTAGCGTGTCCAATTCCTTAATAATTTCATATGTTTCTATAAGATCCCCTCTCATCCTTCTAAATTCCAGTGACTACAAGCCCAGTTGCTCCATTCTTTCATCATATGACAGTCCCGCCATCCCAGGAATTAACCTTGTGAACCTACGCTGCACTCCCTCAATAGCAAGAATGTGCTTCCTCCAATTAGTAGGCCAAAACTGCACACAATACTCCAGGTGTGGTCTCACCAGGCCCTGAACACTTCACTCCTATACTCAACTTCTCTCTTTATGAAGGCCAACATGCCATTTGCTTTCTTCACTGCCTGTTGTGCCCGTATTACTACTTTCAGTGACTGATGTATTAGGACACCCAGGTCTCGTTATACTTCCCCTTTTCCAAACACGACACCATTCAGATAATCTGCCGTTCTGTTCTTGCCTCGAAAGTGGATAACCTCACATTTATCCACATTATACCTAACCTGTCCAAGTCACTCTGCATCCTCATGGCATCCTCTTCACAGTTCACACTGCCACCCAGCTTTGTGTCAAATTTCTGCAAATTTGCTAATGTTACTTTTAATTCCTTCATCTAAATCATTAATGTATATTGTAAATAGCTGCTGTCCCAGCACTGAGCCTTGCAGCACCCCAATTGTCACTGCCTGCCATTCTGAAAGGGTCCTGTTTATCCCTACTCTTTGTTTCCTGTCTGCCAACCAATTTTCTATCCATGTCAATACCCTACCCCAATACCATGTGCTCTAATTTTGCCCACTAGTCTCCTGTGTGGGACCTTATCAAAGGCTTTCTGAAAATGCAGGTACACAACATCCTTGTCCATTTTACTTGTTACATCCTCAAAAAATTCTGGAAAATTAGTCAAGCATGATTTCCCCTTTGTATATTCATGCTATCTTGGACCAATCCTGTTACTGCTATCCAAATGTGTCGCTATTACATCTTTGATAATCAATTCCAGCATCTTCCCCCCACCAATGTTAGGCTAACTGGGAGTGTGTAGGGGGGTTACCTGAAATTAACGGATTTGGGAGTCTGCTGGGTACCATCCGCTGCGTGTAGACCTGCGAGACCCCCCAAGGGGCCAAAAAATTGGTGCTGAATAGATGAGTGAGGTACCACTTAAATCCACTACCATGGTGTACTCACTACCACGCCTATATCAACAACACATTTGCTGAAAGTCTAATAATTCCCTGCTTTCTCGCTCCCTCCTTTCTTGAATAATGGGATAACATTAGCAACCCTCCAATCCACAGGAATTGATCCAGATTCTATAGAACATTGGAAATGATCACCAATGCATCCACGATTTCTAGAGCCACCCCCTTGAGTACCCTGGGATGCAGACCATCAGGCCCTGGGGATTTATCACCTTTAGTCCCATCAGTCTACCCAACACCATTTCCTGACTAATGTGGATTACGTTCAGTTCCTCCATCACCCTAGGTTCTCTGTCCCCTAGTACATCTGGGAGATTGTTTGTGTCTTCCTTAGTGAAGACAGAACCAAAGTACCTGCTCAACCCGTCTGCCATTTCCTGGTTCCCCATGATAAATTCACCTGTTTCTGTATTCAAAGGACCCACATTTGTCTTAACTAATTTTTTTCTCTTCACGTACCTAAAGAAGCTTTTACCATTCTCCTTTATATTCTTGGCTAGCTTACCTTCATACTCATCTTTTCTCCCCGTATTGCCTTTTTAATTACATGTTGACCTTTAAAAGTTTTCCCAATCCGCTGGCTTCCCGCTCATCTTTGATATGTTATATGTCTTCTCTTTTATTTTTATACTGTCCTTGACTTCCCTTGTCAGCCACGGTTGCCTCCTACTCCCCTTAAAATCTTTCTTCCCCTTTGGAATGAAATGACCTGCATCTTTTGGATTATTCCCAGAAACACCTGCCATTGATGTTCCACCGTCATCCCTGCTAGGGTCCCTTTCCAGCTGCTCCCTCATGCCTTTGTTCAACTGCAATACTGACTCTTCCGACTTTACCTTCTCCCTCTCAAATTGCAGATTGAAACGTATCATGTTATGGTCACTACCTCTGATAATTTTGAATGGTTCCTTTACCTTGAGTTGTTCAGCTGGAAAGATTACAGAGAAGATTTACAAGGATGTTGCCAGGCCAAGAGGGCCTGAACTATAGGGAGAGGTTGAGTAGGCTGGGTATTCCTTGGAGCGCAAGAGAATGAGGGGTGATCTTATTGAGGTTTATAAGGTCACGAGAGGAATAGATCAGGTAGATGCACAGAGGCTCTAGCACTGCGTAGGGGAATTGAGGACATAGGTTTAAGGTGAAATGGAAAAGATTTCATAAGAATCTGGTAGGTAACTTTTTCACACAAAGGTTGGTGGGTGTATGGAATGAGCTACCAGAGGAGGTAGTTGAGGCAGGGACTATCGCCAAGTTTAAGAAACAGTTAGACAGATACATGGATTGGACAGGTTTGGAGCGATATGGGCCAAACGCAGGCCGGTGGGACTAATATAGCTGCGACATGTTGGCCGCTGTGGACAAGTTGGGCGGAACGGCTGAATGACTATGAGGCAAATTTGAATGATTTATAGGAAATAAAAGGTGCAGATTTTGCTTTGATTTTGAATATCGAGAGTTTGAAATAAGAGATATTATTGCATTTCCATTTATTATTTGATAATTTTACAATCATTGCAGCAAATGTTCTGTATTGGCATTTCAGAGATGAAAATACATTTTCTGTTGTGCCATGGAAGTTGATGTCCAATAGAAGTTTCTACTGCTTACTTTTGCACATAAATTTGTAAAGTTACTAGATATGTTTTATAGGCTCCGATTTTTACATATATATTTGTATCTGTGAAGCAGCACAATGTACAGATAGCCTGAAGGTTTATATTTCTAACATCACATAAGCTTTTTGAGAACTCATTCCAAGATGTACTGCTACAATTACCCTGAAGCAAGAGAATTCTAAATTTAAGATGTCCAACAGAAATACATAAAACAGAGCTTTTCTCAGCCTAAAGCTGTTAATACTACAATGTTGACTTTCACTGAATCCGCACAGTTAATAAAGGACATAAATTGTCACCACTTGTTCCCTATTTGTCCTTCACTGTGGTGCATCGCATTTGCAAGATTTCATCATGCCAGATGTAATAGCTATCAATTGAAAAAAATAGTTTTATCATAGTTAACATAAGTTCATAAATTTCCATGCCTACTTAAAGCAACAAAGGAATATTATGTGCAAAATTACCTCATCAGATGGCAAGCCGTTTAATTAAAATTCAAAAGTTGTACAGAGAGCAATACAGAGGTGGCACAAGTAATTGAGTTGCAGTTCCTGTGGCTTGCATTCAATCCTGACTTCTGGTATTATCTGCATGGAGTTTGTATGTTCTGCCTGTGACCACTGGTTTTCATCTTGGTGTTCTGGTTCCCTCCCATATCCCGTGGATTGGCAGGCTCATTGCTCCTGTTGTGTAAATAACTGTGTGACTGGGGAGTTGATGGGAATGTTGGGAGAATAAAATGAGAATAGTGAAGTATTACAGTAAATGGGAGCTTGACGGTTGGTATTGAGTTGGTGGATCGAATGGCCTGTTTCCATGACATATGTCCATGCCTATGACAGTAAAATAAGAGGGTTGCCAATTTTGGGGGAAAGAGCTTGTTTGATTAGTTTCTTTCACGGTGATATAAGACTGCTGAGAATAACAAATGATGACATTAAATGTATGATAAAGTACCCAGAGAAATTTTGTGTATTTCTATAAAAGCAGGAATGCGATAAATTAAATCTCAAGTGACAGGAGATCTACCTCATAACATGGGAAAGGACCTGAAGGTAACATCTGTTGAAAGATGAATCATTGCAGATTCCTTTTAGAAGCAGAAAATTGCAAGTGCTGTCAGGGATTGTTAAATGATTTTTTTAATATATCAGAAGCCAGGAAAGCCCTTGAGTGATCTAACAACTGTAATTGAGAAAGCAATTTTCCTCCTTTTAAAGAATTTGATTTTCTCGGGGTTCATAATGTAGGTTATGAAATGTATGGAGCATTTGTGTCCTTTAAAATAGATTCTTGAAGTTATTTTACAGGATGAAAACTTCAGTGTCAAGGTCAGGATTTATCATTGAATCAGAGGTGAGCAATAACCTTCCACAGTGAAGGTAGTTCTGTGTCATATTTCTTATGCTTCCATCTTTGAATCGGTAGATTAAGGATTCAGATATTGAACTCGGACAGGTTTAGGCAGCATCGGGCAGCATCTATGAAGGGAATGGACGGTTGACGTTTTGGGTCTTCAAACTGAGCAGAGTAAGGGGCAGAAAACTGGATGAGATAGGTGCAGAGGGACAAAGCCTAGCAAGTGATATGTGGATAGACACAAAAGTGGGAGTAACAGCAGGTGAGGCAGAGAGAAGGAATGGGTGATGTTTCGGGTCGAGACCCTTCTTCAGACTGAAAATCATGGAAAGAGAAACAAGAAATATAGACGATGATGTAGAGAGATAAAGGACAATGAATGAAAGATATGCAAAATAGTAATGATGACACAGGAAACAGGCCATTGGTAGCTGTTTGTTGGGTGAAAACGAGAAACTGTTGTGATTGGGTGGGGGAGGATAGAGAACAAGGGAGTTACCTGAAGTGAGAGAAATCAATATTCATACCACTGGGCTGTAAGCTGCCCAAGCAAAATATGAGATGCTGTTCCTCAAATTTGCATTTAGCCTCACTCTGACAATGGAGGAGACCTAGGACAGAAAGGTCTGTATGGGAATGGGAAGGAGAATTAGTGTTTAACAACTGGGAGATCAAACAGGAAAGGGGGATGATTGTTCGATGGGTGGATAGAACTAGCAGTAACCCACAAACCTGCCTGCTTAGTGAAGCATTTTGCTTTTTCACAACTGGGACTACTGCTGGAGGTAGCAGGCAGGTTAACAACTTTCAGAAATTGCAGTTGACAGATGGACAGGTTTATCATGCATTAGCAAATCAAGAAGGGGTCTCACTCAGTTCTTGGCTGCATTGAGTGGACGTGGAAATGATGTTTCCAGTAATGGGAGAGCACCATCTCAGAATAGAAGTACATACCTTTAGGAAGGAGATGAGAAGGAATTTCTTTAGCCAAAGGTTGGTGAACCTGTGAAATTCATTGCTGTGGAGGTCAAGACATTGGGTATTTTTAATTTAGTTTAGAGATTCAGCACCGAGTCCACACCGGCCAGTGATCTGCACAGATTAACACTATCCTTCATACACTAGGGACAATTTACATATACACCAAGCCAATTAACCTACATACCTGCGCATCTTTGGAGTGTGGGAGGAAACCGAAGATCTCGAAGAAAACCCACACGGTCATGGGGAGGATGTAGAAACTCCATACAGACAGCACCCGTAGTTGGGATCAAACCCGGGTCTCCAGCGCTGCAAGCGCTGTAAGGCAGTAACTCTACCGCTGCGCCACCGTGCTGGAGATTGATAGGTTCTTGATTAGGAAGGGTGTCAAAGGTTAAGAGGAGAAGACAGATGGATGGGGTTGAAGGGGAAAAATAGATCATCCATAACTGAATGGCGGAGTTGACTCAATGGGCTGAATGGCCAAATTCTGCTCCTTTGTCAATGTTTTTGCTGGATTTGTGGTTGCGCACACCTAGAACAACCTCTTGGGAATGAGATGTCTGTTCAAAATCCACTCTGATGCATGAGTGGATTTTGAATGGATGTCTTATTCCCAAGAGGTTGTTCAAGGTGTGCACAACCACAAATCCAGCAACAACACCAACACATATCAGGGAATTGGAGGAAGGTATATTTGTCTTAACAACAACTTCCCATATCCAATAATTTAACTTTCCAAAAGTCTTCCGGGCAGGTTGATGCAGGAATGTGCCAGCAAGAGGCTGTGGTTGGGAATCCAAGGGAATGGGCCAGGAAGTGTGCGGGAGAGGAAAACTAAAGGTAGTGATGGGAGGTCAAAGAGGAAGCACAGTCAGTGGGAACCTGAGGCAGCGGAGATTCACAGCAGTGGCCAGGAGGAGCAGAGCCACACCTGCTTCTGTTGCAAACCCATCCAGCTGGCATTCTCACTAGGGGAGGGGGAGGGGGAGAGAGATGGGGGGGCGAGGAAGAGGGAGGGGAGGGGGGGGAGAGGGGGAGCGAAGGGGGGGGCGGGGAGGGAGGGGGGATGGCGGAAGGAGTGGAGACACCTTTAAGAAGCCAGACACCTTTAAAAAGCCAGAGATACACAGCTGTGAAGTTTAGCGGGCATTTAACATTACCGGTCGGTTTTCCTTGGTTCTGAAAACTCGTGCTTACTTTTTTTTCTCCCCAATGAGCCAATAATAATGCCCTGTCAGCAAAGGAGATTTAACTAAAACTACCTACAGCTACCTCGACTACATACAACGACATGACCCCACTACCACTGCACCTCCGACTACAGAATTATCGATTTTCTACATAACAACCAATTTTGAAAAATGTAGAAAAAGTTGCTGCGACGATACTGAGGCCGTGACTAGTTTGCAGAATGCAGGAACTCCTTGCGACCATGAAGGAGACTTACCAGAGACCACCAGCGACCATGTGGCGATCATGAGGCGAGCGCAGAGTCTCCTGCACTCGCCTAAAACGTCATCTAAGTGGGACAGGCTCTTTAATCCCCCTCAGTCACCCTCCTCACCTCCCCCACTTTCCCCCCTCTCACTCCTCTCCCTCAATCCCCCCCACTCTCCCACCTCACCTCCCCAGGATCTTGAGGTTGCCGCTCCTCTCCCTTCTAGCGTGCCCCGGAGGAACATCTGCAGTCGGTGCCCTCAGAGCCAGGCTCAGGCCTCGGTGCATCCGCGGAGAACCAGTAGCTACGGCTGCGTGCCGGCTGAGGCAGGCGGGCACCGGCAGAGGCAGGCAGGTGCGGTGACTGACAGCAGACACAGCCAATCAGTGTGGCAATCGTGCAGGAAGGAGCGTCGCCGTTCCGGCAATGAGTGACAGGAGAGGAGACCAATCTGCGCATGCGCGCTTTTTAAGATTTTTAAACCTTAATAACCTTTAAAATATACCACTGATCGGACCAAAACTTGTTGCACTTGCAGCACTGGAGAATGGTGAGTAAAGGGCCTGTCCCACTTGGGCCGTCATTTACGCGACAGGCCGGTAGTGACTGATGCGCGACAGTCGCGCGCATCATCATGCGTCCGCACAGCCGTCTGGAGCGCGTGACGTCATTTGAAGATAGACACAAAATGTAGGAGTAACTCAGCGGGACCGGCAGCATCTCTAGAGAGACCCTTCTTCAGTCTGAACCTGAAACTTCACTCATTGTTTGTCTCCAGAGATGCTGCCGGTCTCGCTGAGTTACTACAGCATTTTGTGTCTAACTCCAATCATCTTGGCCCCGCTCTGGGAGTAGGAGTTGGGCAAATCCGGATCCGCAATGGCCGTGAGCTCCAGGCCGAGCTTGGCAATCGTTTGCCTGCTTCAGCTGCTGTTGGAGGTGAGACGTTGCACCGCGCCAGGGTCTTGGGCCTGTCCCACTTTGGCCGTCAGTTACGCAACAGGCTGGTGGCTTGCAAAGATTTTGTGCAGGACAAAGTCCACACTTCTCCGCGCCACTCCACACTCCTCCACACCACTTCATGCGCCCCCATGCGCTACCCACACGCTACCCACACGCTAGCAGGTCGTGTAAATGGCGTGCAAAAGACAGCCAAGTGGGACAGGCCCTTTAGGTGGCGAAAATTCGTAGTGCTACCGTGTACTGTTTTACGCAATGTAAAAACAACGCAAACCAGAAGGTAACAAGATGAGAGTTTTAGTTATGTATAGAAGATAGATAGATTTTATCAGGGAATTGGGGGATGAGGGATGGAAGGGGGTTAATTCCTGAACAGTGCATTATTGGGAAGAGAGCATTCAACATTCATAACATAGAATTAACAAGGAGCCAACCATGCAGCACAAGAACAAGTCTCAGGTCCATGATATCTGTGCTGTCCATAATGCCAATTTAAACTGTACAGACAGTTTTGATTGTGTGGCCTCTCAACCAGGAATATAAACTCAGCAAATCCCCCAACGTACTATTAATCCAAAGATCCAGAACAGATCAGATCACCGCCATCTCTTGTACATTATTTGCACAATTCACTTACGTCTGACAATTGCCAAGGAAAAGGAAAAAAATATAGTTTTAATCAAAATTGCTTTTTATCTTGGTGAATTTTTAATACAAGCTATATCCCTTTTGCAAACTGAATAGGAAGGAAAATAAAATTGAATTATTAAACAGTTTCTGCGGTCTGCAGAAAATGTAATCAGGAATGTGGCAACAATATGTAGCACTATATAATATTTATGGGAACTGGTAGTTTCCAGGTTCAATTAAAATATCCTTTAAATCAGTGACATGACATATTCATTTTGTGTGGTTGCCTTTAGCGAGATAATTCTAAAAATAGTTTTGTTTCTATAATTGTGAAAAAAATATTTATTTTAGTAAGCTGCTTGACTGATTAAAGGAACATGCGTAATAATTTAAACAAGACACAAGAGTTCAGTGTGAGGGTACAAGGCATGTAGCTGGCAAGTAGTAGACCAAGCCCATTGAACTTCGAGCTTGAACTTTATGGTATAGGTTAAAAATCTGGCAGAAACTATGCAGGGAGCATGGCAGAAGGCTAATGCTGGGACCTGGCTAATGTGCATGGGAGGCTATTGAGGGTGGAAAGCCAGGAACAATTGCATTTAAGGGCAGAGACAAAGACATTTCTGCTCCCAAAGGCACATGTAGGTGCATGGAATGTTTCATGTGCAGACGGATGAGTTCAGTTTAACTTGGCATCATGTTCAGGACAAACATTGTGTGCCTCAGGACACATTCCCATGCTGTTCATGTTCTTGTCATCCCTCTTATAACCTTCATGTATAGTTCCAGAGGTCCTAGAGAGGCTCCTACTATGCACTTGAGCAATAAACTCTTGTTGGATTTTAAGGTCGTAAGGTCATAAGTGATAGGAGTAGAATTACTCCATTCAGCCCATCAAGTTTACTCTGCATTCAATCATGGCTGATCTATCTGTCCCTCCTAACCCCATTCTCCTGCCTCCCCGTAACCTTTGACACCTTCACTAATCAAGAATCTAGCTCTCTCTGCCTTAAAAATGTCCACTGGCATGGCCTCCACAGTCTTCTGTGACAAAGAATTCCAAAGATTCACGACCCTCTGACTAAAGACATTTCTCCTCATCTCCTTCCTAAAAGAACATCCTTTAATTCTGGGGCTTTGACCTCGGGCCCTAGGCTCTCCCACTAGTGGAAACATCCTCTCCAGATCCACTCTATCCAAGCCTTTCACTATTCTGCATGTTTCAATAAGGCCCCCCTCATTCTTCTAAACTCCAGCGATTTCAGGCCCAGTGCTGACAAATGCTCATCATAGACAGAGGCCCAGGAGCCGTTGGTGAGGGAGGAGCGACGTCCAAGCAGTAAGGGAAATCCGTAACGTTCTAAATCTGTAACGTTCCATTCAATTAACTGGGCTTGAGGAAGCCGCTGATTGGTGGACTTGAGTACGCAGCTGATTGGCAGTCAGATTCCACCAGTTTGTAGTGTACTGTACTTTGTATTTTGTATTGTATTTTTGTATTGTATATTGTATTTTGTGTTGTATCTAGGGTAAGGGAAGTATGAGTGCCAGGGCAGCTTACTGTTCTGGCTGTCAGATGTGGGAGGTCATGAAGTCGGGTAGCCCTCCAGACGTCCACATCTGCGCCAGGTGCTTCGAGATGGGGCTCCTAAAGGAGTGTGTTAGGAACCTGGAGCAGCAGCTCGATGACCTCCGTCTGGTCAGGGAGAGTGAGGAGGTCATAGAGAGGAGTTACAGGGAGGTAGTCTCTCCAAAACCACAGGAGGCAGACACGTGGGTCACGGTTAGGAAAGGCAAGGGGCAGAGGCGGGCGCTAGAGAGTACACCAGTGGCTGTACACCTTGGAAATAAGTACTCCTGTTTGAGTGCTGTGGGGGGGCACAGCCTACCTGGGGGTAGCAACAGTGACCTGGCCTGCGGTACAGATACCGGCCCTGTTGCTCAGAAGGGTAAGGAAAAGAAGAGGAGGGCAGTAGTAATAGGGGACTCTATAGTTAGGGGGTCAGATTGGCGATTCTGTGGATGCAGTCCGGAGACCCGGATGGTAGTTTGCCTCTCTGGTGCCAGGGTCCGGGATGTGTCTGAACGTGTCCAAGATATCCTGAAAAGGGAGGGAGAGTAGCCTGAGGTCGTGGTACATATTGGTACCAATGATATAGGTAAAAAAAGAGAAGAGTTCCTGCTAGGAGAATTTAGGGAGTTAGGAAGAGAGTTAAGGAAAAGAACCGCAAAGATAACAATCTCAGGATTACTTCCTGTGCCACGCGCCAGTGAGAGTAGGAATGGAGCAAGGTGGAGGATAAATGCCTGGCTGAAGGACTGGTGCAGAGGGCAGGGATTCAAGTTTCTGGATCAATGGAACCTCTTTTGGGGAAAGAGTGACCTGTATAAAAAGGATGGGTTGCACTTGAACCCGAGGGGGACCAGTATCCTGGCAGGGGAATTTGCAAAGGCTACCGGGGGAACTTTAAACTCGAATGGTTAGGGGGAGGGACTCAAATAGAGAAAGCCAATAGACAGGGTCTGAGGCAGGAGGCAGAGAAGGGAAGCACTCAGACCCAACATGTAGGGGGGAAAGAAGAAAAAAAAAAAAGAAACAGAGAATAAGAGGTGGTGGGTTTCATGGGCAAAAATCAAAAGGGACCACTTGTCAACATGAGGCTTTGTGTCTCAATGCAAGGAGCATTCGTAATAAGGTGGACGAGTTGAATGTGCAGATAGCTATTAATGACTATGCTATAGTTGGGATCACGGAGACATGGCTCCAGGGGGACCAAGGCTGGGAACTGAACATCCAGGGATATTCAATATTCGGGAGGGATAGACAGAGAGGAAAAGTAGGTGGGGTAGCGTTGCTGGTGAGAGAGGAGATTAATGCAATAGAAAGGAAGGACATTAGCTTGGAGGATGTGGAATCGATATGGATAGAGCTGCAAACCTCTAAGGGGCAGAAAACACTAGTGGGAGTTGTGGAGTTGGGGATGGCATCAAACATGAAATTAGAAATGCTGCAACAAGGGTAAAACCGTTATAATGGGTGACTTCAATCTACATATAGATTGGGTGAATCAAATGGGCAGGGGTGCTGAGGAATAGGATTTCTTGGAATGTATGTGGGATAGTTTTCTAAACCAACATGTAGAGGAACCAACGAGAGAGCAGGCTATTCTAGATTGGGTATTGAGTAATGAGGAATGGTTAGTTAGCAGTCTTGTTGTGCGTGGCCTGTTGGGCAAGAGTGACAATAATATGGTTGAGTTCTTCATTAGGATGGAGAGTGACATAATTAAGTCAGAAACAGGGGTTCTGAACTTAAACAAAAGTAACTTTGAAGGTATGAGACGTGAATTGGCCAATATAGACTGGCAAGTGATTCTTAAAGAGTTGACAGTGGATGTGCAATGGAAGGTATTTAAAGACTACATGGATGAACTACAACAATTGTTCATCCCAGTTTGGCAAAATAATAAATCAGGGAAGGTAGTGCATCCATGGATAACAAGGGAAATCAGGGATAGTATAAAAACAAAAGATGAAGCATACAAATTAGCCAGAAAAAGCAGCCAACCAGAGGACTGGAAGAGACCAGCAGAGGAAGACCAAGTGCTTAATTAGGAAAGGGAAAATAGATTATGAAGGAAAACTGGCAGGGAACATAAAAACTGACTGCAAACGTTTTTATAGATATGTGAAGAGAAAGAGATTAGTTAAAACAAATGTAGGTCCCGTGCAGTCAGAAACAGGTGAATTGATCATGGGGAACAAGGACGTGGCAGACCAATTGAATAACTACTTTGGTTCTGTCTTCACTAAGGAAGACATAAATAATCTGCCGGAAATAGCAGGGGCCCGGGGGTCAAATAAGTTGGAGGAACTGAGTGAAATCCAGGTTAGCCGGGAAGTGGTGTTGGGTAAATTGAATGGATTAAAGGCTGATAAATCCCCAGGGCCAGATAGTCTGCACCCCAGAGTACTCAAGGAAGTAGCCACAGAAATAGTGGATGCATTAGTGATAATTTTTGAAAACTCCTTAGATTCTGGAGTAG
This sequence comes from Raja brachyura, assembly GCA_963514005.1. Next base: position 43,918,104 of record OY740785.1, on the reverse strand, counting down.
TTCCTGAGGATTGGAGGGTAGCTAATGTAACCTCACTTTTTAAAAAGGGAGGGAGAGAGAAAACGGGGAATTACAGACCAGTTAGTCTAACATCGGTAGTGGGGAAACTGCTAGTCAGTTATTAAAGATGGGATAGCAGTACATTTGGAAAGTGGTGAAATCATTAGACAAAGTCAGCATGGATTTACAAAAGGTAAATCATGTCTGACGAATCTTATAGGAATTTTCGAGGATGTAACTAGCAGAGTGGATAAGGGAGAACCAGTGGATGTGTTATATCTAGACTTTCAGATGGCTTTCGACAAGGTCCCACATAAGAGATTAGTATACAAACTTAAAGCACATGGTATTGGGGGTTCAGTATTGATGTGGATAGAGAACTGGCTGGCAGACAGGAAGCAAAGGGTAGGAGTAAACGGGTCCTTTTCAGAATGGCAGGCAGTGACTAGTGAGGTACCGCAAAGCTCAGTGCTGGGGCCCCAGTATATATTAATGAGTTGGACGAGGGGATTGAATGCAACATCTCCAAGTTTGCGGATGACACTAAGCTGGGGGGTAGTGTTCGGTGTGAAGAGGATGCTAGGAGGCTGCAAGATGACTTGGATAGGCTGGGTGAGTGGGCAAATGCATGGCAGATGCAGTATAATGTGGATAAATGTGAGGTTATCCACTTTGGTGGCAAAAACAGGAGGGTAGACTATTATCTGAATGGTGGCAATTTAGGAAAAGGGGAGATGCAACGAGACCTGGGTATCATGGTACACCAATCATTGAAAGTAGGCATGCAGGTGCAGCAGGCAGTGAAGAAAGCAAATGGTATGTTAGCATTCATAGCGAAAGGATTTGAGTATAGGAGGAGAGAGGTTCTACTGCAGTTGTACAGGGTTTTGGTGAGACCACAGCTGGAGTATTGCGTACAGTTTTGGTCTCCAAATCTGAGAAAATACATTCTTACCATAGAGGGGGTACAGAGAAGGTTCACCAGACTGATTCCTGGGATGTCAGGACTTTCATATGAGGAAAGACTGGATAGACTTGGCTTGTACTCGCTAGAATTTAGAAGACTGAGGGGGGATCTTATAGAAACGTACAAAATTCTTAAGGGGTTGGACAGGCTAGATGCAGGAAGATTGTTCCCGATGTTGGGGAGGTCCAGAACAAGGGGTTACAGTCTAAGAATAAGGGGGAATTCCTTTAGGACCGAGATGAGGAAAACATTTTTCACACAGAGAGTGGTGAGTCTCTGGAATTCTCTGCCACAGAAGGTATTTGAGGCCAGTTCATTGGCTATATTTAAGAGGGAGTTAGATGTGGCCCTTGTGGCTAAAGGGATCAGGGGATATGGAGAGAAGGCAGGTACAGGATACTGAGTTGGATGATCAGCCATGATCATATTGAATGGCGGTGCAGGCTCAAAGGGCTGAATGGCCTACTCCTGCACCTATTTTCTATGTTTGTATGTTAATCGACTCATTCCTGGGATCCTTCATGTAAACCTCCTCAGGACACTCTCCAGAGCCAGCAAATCCTTCCTCAGATATGGTGCCCACAATTACTCACAATATTCCAAATATGGCATTGCATCCCCGTTTTTGTATTCTGCACCAGCACTCCCAAGTCCCTTTGCACCTATGATTTCTGGATATAGTCTGAAAATGGTTTACGTCTTTATGTCTACTACCAAAATTCATGAGTCCACACTTTGCTACACTATATTCCATCTGCCACTTCTCTGCCCACTCTCCCAACCTGTCCAAGTCCTTCTGCAGAGTCCCTGCTTTCTCTACACTATCTGCCCCTCCACCTATTTTTGTATCATCTGCAAACTTGGCCACAAAGCCTTCAAACCCCTCGTCCAAACCATTATTATACAATGTGAAGAGTAGCGGCTACAAGTCACTTGCAGCCAACCAGAAAAAAACTCTTTATTGCCACTCTTTGTCGTCTGCCACCCAGCCAACCTGCGATCCATGCTAGTATCTACCCTTTGATACCATCGGCTCTCATCTTCCTCAGAAGCCTCACGTGTGGCACCTTATCAATTTGAATGTTATCATCAGATTCCAGCTCTCGCCTTTCAGATTCTGAATGCACCAATAAAATGGCGTTGGATACCTGCGCATCAAGCGAAAGATAAGTACAAATATATTGTGTGTTTATTAGACTGCATGTCTTTTTTTCATAAGAGAAGGACAGTGAAAGGCAGCCTAAAGGCATGACCAATGTAATAAAATGTAAAGGCTGTTACAATGCACCTTCTTACTATCCCATATTTTGCTCTCTGTCCATCAATGCATTTCTCCAAACATTTGTGTCTGGCCAACAATGTTGTTCTTAATCTCTTTTAACAACATAAATCTATTGATAAAGAAAATAAATTAATCAATTCCGTACTTCCTTCAACCGTCATCGGAGCAGCTCAGTTACATCTTTTTGATGGTTTATATTGATTTGTTTTGAGATAGTGCACTGACTAAGGTTAACAATAATATTTGTATCACAGCATCAAATATTGTTAGATCAGAATGACATAGATCAAAAATAATTATAATCCTCAGAAAATGCTCCCCAAAAATGACGATTATTATTGTTCTAAAATTTAATTTCTATTTCCTGCGCTCATTAGTGCCAAACAATTGATCATTTATCTATCTGCAAAATACGTGGCGGGTCCTGAAGAGCACAGAGTGGGTGAGAGAGAGTTTTATCTCAATTCACCAGGATCTATTTTTAATTCAAATTTGTGGATGTGACCATTAAAAATATTTTAAATGCGGTGTGAATTTATTCTTACATGTTGAAATCATATGATTCACTCGAGACAATCCCGATCGGTTATTTGTGATCGATGTATCAATAGACATGCAGATGAAAGTAATTTAATTCTGGGCCTGTAGATGTTCTCATGAGGCTAATATATTTCCTTGTCTTCTTCGATGGCTTTGTCTTGATATTTATTAGAGAAGACTTTTATTAGTTAAAAACTAAGTTAATATGTTTGATTTCCCTTCCTTTCTTTCAGGGGGTTTAATGATGTATTGAATTCGAGAGGATAGAATACATTTCTAGTGCCTGGGTTTAATTAATTCGTGATGAAAATAAAAGCCTTGCCCATCAAACTGCTTAAAGTGGTTAGTTAGCGTGACATGTTTTCAATTTGTAATCTCTAAGCTAATACAGTTTTCTCCCTGATAATGTCAACTAGAACAAATTAATTCCATTTATTGATTTACATGGTGCAGAAGGTTAAAGCAGAATATAGACTATTTTCAAGAAAATTCTCATGTGCCTATTAGTATTGCATAAAAATAACTTTTAACACGTTGAGCTTTTGCAGAATAGATACCTAAATCACATGGCTCCAAGCTGGTTATATAATGTTTCTTGCTATTACTTTTGAAGCATTTAGATGACATAGGATTGGAGCAGGCTTTTCAGAACCAAGTTAAGAAATGACCAAAACTTGGTAGCATCTGAATAGCTATTGGCATCAGGCTTCAATGGCTCAATGATAATTTATTGTCACATGTACCTAGGTACAGTTATTTTTTTGCATACAGTTCAGTAACAATCTTCAGTAGCAATAACAGTTTTTTGAAGTAACCAAAAAGGTCGAAGAGGGCAGAGCTGTAGATGTTGTATATATGGAGTTCAGCAAAGCAAAGCATTCAATAAGGTTCCGCGTGGTAGGCTGCTCTGGAAGGTAAGATCGTATGAGATCCAAGGAGAGATAGCTGAATAGATAGAACATTAGCTTCACGGAAGGAAGCAGAGGGTGATGGTGGAAACATAGAAACATAGAAATTAGGTGCAGGAGTAGGCCATTCGGCCCTTCGAGCCTGCACCGCCATTCAATATGATCATGGCTGATCATCCAACTCAGTATCCCATACCTGCCTTCTCTCCATACCCTCTGATCCCCCTTAGCCACAAGGGCCACATCTAACTCCCTCTTAAATATAGCCAATGAACTGGCCTCAACTACCCTCTGTGGCAGAGAGTTCCAGAGACCCACCACTCTCTGTGTGAAAAAAGTCCTTCTCATCTCGGTCCTAAAGGATTTCCCCCTTATCCTTAAGCTGTGACCCCTTGTCCTGGACCTCCCCAACATCGGGAACAATCTTCCTGCATCTAGCCTGTCCAACCCCTTAAGAATTTTGTAAGTTTCTGTAAGATCCCCTCTCAATATCCTAAATTCTAGAGAGTATAAACCGAGTCTATGCAGTCTTTGTTCATAAGACAGTCCTGACATCCCAGGACAGGAAGGTTGCTTCTTGGACTGGAGGCCTGTGATTAGTGGTTTCCCTCAGGGTTCGGTGCTGGGCCTGTACTGTTTATCTATATCAATGATTTGGATGAGAACATACATGGCAAGATTAGCAAGTTTGCTGATGATACAAAAGTGAGTAGTGATAGTGAGTGCAGGTACATGGCAAGATTAGCAAGTTTGCTGATGATACAAAAGTGGGTAGTGATAGTGAGTGCAGGTTCCTTGAAGGTTGAGTCGCAGGTAGATAACGGTGGTCAAAAACGTGTTTGGCACATTGGCCTTCATCAGTCAGAGTATTAAGTATAGAAGTTGGGAGGTCATGTTGCAGTTGTATAAGACGTTGGTGAGGCCACAATTAGAGTATTGTGTGTTCAGTTCTGGGCAACTTTTTTTTAGAAAAGATGTTGTCAAGCTGGAAAGAGTGCAGATAAGATTTACAAGGATGTTGCCAGGGCTAGAAGGTCTGAGCTATAGGGAGAGGTTGAGTAGGCTGGGACTATTTCTGGTAGCGCAGGAGGATGAGGTGTATAAAGTCATGAAAGAAATAGATCGGGTAGATGCAGAGTCTCTTGCCCAGAGTAGGTGAATTGAGGACCAGAAGACATAGGTTAAAAGGTGAAGGGGAAAATAATTAATAGAATTCTGAGGGGGTAACTTTTTCGCACAAAGGGTGGTGTGTTAATGGAACAAGTTGTCAGAGGAGGTAATTGAGGCAGGGTCTATTCCAACATTTAAGAAACAGTTAGACAGGTACATGGAAAGGACAGGTTTGGAGGGATATGGACCAAACGTGGGCAGGTGGGACTAGTGTAGCTGGGACATATTAGCCAGTGTGGGCAAGTTGGGCCGAAGGGCCTGTTTCCACACTCGATCACTCAATGATTCTATGACTTTAATCTCACTATACATAAGGCACAACCATACTTCAGTATAAGAGTGTAAAACAGTAGATTATACTGAAGCAATATATAAGAGTCGCCATGTTTCCTGCACCATCTAGTATCCTTCAAGTCCTCCTTAAGGTGTAAGTGGTTCATCCTCGTATCTACTCTGATAATTCTAAACGCCATAAAAAAAAACTGGCCCAAGCTCACAAAGGAATAAAACTGAGCGTTCTTCAAATAATTGTTTGTATTTACAAATACTGCAAAAAGGCCATTTTGCTATCCCTTTACAGCACATTGTTCTTTTTAACCTTTAAACACTCTTCAGAAGCACAGTTCTTTTGAACTCTGTTTGATTTCAAACACTAAAGTAATCACTCAGTGTCTGTTCCCACACGTCAACAAAGAAATGTCATTCTGTTTGATGTTTGGCCATTATCATTAAAAGGTTGCTTGAGTTTTTCACCATTTTGAAAGGCAGGTGAATGGGTTATACTCTTGTGATGACTTTGAAGTGAGGTGCTGTAGGGGGAAAATGCATTCTTTGTATGTGCACGGATTTGTAAATCTTGGTGCCAGCCAATTTGTGGCAGTGGGTTCAATGAAGAAAGCAGGTAGTTAAATCTCAATGGTCATATATCATTGTGTGGCCTGATTACTCTTTATTTCTGTGGGTTTAGTATATATTCCCCACACTTGGGCTAATATTTAGGCCCCACGTTTTGTCTCTGCATGAATAACTATAGTACTTTATTTGGATCATAACCTGATTTATTCACAGCCTGAGTAGTGAAAAGTCTGGATAGAGTGGGTGTGGAGAGGATGTTTCCACTAGTGGGAGAGTCTAGGACCAGACGTCATAGCCTCAGAATTAAAGGACATTCGTTTAGGAAGGAGATGAGTGTGTCCGAGGGTGGAGAATCTGTGGAATTAATTGCCACAATGGGCTGTGGAGGCTAAGTCAGTGGGTATTTTTAAGGCAGAGATAGATAGTTTCTTCATCAGGTCGGGTGTCAGGGGACACGGGGAGAAGGCAGGAGAAGGGAGTTAAGAGGGAAAGATAAATCAGCCAAGATTGATTCGTGGAGTAGACTTGAAGGGCTGAAAGGCCTAATTCTGCTCCTATCACATAAACTTATGAAGAGCTTAGTTAAAAGTCCCATTGATTCCTCATGGCATTCTAGGATATATAGGGCGGCACAGTGGCATAGAGGTAGAGCTACTGCCTTACAGTGCCAGAAACCCACGTTCGATCCTGACTAAGTGCACTTGTCTATACGGAGTTTGTACGTTTTCCCCATGATCTGCGAGGATTTTGTCTGAGATCTTTGGTTTCCTCCCATATTCCAAAGACATGAAGGTTTGTAGGTTAATTGGCTTGGTATTAATGTAAAAATTGTTTCCAGTGTCTGTAGGATAGTATTAATGTGCGGGGACCACTGGTTGGTGTAGACTCGGTGGGACGAAAGGCCTGTTTCTGCGCTGTAACTCTAAACTAAAACTAAATAAACATTGGCCAATTTTTATTTGACAAGGATTTATATCATTAATATACCACAAGGAACCAATGGATTATTAAACTCTTGTTGGTTTAATTGGAGTTGAATACATATATGTCGAACTGATTCATGGCTGAACTGATCAAAACCTCAAAACAGGCAGAAAGCTTGTGCTCGATTGAGTAGTGGTGATCCTTGCCCTTCTTTACATTGTCAAGACATGAATTACGTACAGCAGGAGCTTCAAAGTAGCATGAATGTGCTTTTTCAAAATCCTCCTAATCCACTGCGATGGAGTAACTAAGGGCCAAGAGGCATCTCTCGATGACAGATATGTTTCCATTTTATTGCTCCACTGCAAAATCTTCTCAAGCAACCTCCTTCTCCTTTCCTGAGAAAACGTGTAGAGGACAGAATAGGCAGGAGAAAGGCAGGGAGCGATGAAGGAATGTTAGTTTAAATTGTACTTATTTTAATGCAAGAGGCCTGATGGGTAAGGCAGTTGAACTTAGGTCATGGGTAGGTACGTGCGACTGGGACGTTGTAACCATTATGGAAATCTGGTTAAGAGAGGGGCAGGACAGGTAGCTCAATGTTCCAGGATACAGTACATACCTGTAGATTGAAGAGGATTCAATACAGGTGCTTCAGGAGGTGAGAGTAAAAGAGGATGGGGGGTTGCATTATTGGTTACGGAGGATGTCATGGCGGGGGTCAGAGGTGACATTATGGACCTCACTATATGGCTAGTGAGGCCATATGGGTGGAGCTGAGGGACAAGAAAGGGATGATCACCTTGTTGGGACGTACTACAGGTCCCCAAATAGTCAACGGGAATTAGAAAAGTGAATATGCCAGGCGACTGCAGGCAGCTGCAGGTCTAATAAAGTTGTTGTCGTAGTAGAGGATTTTAACTTTCTTAATATTGACTGGAAATGTTGTAGTGTGAAAGGTTTAGACGGGGTGGAATTTGTCAAATGTGTCCAAGAGAATTTCCTCCGGCAATATGTAGAGAGTCCTACAGTACATGGCATGGTTAACAAATTTGCAGATGACACAAAAGTGGGTGATATTGTAGATAGTGAAGATGTTTGTCAAAAATTGCAGCAGGATCTTGATCGATTGGGCAGGTGGGCTGAGGAATGGTTTAAATTAAATACAGAGAAATGTGAGGTATTGCATTTTGGGAGCAGGTACATGGGCAGAACCTACACACAGAATGTTAGGGCTCTGGGGAGTGTTGTTGAGCAGAGGTATCTAGGAGTACAAGTACATCATTTGTTGAAAGTGGTAGATAGAGTGGTCAAAAACGCTTCATCAGTCAGAGTATTGAGTGTAGAAGTTGGGAGGTCATGTTGCAGTTGTATGAGGCTGCATTTACAGTATTGTGTTCAGTTCTGGGCACCATGTTAGAGGAAAGATGTTGCAAGCTGGAAAGGGTTCAAAGAAGATTTATGAGTATGTTGCCAGGGTTTGAGTGCCTGACCTATAGGGAGTGGTTGAGCAAGGACTTGATTCCTTGGTGCACAGGAGGATGAGGGATAAGACACACAGTCTCTTGTCCAGTGTAGAACCAGAGGACAAGGTTGAGTGGAGGGGGAGAGATTTATTAGGAACCTGAGGGGTAACGTTTTCACACAAAGGGTGGTGGGTGTATGGATCGAGCTGCTGGAGGAGTTAGTTACAGCAGATATTATTGCAACATTTAAGAAACATTTAGACAGGTACATGGATAGGACAGGTTTAAAGGGATTTGGGCCAAACACACGTGGGACTGGTGTAGATGGGACATGTTGGCCGGTGTGGGCAGGTTGGACTAAATAGCCTGTTTCCCTGCTGCATGGGCTCTATGACTTTCCAATGGGAGTTCTGTGAGACCCTCTCTCACTGTTCCCCCTCTGTGATTCTGTTATGTCCTCCAGATATGCTGCCTATCTGGCTAAATTACTCCAGCACTTTGTGTTCTATGCAGGATTTTAGCATCTACAGTTCCTTGTGTCTCTACCAAATCCAATGACAGGATTTGTGATCCTCTCCCAGGGTAACATCACTAGGATGGAGGCTCCAATGACGTGCAATTGGCTTCAATGGATATACCATCTTGTATGCATTCCTGTTACCAAAATATCGAAACATAATTGTCTGCATGACCCATGGAAATTTCTTGCCCATGACCATTCAAAATGGAGAAAGAGCATTTGGGGTGGATTGAGAACACCAAGTCTATTTGATGGGAGAATGCAGAAGCATAATATTATCAGATGAAGAAGGACACCATCTCCAAAACCACTCATCCACCTGACCTGTGAGGCACCTCTTGACCCTTCTGAGGTAGAACCTGTGAAGAACTACAAAAGGAGAAAAATTCATCTCACATGGGCACTTTGCAGGAGACAGTTAAGCTGATGTAAAAGCTGAGTTATTTTACATCCAGAGAGTCATCCCCTTTTTCCCAGGATGAAAATATCAAATATTAGAGTGCATCATTTTAAGATGTGAGGGGCAAAGTTTAAAGAAATGCAGCAACCTTTTTGTACAGAGAGTGGTGATGTGCCTGGAACACGCTGCCAGGCGTGGTGGTGGAGGTAGATACAATAGAGCCATTTAAGAGACTTTTGGATAGGCAGCGAATGGAGGTATATGGATTATGCTCAGTCAGACAGAACTTAACAGTATTCCTCCCCTCACCAAATGTAGGATGGATTTCATCTTGAGGTCTTTTTTAAGGACATTCACTTCATCTGTTTGTTGATCTATTTAAATAATCCACTGCTCTCTTATGTAATGACATTGCCAGCATCTACTTTATCAGGAAAAGTAGACGCAGGGAATTCCTAACAACTAATCCATTACTTCTTGCTCCGTAGATAAACCTTTTTGTTCATTCATTGCTTCTTTGATAGCCTCTTGAATTCTCTTTCATCCCTGTGGTGGCTTTGACTATGTCACTGAAGAATGAAGCTGGTAAATGCAAAAGGTCTTTATTCATCACAACAATCTCTTGGAGAACCTCTCAGTAGAATCTCTCTAAACTCAAAGTTCATTGAGTTATTCTTCTCTGAAGAATAAAGATAACAGCAGGTGATTTGACACAGTTACAATAGCTATCACAACTTTGTTTACTTCAACATTTTTAGCCAACAAATGGCAACATTGAATTACATATTTACAAAGGGAGCCCACTGCACTGACAAGACACCTCTCAATGTCCAAACATTTTTGCAGGAATAAAGTAATTCCCATGGATGGTCTAAAAATATATATAAAATATGGAACAGTACAGCATTGGAACAGACCCTACAGCCCATGATGTCTGTACCAAGACCAACTCGGGTGTCAGAGGTTATGGGGAGAAGGCAGGAGAATGGGGTTAGGAGGGAGCGGCCATGCAAATTGTTAGTTGGTTAATTTTGCCCTGGGCCTCCTCCATGGCACATTAACCAACCCAACCTCCCGGTGGCTCAGCACTTCAACTCCCCCTCCCATTCCGAATCCGACCTTTCTGTCCTGGGCCTCCTCCATGGCCAGAGTAAGTCCCACTGCAATTTGGAGGAGCAGCACCTCATATTTCGCTTGGGTAGTTTACTCACCAACGGTATGAACATTGGCTTCTCTAATTTCAGGTAGTCCTTGCTTTCTTCCTTCCCCTCCCCTTCCCACCTCTCCCACAGCCTACTGTCTCCGCCTCTTTCTTTCTTCTTCCTGCCCCCCCACCCCCAAATCAGTCTGAAGAAGAGTCTCGACCCGAAACGTCACCCATTTCTTCGCTCCATAGATGTTGCCTCACCCGCTGAGTTTCTCCAGCATTTTTGTCTACCTTCGATTTTTCCTGCATCTGCAGTTCTTTCTTAAGCACTCCAGCATTTTACATCCTTTTGTGTAAACTAGCTTCTGCAGTTCCTTGCTTCCACATATATTTTGTTTTTGAGTGCTTTGATTTTTGATATTATTCATGTTCTATGATCAATACATTTACTAGAATGTAGTTGGAAGATCTGAGCAACACTTTTTTGAACATTCCAATATCAAATCTGGCAGTAATGTCCTAGTTCCTTTCTATTTGCAGCTGAACAACCCCCCATGTGCAGCGTAAGGTCACTCATAGGTCACTTAAGCCCGACAGTCTAGCTGCACAGGTTTTTTTTGTGTGATGCTGCAAAAAGAAACTTAAAGCCATAATGGCAGATATATCGGTTAGAATAACTATCAAATGTAAAGGGGAAACAGGCAGAAAGTTCAGCAATTGATATTCTCCAAGGAACCATTGGGGGCATCTGTGCCTTTGGTAAAGAAACTTCCCTCTAAGGAAAATGTGAATGTTACCTGCATTGAGTTCCTGAGCATTTGAACGCTTGAACTTGGACTAACCACGTGCTGTTGGGCTGCATCACAGCTTGTCTAGGGAATGCTTTGCCCAAGACTGCAAGAAGGTGCAAAGATTGTGCATGTGGTCCAGTCCACCTCACAGAACAGAGTTTGGCATGGTTTGTATATATATATATATAGTATTATCTGATTTGATTGGATAACATGTAAACCAAACACCTTTCTCTGTACCCTGGTACACATGACAAACGTAAACCTAAGCCTTGAAAGCTGAAATTGAGGGGAAAAGTTTAAAGGGAAATTTAGTGGAGAAAATTGAATGCTCTGTCAGCATGAACGCAATTAGTCAAATGGCTTATTTTCTATGTGTAGTAAGGAACTGCTGATCTGGCGTACACCGAAAATGGACACACAATGCTGGAGTAGCTCAGCAGATCAGGCAACATCACTGGAGAAAAGGGAAAGGTGATGTTTTGGGTCAAAACCCTTCTTCAGACTGATAGTCAGGGGGGACGGAAACTAGAGATGTGAAAAGGTTCAGAACAAATCAGAGCTGGCACCGATCACCAAGGAAAGATAGAACCCACAATGGTCCATTGTTGGCAGTGGAGGGGGTGATAACAAAGGAATATATGGATGCGGACAGTGGATCTGGCACTAGGGTGGGGAAAGGGCGGAAAGTGAGGCAATGCAGGGGTTTCTTGAAATTAACATTCATACCACTTGGTTGTCAGCTGGACTAAGGTGCTGTTCCTCCAATTTGCATGTAGCATCATTTTAATGGGGGAGGATGCCCAGGACCGAAAGGTCAGTGTGGGAATGGGAAGGAGAGTTAAAATATTTGGCAACAGGGCGATTATCCATAATCTGATGTTATTTTTTATACAATAGCACCAAGGGATTGTGCTCCTGTTTTCTTGCGAACTTGAGCAACACTTGCCACCTTCTATTGCACCTTTGCAGATACCGTATATTTTATAGGTTTATTCATTTCACAATATACTCTTTCCTGTTTGCCTGATCTATTCCATGTGGCTTTGAAAATTGATCCCAGATTCCCAGAAGCAAGAGTCACAATGTGTTTGTATTTGTAGTATCAAAGAATGTTCCCAAAGATGAAGTTCAGTTAAAGGTGATAAAGCCTGTTGTGTGAATCACTCGAAGATATGTGTTAGCACATTTAAAAGATTCACACTATTTTCTTTCAGAGCAGCAGAATAGAACTGACGGAAAAACTGTTGAATGTAATAATGTAATAGAATGTATGGCATTTTGCCCCTTAGAGAGGGAGACAGCATTTTACCGAAAAATAAACCTTCAGAAGGCAGATGTTTTTCCCTTTTTCTGAATCAAATCTTTGTCATTTCATGATGTAAATTATAGAGCAGATTTAATAAATTGATACTTGCAACATGGACCATAATGCATTAATAATACATATCACAATTCCAGCTATTGCTGCCAGTGGACTTCACAACAACCTCGACCCATTAAAATTAATGGCTGCAAAATTATTCAGAGCCCATTGAATAATTGGGTTCCATTGATTTCCAAACCCAGATTCACATTCTGAGTTTTCTGAGTGCATACGACATCATGTCATACTTGTCAAATGAGGACTGGTTTAGTTTAGTTTAGTTTTGTTTAGAGATACAGGGTTAAAACAGGCTGGATCTGGGCCGACCAGCGGTCCCCGCACATTAACATTAACACACACATTAACACACACATGGGATAATTTTTACATTTAGCAAGCCAATTAACCTACAAATCTCTACGTCTTTGGAGTGTTGGAGGAAACCAATGATCTTGGAGAAAACCCACGTAGGTCACGGGGAGAAAGTACAAACGCCGTACAGACAGCACCTGTAGTTGGGATCGAACCCAGGTCTCCAGCGCTGCAAGCGTTGTAAGGCAGCGACTCTACCGCTGCACCACAGTGCCACCCTTCTATAAGATTTCTATAAAATCTGTCTACATAGTACATACGCATTTTGGGAAATATGGAAAGACCAATGAAAAAGAAAAGAATAAAGATAATAGAATCATAACCGATAAAACTTGGTAGTCTCTGTTTGTGCCTTTGCTAGCTCTTTGAGTTATACGTATCAGAATCTCCATATAAGATATTAAAGGATAGTTAGTAAGTTAATAGGCTTTATTAAGCAATAGAACTTACAGAGAATAATTTATTTTCCATGTGTCTCCCGGAGTCATGCCTTCAGCAAGAATAAAGCAAAATGGCCAAAAATTTACCAAGATACTTTGGGGAATCCAATGTCTGTGGTGATCTTTCCAAATAGGCTGTAAGTTGAAAAGAAATTGTCGAGACATTTTTCATCCAAAGACAATATTTTCTTCTGCACCACTGCTTTCAAGGTTACTGAAGTAACAAGTTAGCACACAAATGACAAAATGGCAGAGTTTGCAGGTATAAACATCGGGAAGGACAAATAATAATTAACGGTACAGAATGGTGATAAACTCAAACCTCCTCTTCCATCAAAGTATCTTTGTTTTCATAACAGTAGACATCAAACATTCCTAAATCAGAATATTCGTGGGCTTGATGCAGGCAAACAGGATGGAGATGGTAAAATTAAGGTTACATCAATCAAATTTGTGAATTTGGATTATGAAGTGAGGAGGACTCGTAGGAGACTTCTGGGGAACAACTTGTACAGAGCTGTAAATAAAACTCTCCCACATTGAGTGGTTTCCAGGGTGAATTCTATGTTACATTATCCGTAATTAAAATAAAACAAAATTAAAGACTAGCTTGCAAATTAACTGCAGACAGAATTAACCAAACTAATCTATGGACAGAGAGGCTGCATGTAAATGAATGGCACATGTTATAATTAAAGACAAGAGTGTATAAGGTGAAAGATACAGAAGACATATTAAACTCTGACTGCAAATAAACAGACTGCTGGAGGGACCTAGCTGGTCAAACAGCATCTGAGGATGGAAACAGACAGATACATTTTCAGTTCAGGACCCTTCTTCAGTCTGGTGGAGCAGAGGGGTGACATCTGGTAGAGTGGTGATGGGGAATGGTGGAGCAAGAACTGGCAAGTGATTACCTATTTCCTCTCTGATCCATCGGTTTGAAGAAGAAACCAGGAGCAAACTGTTGTCTATCATTACATTCTAAACATGTTGACTTACTCACTGAGTACGTCCAGCAGTTTTTTTGCTCAATATTCCAGCAGCTGCAGTCCCTTGAGCCTCCATCAAGGTTTGACAGTTTGTAATGCTTATAACAGGCATTTCATGTTACACATTATGCTGTGTTATTTGTGGTGTTGGGTTTATATTATTTTATTGTTGCATTTTGTAGGGTTTAGTACCTTTTTTATTAAAAGATTTGGGATATTGTTCAATGAATCTTGTCTAGTTTTCTGCCTCCAAGCAGATTCTGGCTGAATTCAGATAATCTGTATAGTGTTAGAGTTTCACAAAGGTACAAGCCAGTTCATAGAGTCATAGAGTGATACAGTGTGGAAACAGGGCCTTTGGGCCAACTCGCCACACCGGCCAACATGTCCAAGCTATACTAATCCCACCTGCCTGTGTTTGGCCCATGTCCCTCCAAACCTGTCCTATTTATGGGACAGTCTAATTGTTTCATAAACGTTGGGATAGTCCCTGCCTCCTCTGGCAGCTTGTTCCATACCCCCACCACCCTTCGTGTGAAAAAGTTACCCCTCATATTCCTATTAAATCTTTTCCCTTACACTTTATACCTATGTCCTCTGGTCCACGATTTCCCAACTCTGGGCAAGAGACTGTACATCTCTCCAATCAATTCCTCTCATGATTTTATACACCTCTATGTTTAATGCATGCAATGTGTATGTGGAGAGGAGCTGGCCACAATTCTTAAAAAGATAAACAGCTAAAAAATGAAAAATAAGCATCATGTGTCACAATATTGATAGAATCAGATAAAGGGAAAAGGAGGGGGTTATATGGAATGAAGAGGATTTTTGTGTGATCATTCTTGGTAATTGTGGTCAAATTTATTTGGAAGGAAATATGTAACTGAGAACAGGATGAATTCTTTCGACAATCTATTCTAGTCAAAAAGTCAACTTTAAGTTTTAAATTTAGCTTGAATGTCTTGCCGTGCCCAGGTGATAAAGAAAGATATGCAGGAGCTCAACTTGGACAAACTGGGTGAGGATACGTGTTCTCACTGACAAGCAGTTGTCAAAATAATAAATAGGGAAATTCCCAAGAGGGATTTGTTACAAGGGTTATGAGACTTGTAAACATCAGCTGGCATTTTACTTCAGAGTCACGTGAGTGACTACGTGAAGAAGCCCTGCCAGGTGCATGCGCGTCATTACGTCCGCGCATTGCGCACTGAACGGGCTGGAGAGCGCAGCTCCACCCGCGGTAAGTAGTAACTTCGCAGGTAAGTGAGTTTAAACATTTTTCCTGAAAATATTTAAGCTCCGTAAATCTGGCTCGTAGAGTCAGTAGGAGTCGGTGGCATGGAGCGTTCTGGTAGAAGAGTTTGGAGTAAGCGTGGATCCAGCGGGGATGCGCATTCACATATCAGATCGGGTCGGGAGATTAGACCGGTAACGCCGGTTCCGATACGGCTGCTGGTATAACGACAACTGAACAATCTACACCAGCTTCAGTGACTCAGGAGACTGAGGTCACTGCAACTCACCGAAAAGCTAAACATATGTCTGTCAGACCCGTTTTATCAGACGGGTCTGAAGAAGAAGAAGACTCCCCTCCGGATAGAAAAAGAATGTGGGGGAGACTTCAACAAATGGAACAAATGCTCCACACTTTGATAAGCCAGAGGTCAAAGGCCCCATCGATTCCCCAGGCAGTTACTCGAATAGTCCCATATGAAGAAGAATATGGTGCTTATCAGCAAGGGGATTTCCTTCCAGCGCCTTGTAAAGGACTGGAGGAAGCCTCCCTTGAGTATGACTCGGGAGAAGCAGGGCAGGAGGAAACTGACCCTGATTCTGGTGTCCCTGCTCATGTGCATACACCAGAGCACAAGAGCCACGCTCCGGGTGTCCCAGATTTAGCAAGGAGTTTTGCTATTCCGGAAGGGACTGGTGAGGCAATAGAGGAATATCTAGCCACCAATGTGAACTATTTGGTGTCTCACCAGCTCCAACAAACCATTATGGAAGAAACCACGGCAAAATATAAAACACCTGTCAATTGTGCCTCACTCAGGGTGCCCACCGTAAACCCGGCAATTTGCGCACCCATGAGTGCATCTATGAGAGGCCAAGAAGTTCGCTTTCAGCGCGTCCTCCAGTTGGTGGCGGCAGGAATAACTGCATTCGGCAAGACAGTCCAAGGGACACCGATGACGCCAACCCAAAAAGATATGCTGGCCCTTTTCTGCAATGCATTCTTCGAGGTAAACTGCATTACGAAGATCGCCATCCGGCCGACATTAAATCAGAAATTTGCGGCTTTATGCAGGGCTACCAATGTACAACCGCCTGATTATCTATTCGGAGCAAACCTCATGAAACAGATTTGAGATATAGATGATGAGGCAAAAACAATCAGGTTGATGAAACCAACCATCCCAAGAGCACCATTACGGAAGCCTGGTTTGATGTACAGAAGGTCGGATCCAGGTGCTGGGCCCAGCAGAGGGAGGCCAGTGGGGCAACGATTTTATCCACTAGGGCAGACCAGCAACAACCCCAGTTTGGGCAGAAAGAGAACTTACAGGCCGATTGTGGAGGTACAGGGAATTTCTGTTCAGGATAAGGTTTCTGGTGTACAACCTCCTGTTGGAGGTAGATTACAATTGCTTTATAATGAATGGTGCTGCATAACATCTGATCGATTTGGGTTGCCAGATATTGATCTGTTTGCATCCAGATTGAATCACCAGTTGCCTAAATATGTTTAATGGGAGCAGTAGCGGTGGATACATTCTCGCTACATTGGGGGCATTCATTCTTTTATGCTTTTCCTCCATTTTTTTCTGATCAGACAATGTCTCACCGAAATAGAGCGTGACTCCGCCACAGGCGTTTTGGTGGTTCCAGACTGGCCAACACAAGCATGGTTCCCATTAGTACTCAGAATGATGACTCAGCCATTCATGACGATTCCCATGCTGCAGTAGTTTGTTGGTGCATCCAGTTACAGGAGAAAGTCACCCATTGCATGACCGTATTAATTTGTTGGTCTGCAGGGTCTGACCAGACCGTTCCAAGGCCTTGGATTGTCGAACAGGACCATGGATGTTATAACTGCAACTTGGAGATATAGCACTCAGAAATAATATGTGTCTCATATAAAAAAATGGGAGATGTTTTGTGTACAATCAGATATATCTTATCATACTGTAAGCATATCTGATGTGTTGGAGTTCCTTGCTATGTTGCATTTGATGAGCACTTGAGTTATAGTGCCATTAACAGTGCTCGGAGTGTTTTGTCCTCCTATTTAGGGCATTTTTCAGAACAACAACCTATCGGTCTCATCCGTTAGTATCCCCCTTCATGAGAGGAATTTTTAACAGAAATCCTCCTAAGCCTAGATATATAGAAATCTGGGATGTCAGTATAGTTCTCACACTGCTTCGGCAATGGGCTCCTATTACGTCATTGTCTTTTCAGAGGTTAACACTTAAAGTGGTTATGTTAATGGCGCTTGTTTCAGCGCAACGGGTACAAACATTACAATTGTCACGACTAGATTGCATGCAATTGTCTGTAGATAACATTACATTTTATGTCTATGATTTAATCACGCAAAGCAGGCCAGGAATGGCTGGAACCAAAGTGATCTTTAAAGCATATCCTGTTGACCAAATGTTATGTGTAGTCAAACACTTAGGCCAATATATTGAGCTAACTAAGAGTCTCAGAGGTTCTGAGACAGGACTGCTCATTAGTTACAAAAAAACATGTAAAAGAGTGTCAGTACAAACTATTTCTAGATGGTTGAAACAGGTTCTGCATTATGCTGGAGTAGACACTCATGTGTTTAAATCTCACTCCACCTGGGCTGCAGCAACATCCACGGCAAAGGCGCAGGATGTGTTGCTAGATCAAATCCTCGGGGCCGCAGGATGGTCTAAAGAGTCAACGTTTTCAAAATGTTATGACAAACCTGTACAGACAGTACCACGGTTTGGGCATGCTGTTTTGGGTTCCATTTAGTTTCATTTGCTTTGTTTCATATTATTCTTTGTAATTTCCCCCTGGAACAGAGGGGTTATTACTGTTTTTTGTTATTATTAAAAATAGTTATTGAATAATTCAAAGCAATGTTCAAAATATTATTTATTCACTACTGTGTCAACCGAAGCAGAGTGTTGTATGGAGTGCATCTACAGCATGAAATCACACAGCTTTGAAATCTTCACGTAGTCACTCATGTGACTCCGAAGTAAAATAGTAAGATTAAATGAGAACTTACCAGTTTGAAGTTTGATCCATATTCTATGAGGAGTTACGATGAGGGATTACGTGCCCTCCGCTCCCACCCTCATAATTTAAAGGATCATCTGGTAGTTCTAGTCTTCTAAAAGCCTTACTATGTTACTTTGGCTATTGGTTTCTGTGTTTTCACGCCGCTGCTTTGAAGTATGACGCGCATGCACCTGGCGGGGATTCTTCACGTAATCCCTCATCGCAACTCCTCATAAAATAAGGATCAAACTTCAAACTGGTAAATTCTCATTTAATCTTACTATTAAATCCCCTCGTATGGTAGAAATGCCTAGAAATTAGATGGTGACTTTTCTGGTGCTCTAAAACCTTTTGGTGTGGAAGCGCAGTGTGAACCAGTGCCTCATAGCATGGCAATTGAAACTCATACTCGAGGTAACAGAAGGGGACAACGGATAGTGCTTAATTTGGAAGAAAAATGTATGAACTCCTTGTTGATGTGTTTGCTTCATTGTAAGATAAATATTCAATGTACAAGGAAAATTAGTAGAGCTGCTGCCTCACCATGCCAGACACCTGGATTTGATCGCCGCTGTGTGTGGAGTTTGCACCTTCTCCTTGTGACCACGTGGTTTCCTCTGGTTGCTTCAGCTTCCTCCCACATCCCAAAGACATGCGGGTTTAAAGGTTAATCGGCCTCTGTAAATCACCCCTAAATTGTAGGGAATGGATGAGAAAGTGGGATAACATGGAACTAGTGTGAATAGGTGATCGATGGTTGGCATGGTCTCGGTGGGCCGAAGAGGCTATTTCCATGCTGCATCTCTGAACTAAATATTTAGCTTTGTTTTCCTTTAGGATCTACATGGACTTTCAGACTGTAGCAAGGAGTCACATTTGTTTTACAGCTACTGCTCTTGCTCCTTTATGGCAAAACCCACCTAGCAAGAATGTTAATGACATTCATCTCATATTAAACGGTTCTGAGTCAATGTGGATTGCTGCTAGCACCTGAGAAATGCATTTCAAATGCACAGCAGATTGTAAACTGTGAAACCCTAATGCCACACATCCGATGTAAATCATCCGATAAATACTTCTGAAGTATGATTTAAAAGCTAATCTTCTCTTGGAACTTCTCCCTGCCACTTGGTGTACATTTCAAAGTCTTTTCTTGGCACTGTCTGAAGAAGAAATTAATGAAAGAGGCTGAAGAATAGAAGTAGAATACCAGTGAAACACAACATTATTCACTGTTGCCTGCAATCACTTCAAAGCAGGGTAAAAAAAAACAAACAAGCAGATGAAATAATGAAAGTAGGCAGTCTGAAGAAGGGTTCCAACCTAAAACATCACCTATTCCTCTTCTCCAGAGATGCTGCCTGATCTGATGAGTTACTCCAGCATTTGGTGTCTATCTTTGGTATAAACAAGTAGTGAAAGTAATTTCTTGAGCAGGTTGGTTTGCATATAAATAATACCATCTAATTGATTTGAAACATTATCATCCCCACTCCCCTGGTGCGAACTCGGTGGGCTGAAGGTCCTGTTTCCGTGCTGTATCTCTAAACTAAAAAAAACGAAGGTGTCAGAAGACATAATAGGAAAGTGTGAACCCTTGTACCCCAGAATTAATTCCTCAGGGCAGGGCTATTTGCTAAAAGTGCCCTGCAAAGTGCACTCCCTAGCAACAGAGAAATCATATGAACCCCAAACAAACAGGACATTGATAGTGAGAAAATTTTTGCTTGATAATTGATGGAGTAAAATTCCTTTCTATAGAAGAAAAACTTGTAGTTTTTTAAGGCAAATCATTATGAGCGTGTGAGTTGCAGTCACTGGCAACTTGGATCAATGCAAGTCAAGCATTTTCAGCTTCTTTCCCAAAGTCAAAGGATACAAAGTTATTCTTCCGACAGATATAAAAAACTGGAGTAACTTAGCGGGTCAGACAGCATCTCTGGAGAAAATAAATAGGTGGCGTTTCGGGTTGAGACCCTTCTTCAGTAAGTTATTCCGCCTTGACTAAAGATCCTGGGTGACTTCTACAATGCTGCAGGGAGAAGAAAACAAATATTTGATGGAGCAGGGCAATAGTCGCATGGAATGATCCTGAGCACAGGAGTGTTCTCTGAATTTAACTTCTGTAGTGAGCGGTCCAGAACTGAGGGCACCACTAAACGTGACCTCACAGAATGTCATAGAAGGCAACCTTTAAAACCCGAGCTTGCGTTAGCGTTGCTCCTTGAAGTTGAGATAGTACTTGAAAACTCTATGGACCAGGCCTGTACATGAGGTACATTTGCTCCTTCCCTTCAATTCCTGACTTTCCTTAGTTGAGTGCAACAACTAGCCTGTAGCTTCCATTCAAAGGTTCCTGCCAATAGCATGATTACAGAGGCAACCATTAAATAGTTTGCACAACAGTTAAATTGTACATCAAGCATCTCTTTCTCATCTAACCACAGTTTGAAGATGTTTGAGCAGTATGAAGTATTTTTGGAATGACCATGTGAAGTGTCCCATGCCTTTAAATGCCCTCTAAAGGAAGAATGTAGCACATTGTACCCCTTTCTTGGAACCGTTAAACAATGGTCGCTTTCTGGAAATGGAAATTCCAATTTGTGTTGAGAGGCCTTGAAATAGATTATGTTATTGCACGATGATAAACATCATGAGATTTGTGTCTGATGCTGAGAAAATGGCAGATGTGCAATCATGAATCTTGACCAATTTTGCAACTGGTGCAATTTCAGATAAAAGGGATCGCTAATGCACTTTACTCCAGGCTAAATCAATTTTGGTACATATGTTGCACTGAAAAAAGCGAGTCTGCACAATTCAATTTCTAGCCAGTAATTTTATAAAATTATGGTTCCAGCAGGGAGCCTCAGCTGTTGGGAATATGCATCAAACATTTGGGTTCATACATCCTGTGATTTTGACAGTGTGCACCGATGCGTAAATTGCCAGCAGGCTTCCTCAAGGACAAGATGCCCCATAAGCATTGCAAAATCATAACAACAGACTAGGAATGTGTGCATTTAGTTGAAATCTATTTAACTGTACAGGTCATTAATGTTCTATTAATTTAGATTAGGAATCTGCTTCGCCAGCTAAAATAGCAAAATTGAGATTATGCGATCAATATGGGTCTTAAACAGACCAATGTTTTTTTCATAATTTTATTTTACAGCATGAATGTACCACTTTACAGAAGGAGGCTTAGCAGTCTCTCTGGCTCAGCCATGTGGCATTGTTTCCCTGTGACATTTCCTTGGCCTTGTTTCAAGTTTGATGCTCTTTCATTCATTGACCCCTTCATGTTATAGTGGAGTCCAAAGCAATCCTTTGCTAATAGACAAGGGTGATTTATACAAATTACAATTTTTGCCTGGAATTGGGAGTTACATCTCAGACACCTGCAACCAATTTCCTTCAACACTTTTACCTGCCACCACCATCACCAGGTGAGTGTGGTCCACAATTACCCCCAGCACCCACCCCCATTCAGAAATTAATTGATTTGTTGGACAAGGACTCTGGAGAGATTAATGGAAATAGTCATCCAGGGACTTCACAATGATATACAGTAACATTGACTAAGCACCATCTAATTTATCCCTCTTGTAAATCAATGGCACCAAACTTAGATCCAGTGTAAACTTCAAAGAGCCACACTACACCTGTTGCAACATTTGTACATAATTGTTTTGATGGTAGGAAGCAGAGGGTGATAGAGGGAGGTTGTCTTTCGAACTGGAAGCCTATGACTTGTGGTTTGACACAAGGATCGGTGCTGTGCTTATTGTTTGTTATCAATCATTTAAATGATTTGGATGAGATTGTTGTGAAATTTGTGGTTGACATTAATATAAGGAGGTTATCGTAGACTGGGAAGAAGGTGGTCAAGAATCACAGCTGGATCCTGATCAGTGGGGTAAGTGGGCTGAGAAATGACAAACGCTGTCCAATTTTAATCAACACAAGGTGTTAGATTTTGGAAAGTCAAACCAGGGTAGGACTTTCATGGTGATCAGTAGGCCCATGGGGAGTGTTGCAGAACTCAGAGATTTAGAAGTAGAATATGTAACTCCTTGAAAGTGGCATCACAGGTGGACAGGTTGATGAAGAATGTGGTTGGCACAATGGGCGTTCCTTGGTTAGGGCACTGAGTACAGGAGTTGGG
Organism: Raja brachyura; assembly: GCA_963514005.1. The sequence goes on along the minus strand of OY740785.1, from coordinate 43,895,530 downwards.
ACATTATGTTGCAGTTGTACAAAACATTGGTGTATTGTATTGGTGGATGGGGTATTGTGTATATTGTCGGTTATCCTGCTAAGGGATAGATGTCATTACCAGCCTGTACCACATGCCTGTGCCACATACTCCCCCACGCCCGGTTAATGGAAGCTACTGGCTGTGTGGCCTGTGGGGCTACCACTGGCTCTCAGGAATGCAGGGTATACTTTGGGGCATGGGAGAGACAGGGGATGCTGTTACCTGGCATATGTGGTACTCCACCTGTGACACTTGTCATCCTTACCCTCATACTCCCGGCAAGGACATGTGTAACAGGGTATTATTACGGAGGCCGAGAGGCTTTGGACTATTGCATTTTCCTCCTATGATACTGCGATACTGGCACGGGAAATTATTAACATGGCTTCAGCCATGGAAGAAATAGCCAACGAGACGGCAGGTGCCCTGAGTGGGGTAAAAGAGGCCATCACATAACTATCAGCGGAAGTATTTGCACAGTGGCCCTACAGAACCACATGGCCCTAGATTTCATCCTGGTTGAGAAAGCGGGCACTTGTGCTTTGATCGGGCGTGAGTGCTGTACTTATATTCCAGATGATTCAGAGAACGTCAACAACCTCGCTGACCACATCCAGGAAGCCGTGGAGAAGATTCGAAGGGTCGGAGAACAGTACCACGACTACAACCCCCCGGGAGGATGGTGGCCTTTCAGGATGTTTGGAGGCTGGTGGACAACTGTGGTGCACTGGGGACTGACCATCAGGACAATCTTGTTGGCAATTATATTACTGCGTTGTATGTGCGCATTGGCACCACGACCGTGTGGACTTTACTAAAGCCTGTGACCCGGATGTATTGAGGTAACGGCTGCGGGCCGGATGTGACGGAAACCAGACTGTTCGAGGGGTGGAATGTTATACGAGAATTTTTCCCGAGCAGTCTGTGACCCATAGTGCTATGTTTAAAGCCTATAGTGCTATATTTAAACCCCATAGCACTGATGCTGGTAGTGCTATAGTTAGAACACATAGCGTCGTGGGTCACAGAGTGCTCTCCCTTTAATAACTACTGCCCAACACTAACCACTACCTCAGCAACCATGATCTTCTATGGACTGATTTTGGTTGCACGACGGACCTCGGTGTTCCACTATTATGGTTGCCTAGTATCACTGATTATTAATTTGTTGCATTATCACTGTGTATTTATTTGTGTTATTGCATTAATGGACCTATTAAGCTGCAGCAAGTAAGAATTTTATTGTTCTGTTGCCGGTCCATATGATAATTAAACACTCCTGACCGTTGACTTGATGGAGTCCCTGTAATAAAATTATATATTATACGAACATTTATAATTGTTGCCTCGCCAATAGTCTGTATCGTCCTTTTCTACTTTGTTGTTTTTAGTAAGTGTTAAATGTATGTTTTAGTGTTCTTTAGCTTTGTTTTATATAGGAGGTGGGGAGAATTTTTTTAAATCTCTTACCTCGATGGAGATACGATTTTTTCCCGTATCGTATCTCCATCCGCACTGCGGCCTAACATCGAGGAGCTGGCGGCCTCTTGCTGGGGATTGACATCGGAGCTCCAACCGCGATAGCCTGCGGACTTTAACATTGTGGAGCTCGCGATCCCTGATTAGGGACCGACTTCTGGAGCTTCAAGCTGCATGAGCTTCGACTGCCCCGATCGAGGGAGCTTCGACCGCCCCGGCGCAGGGTTTTGATCGCCGGCTGCGGGAGCTTTTATCGCCCCGACTGCGGATGGTTCGACTGCCCCGACCATGGGAGATTAAAGAGTGAAGAAGATTGGACTTTATTGCCTTCCATCACAGTAAGGAATGTGGGGAATCTGCTGTGGTGGAAGTTTATGTTAACTTTTATGTGGTTTTGTGTTTTGTTGCTTTTTATAGTATGACTGTATGGTAAATCGAGTTTCACTGTACCTTAATTGGTACACATGACAATAAAATACCCTTTGAATTATGGAGCAGTAGACAGAACCTTTTGCCCAGAGTGGAAATTTAAATGATTAGAGGACAGCTTTAAGGCGGAAGGGGTAAAGTTTAAAGGAGGTGTGTGGGGGAGGTTTTTCACGTAGAAGGTGGTGTGAATGAAGAAAGTACAGCTAGGCATATATGATAGTGGCATTTAAGGGGCTTTTGAGATAGATACATAAATATGCACGGAATGGAGTGATATGGATCATACGTAGGCATCTAGGCATCATATTTTTCATAGACATTGTGGGCTGGAGGGCCAGTCCCTGTGATGTACCGTTCTATGTTCCATATTATATGTTCTTTGTTAATATTCCAAAAGTCTGGCTCGCATCTTGGAAATGAGAAGGTCTCTTCTAAATTGGAATCTTATTTGCTTGCCTTCTACAAATTTTCATTTCCAGAAAGGCTGGAAAATTACATTTCTGAGGAAGCGAGAGAGTCAGAAGCTACTTGAGACACGGGAACTCAGACAAGAGAGGACGAAGCAGGGTCAGAGAAAGCCTCTGGGATAACCACAGAAGAGAACATTTCAGTAACGTCTGATCATATTATAACAATACGACATCTGCAATAACAAGGATGTCCTAAAACATATCAATCTGCAATGTTTCAGGACATCCTTCAGAATACCCTTTTACAAAACTAAAATTTCCAAAAGACCGTGAAGATTCAGAAACAGCCTGGCCATTATTTATCTCAGAAAGACGAGCTTAACAAGCAGTAACAAAAGGAAAGCTTGTGTTTAATAGCTGAACTAACACCCATTAAATGTGTTCTGTACAAATAAGTAGAGAAATTAAACACAGCATTAACATTTCCATTCAATTACCTAGAATTTATGTGATAATAATATAGCAATGTTAACATGTTTTAGGACCATGCATCTATACTTAGGCATAGGTCTCTGTTGATTCACTTAATCAAGTGCAATGTAGCAATGTAAATGGATGCAAGTGAGAAATCACTGAATAGTGTATAAAGAATAAATGGCAAGATGATGAAGTGACAAGATGAGAAAATATTGCTGGAGAGCATCTGTGTGCAGAAGATAATGTGCAATGCAGACAATGCTTCAATGAGAAAATTCATTCAATATTCTGAATGCTGTCTGGGTAGAATCTTGGCTTGAAATTAACTGGGCCTTGAATTGTGTTGCTCTGTGCCAGTAACTGAATGTAGCTGCACTGCTGCAGTCTCACAGGAGAGCAGGTACTGTAACTGACTTACTGTTGTTTACCATCAGTTTAAATGAGATTCACCTAATCAGACACTTTTATTGCTGTAGGCAGGTTTCCAAAGTGATTGTTTTAAGTCTGATATACCTGCTATATTGGAGACAGCCTGTGTAAATAAAACATATCCTGATGATTCGGTTGTGTGTTTAAAAAAGTAATTTAGTATTTTACTGGGCAGCTGCCAGTAATTAAAGGTGTGCCGCAAAACACAGCAAAAACCAACATGCAATTAAAAAAAGCTGGGCGATCCAACAACTACTGAATCACTTTAAAACTCCGAAGCCTTTTCTCATCCAGTCATTAATGGTGGTGGACAATTAAACTGCTGAAAGAGGGAGGAAGATCCATGAACCCCATCTCCATTTGTCTGGCGACACAGCGGCACAGCGGCAGAGCTGCTGCTCACAGCGCCAGAGACCCCGGTGATGTTTGCGCATTCTCCCTGTGACAGCGTGGGTTTCCTCTGGGTGCTCCGGTTTCTACCGACATTACAAAGATGTGCAGATTTTGTAGGTTAATTGGCCACTGTAAATTGTCCCTAGTGTAGAAGATAGAACTTGTGTGTGGGTGATCGTTGATTGGCACGGACTGGGCAGAATGCCTGTTTCCACGCTGTATCTTTAAACCAAAACATTTTGCATGTTAGGTACATTCTTTCATATGCTTCAGAGAAAATATTGATTCATCAGTGATAGGAGCAAAATTAGGCCATCAGCCCATCAAATCTACTCCTCCATTCAATCCTCGCTGTTCTATCTCTCCCTCCTAACCCCATTCTCCTGCCTTCTCCCCATAACATAGAAACATAGATAATAGGTGCAGGAGGAGGCCATTCAGCCCTTCGAGCCAGCACTGCCATTCATTGTGATCATGGCTGATCGTCCGCTATCAATAACCCGTGCCTGCCTTCTCCCCATATCCCTTGACTCCACTAGCCCCTAGAGCTCTATCTAACTCTCTCTTAAATCCATCTAGTGATTTGGCCTCCACTGCCCTCTGTGGCAGGGAATTCCATAAATTCACAACTCTCTGGGTGAAAAAGTTTTTTCTCACCTCAGTCTTAAATGACCTCCCCTTTATTCTAAGGCTGTGGCCCCTGGTTCTGGACTCGCCCAACATTGGGAATATTTTTCCTGCATCTAGCTTGTCCAGTCCTTTTATAATTTTAGATGTTTCTATAAGATCCCCCCTCATCCTTCTAAACTCCAGTGATTACAAGCCTAGTCATTTCAATCTTTCCTCATATGACAGTCCCGCCATCCCAGGGATCAATCTCGTGAACCTACGCTGCACTGCCTCAATCACAAGGATGTCCTTCCTCAAATTAGGAGACCAAAACTGTACACAATACTCCAGATGTATTCTCACCAGAGCCCGATACAACTGCAGAAGAACCTCTTTACTCCTATACTGAAATCCTCCTGTTTTGAAGGCCAACATTCCATTAGCTTTCTTCACTGCCTGCTGTACCTGCACGCCAACTTTCAGTGACCGGTGTACAAGGACATCCAGGTCTCGCTGTACCTCCCCCATACCTAACCTAATCCCATTGAGATAATAATCTTCCCCCTTGTTTTTGCCACCAAAGTGGATAACCTCACAGGATAACCCCTGACATCCATTGATAATTAATAATTGGCTTGCAGGTGCAGCTGCCACAGATGAGAGGGAGTCTCAACACATCCCCCTGACATTCAGTGACATTGCCACAGCTGAATCCACCATTAATGACATAAATAAGGAAGGGCTTCAGGGATTTAAGATGATCCATTGACTGGATGAGTGTGCTCCAACCATCCACATCAAATCCAACACTATCCAGGACCATGGTACTTTCTTGATCAGCACCCCAATACAATGCCAAGTACTCATTCCCTCCACCAATGGTGTAATTTGATTGTAACGTCAACTATCTGCAAAATCTTTTACGTTTATTCACCAAGGCTTTTCTGGCAGCACTGCTCAAACCTGCAAATTCTACCACTAGATCAACTGCAACAGTCACAGGGGAACACTGCCACTGCATCTTCTCCTCCAAGTCCCACACCATCCTGACTTGGACATACAGTACATCACTTTCTTCAGGCCAATTAAGGATTGCAATAAATACTGGCCTTGCCAGCAGCCATCCATTAATAAACACAATTTTCTTCTCTCGATAAACCAGCACAGCATGATAAAATTGAACTATTTCCTACTTATTTGAAAGATTCTATTGATTTTTTGATTCTATGATTCAGATTGGCAGAATTGAAAAAGGGATATTGGCAAACTCCCCAAACAAATCTTTAAATGGGCATTTTCATTGAACAGTGTTGCAGCCAAACAGATTGGAAATGATTGCCTAGTTTCTCTGTTAACCAAAAAAAAACAGAGATCAGATGGAGGAACTCAGCATCTGTAGAAGGATACAGTTTTGATATAGGTTTATTATTGTCACATGTACTGGGATACAGTGAAACAATTTGCATGCTCTCCAGTCAAATGATACTATACATGAGTGCAATCAATCCATACATAAGTGCAAAACATTTCTGTTTCCTCCACTCATTAATTAGACTTGGTTTTGTGAGTGAATTGATTGTGTTTGCTACACAATAGGATGCCGTGAGTCATAAAGGCCACCCATCTCCATATGCCCAGTGACACACAGAGTGCCTTGATTTGCCTAATGCCTGACAAGGGAGAGTGACAGACAAAACCCACCATCTGCGGACCATCTGTGGACCAGCAGTTGGAATGAACCACCTGCTCATCTGTGAGTCCTGTGGACCTTTTGGCAGCTGAAATTCTGAAGGACAAACGATTCATTTGGAATGGGGGAAAAATCATAATACATTTATTCTTTGTTTAGAATTTCGAGATACAGCGTGGAAACAGGCCGTTCAGCCCACCGAGTCTGTGCCAACCAGCGATCCCCGTACACTAGCACTATCCTACACTGTAGGAACAATTTACAATCTTTACAGAAGATAATTAACCTACAAACTGGTAGGTGTTTGGACTGTGGGAGGAAACTGGAGCACCCGGAAAAACCCCACGTGAACAAGGGGAGAACGTACAAACTCTGTACATACAGCACCCGCAGTCAGATTTGAACCCGGGTAAGGCAGCAACCCTACCACTGCGCCACCGTGCCGCCTTGGAAGTGAGGGAAGGATAAATTATTTAAAGAGCTGGCCTGACCTTAAGTTAAAGAAAATGTACAAATTATGAAAATAGCAACATAAGAATTGTTTTTATATGTGACCAATTCCACCCCTAAGATTATATTCTTACTTTAGAAGCTCATTCTTGACAATGTAACATTCTGATGCGAAAGTGTCGATTATTTGTTTTTCTCCGCAATTAACAACAGTCATTAAAAAATGATGTGGCAATCCAAGCAAGCAATTAATCCACAGACATTTGAGTTTGAAGACAACACTTCAGATTGTAAAATAAATAAATGTAAAATGGTCAAACTGCTGTGCGCAAATTAACATTGGCTTGCTATTGCAAAATTCAGCAGTACAAGAATCCAAAGTGTTGTGTGTTGCTAAGCTGGCCTCACAACATTAAAGATCTTGCCATTGTCTGTTTCACCACCATGGAGAGCATAAAAACAATGTGGTGAATTCTGATCTGGGTCAAGAGGTGGGGGTGGGTGCAGAGGTAATAGGAATCTGGAAATGATAGAAATTTGGGAGGTTGGGATATGGATTGTGCTGTGTAATGGTTGGGAGTTTGGTATCTTTAACATGATAATGTATGAATGTATGATAGATGCAATGCATGGCGCTCTCAAGCCTGCTCCGCAGTTTTAAAGAGCTGGCCTGACCTTAGCCCTATTTCCATTTTCCTGTTTGATTAATTTAGGGGGATTGAACTGGGAGGTTTGTGGCCTGGCAAAAATGATGGCTGGTGGAACAGAAGGGGGATCTGGTAAGGGTCTTGAGTAGAAGGATTCCGATGAGTGTGTGGGGCAAATATATGACTATAAGGAAACAAAAGAGGTGGGTTCCCAATGCCTGGCTCCATTGCCTGGGATTCATAAAGGTGGTGCTGTTTAGATAATGCTAAAGCAGGCCGGACACATGCTGTGAAATGCTGCACTAATCATAGACCATGTTTGCATCAATGGAAATCCCAGAACTTGCAGATTTACACTGTATGCTCGCACTATGGCCACAATTATACTTCCCACGTAATGTTTTGCTGAATTTGAACCATGTAAACCAAAAGTAATGGTGAGATGATTTAATTTATTGACAATAACCTTAATTTGTTGCACAAAACATAAAGCTCTGGAAGAATTCAGCAGGTCAGGCAATATTTGTGGAGGGAATGGTCAGGCAATGTTGGGACCCTTCTTCAGATTCCTTAATTTATTTGTCATTGTTTTATTTACTTGAGTTTAGAGATACAGCGCGGAAACAGGCCCTTTGGCCCACTGAGTCTGCACCGACCAGCGATCCCCGCACATTAACACTATCCTATACACACTAGGGACAATTTACAATTATACCAAGCCAATTAACCTATAAACCTGTACGTCTTGGGAATGTGAGTGGAAACTGAAGATCTCGGAGAAAACACATGCGGTCACTGAGAGAATGTTCAAACTTCGTACAGACAGCACCCGTAGTCAGGATTAAACCCGCGTCCGGCGCTGCAAGCGGCAGCTACTTTACCGCTGCGTCATCGTGCCGGAGATGAATGTTTGCATTTAGGAGCACACCACAAATGAGAAACTTAGAGGGTAAATATTTACTGCAATTCATAAACATAATTTTTTTCTAGTGCTGAGAACACTGTGCATTTCAGCAATTTATATTGCTCATTATTTTTTTGTTTCTCGTGGCACCTGTGGTCTGTGGCAAGCAACTGCATAAACAGAGCTCAGCGTTTCGTAGGGAATATTTTCCCTGTACCAGTCTGTCACTTGTGGTCACAGTGAAGTATAGGACCATGAAGTTGTACTAGCTCTGTTGCGTTGACTTCAATGCAACTAAATATTGAAAATGGATTGCTATGACGATCTGCTACTATTTGAGCCTTTCCCATGAAGGAATGATTTCTAACTCAATATATATATTGAGTATGCATGTTAAGATCATATACACAATGAGTATAGAAGTTGGGAGGTCATGTTAAAATCATATACAATGTTGGTAAGGCCACCTTGAGAGTATAGTGTTCAGTTTTGGTCACCATGTTATGGGAAATATGTTGTCAAGTGTGAAAGGGTCCAGAGAAGATTAACCAGGATGTTGCCAGGACTCGAGGGACTAGCTATAGGGAGAGGTTGAGCAGGCTAGAACTTTAATCCTTGGAGCACAGGAGGATGAAGGGTAATTTTATAGAGGTGTACAAAATCATGAGAGGAATAGATTGGATAAACACTCGGAGTATTTTTGCTTGGAGTAGGGAAATCGAGAACCAGAGGACAGAGGTCTAAGGTTTACACAAAGGGTGGTGGGTATATGGAACAAGCTGCCAGATGAGATAGTTGAGGCAGGTACCATCACAACATTTAAGAAACATTTAGAGAGGTACATGAATAGGAAAGAGTTAGAGGAAATGTGAAGCAGGTGGGGCATGTTGATTGGCATACGCAAGTTGGGCCGAAGGGCCTGTTTCCACACTGTAGGACTCTATGACTCTATATCCTTTACTCGATCTATTGTACAGGAGCTTCACTTGATTGCATTTACATGTGGTACATCTGATCTATTCGGATAGCATGTAAAACAAACCTTTTTACTGTACCTCAGTACATGTGACGATAATAAACTTAAACTGAAACCTAAAAACACACCTCGTGCACCATAACCACAGCAGAAGAACCCAGCTCACTGAATTATTGATCATTTAAATATTTGTTGACAAATTTGAGGTCTGAATATGTCACTCTACCACAAGGAATATATTTGTTTATAAAGGCATCAGCAAAAGAATTGCTGAATTTTCAAACTTTCTATGAGAATTTTCATTGTATTACCACACAATTCAAGTTGACCTTACTGTTATCTGGACAAAATATTTGTCTTGTCATGGAAAGCGCAATTTAAATTATTTTATTCAGCTGGACTTTTTTACAAGCTTTGTATTTCACAGTTACCGCGCACAGCCATTTGTACCTGGTATATATTTTGTATCCCAATAACAGAAACTCTGCAAAGTCATGTTTCGAAATTATCTGAGTTAATTTAACCGTTGGCGGCTTTACATCATCCATGGGATTTGCGCTCTGATTCTTTACAGATTTCTTCTTCTCGGGTGAAGCTGTTGAAATCCATCTGATGAAATTTACTTGCCTCATAGTCCAAACCAGATCGTGGAAGAAGGGATGATATTTTTGTACTTTAAATTGCTAAATTGGAAAGCAATGATGCTCATGTAAACATTTCCTGTTTATTGCAATCTGTTTATTGTAATCATTTTTCCAAATTGAAATAACTTTAATAACCATGATTGAGGGGGAAATTAACACCAGGCATTAATCTTTGCTCTTTTATATTTTATTGTTTAATTTAGTGAAAGATAGATCTATCGATGAAACATTTGCCTTATATGAATGACTACTAGTTGTTATATTATCCTATGACTGATATTTTTCAATTGATTCCTATTCTGGACATCAAAAGGCTGAGTTATTTGGCCTAAATAAATGTTTAGGATGGTTGGGAATATATTAAAGGAAAATATATAGGCTACCAGCCCTCAGCTGACTGCAGTTGACCACTAGGTAGACACAAAATGCTGGAGTAACTCAATGGGACAGGCAGCATCTCTGGAGAGAAGGAATGGGTCGCATTGTATTTCACCCAAATGTCACCTATTCCTTCTCTTCAGAGATGCCTCCTGACCTGCTGAGTTACTCTAGCATTTTGTGTCTACCCTCGAATTAAACCAGCATCTGCAGTTCTTTCCTACACATGCAGTTGCCCACTGCTTGTTTCAGCATATCAGGGTGAGGAAGCAGACAAATAACTAGGCAGTGTTGATGAAGAATAATCTAATTTCCAATTAAGATTCACAGTTTTTGAATTAATGCACAACATAATTTCATAGAAGAAAATTATAACTGATTCTCATATACTCATATTAACATATTTTGCTTTGTATAATTCCCCACAAATATTGACTCTAATTCTTTCCAGAAATTCAAGGCGAATCAGAATGTTTTCAGTGTTTAAACTCTGCATAAAATATTTGTTTTGTTTTGTTGCTATTGTAGAAATTAAAACCAAGCGAGAGTATTGTTAAAATTAGAGATAGAATAATGTGAGCAGGAATCTAAATATTTTAAATGTGGGAAAGAACTGCAGATGCTGGTTTACACCGAAGATAGACACAAACTTCTGGAGAAACTCAGCTGGACCGGCAGCATCTCTGGTGAGAAGGAATGGGTGACGTTTCGGATCGAGACCCTTCTTCAGACTGACGGTGAGAGGGCAACTAGAGTTATGGAAAGGTGCAAAGAGCATGTAAGGTGTGAAAAGGACAGATCAAAGCAGACAATGTTCAAGGAAATGCACAATGGCTCATTGCTGGGTATGGGGAAGGTGACAACAAGGTATAAAAACAAAAAATAATCAGGAGGACAGTGAAACAAGTAGAAGAACTAGGGTGGAGGAGGGAACTTTTCTGTCTATCATCGATGTAAATGGAGGGACAGAGAAGAAGGGAACATAAGGGTTACTTGAAGTTAGAGAAATCAATACTCATACCACTGGGTTGTAAACTGCCAAGCGAAATATGAGGTGCTGTTCCTCCAATTTGCGTTTGGCCTAACGCTGACAGTGGAGGAAGCTCAGGACCGAAAAGTCGGTGTGGTAATGTGATGGGGAGTTAAAGTGTTTTGCTTAGTCGAGGGGGAGGTGTAAGGACAGGTGTTGCATCTCCTACGGTTGCTGGGGAAAGTACCTGGGGAGGGGCTAGTTTGCTTGGGAGGAGATGAGTTAACCAATGAGTTGCGGAGTGAATGGACTCTGCTGAAAGTGGGAAGGGTGGAGATGGGAAAATGTGGCCAGTAGTGGGATCCCATTGGAGGTGGTGAAAATGTTGGAGGATTATGTGCTGTAAGCAACCGCTGATGGGGTGAAAGGTGAGGACTAGGGGGACTCTATCCCAATTGTATCTGGGGGTGGGGCGGGGGGGGGGGGGGGGTGGGGGGAGAGCTCTTGCAACAGTGGTAGGGAATTCAGGTATTTAGGTCCAGTGATAATGAGAGAACCGCAATATATTTCAATTTGGATGGGTTCCTTTGTGCCCATTTTCCTTATGTTTCTTGGTAGTGGAAATCACAAAGTTAAGGCCCTGTCTCACGGTGCGAGTCCACCCAAGAGTGACCCCAAGTGAAAGAAAAAAAACGGACTCGTGGTTATGCACGAGATTCAAAGTTTATGGTCAAGTTTTTAACCGAGTTCCCACGGGCATGTTTTTATACGATGTGCCAAGGTGCTCTCCCGTGTTACCAAGTTCCTCTCCCGTTACACTTGAGCCAACCGTGAATGAAGGTATGTTTTAATAAAGCAACAATGTTAAAGAAAACATCTCCATCCTGTGGCTTTGAGTTAAAGATAGATATCAGCGCGGCTGCATCTATTAATATGACCTACAGAGGGAAAATGCGCATCAGATTGTTGGGAGACGGAGCTCAGGGTTCGCCTCCTGAGCTGCTTTGGTCCCCAGGCGTGAGGGAGGTTGGGGAGGGTGGGGGGGGGGGGGCGTCATTAATCTGTCTGGGGTGACAAGTCTCTTGGGTTAGGAGTGGTGTGCAAGGGAGTGGTGTGCAAGGGAGGCATAATTCCCTCCGATCTCTCTGAAGCCCCGGACGAGAACAAAGGAAACCTAACTTGGCAGCGCGTACAAGCCCTTTGTATATTCGGGTCTCGACCCGAAACGTCACCTATCTCCTTACTCCTTCACTCCTTAGATGCTGCTGCACCCGCTGAGTTTCTCCAGCCTTTTGTGTACCCCCGTTGTATATAACTTTGCTGCTGACGTGCACACCCACTCTCTCTCCCTCTCTCTCTCTCTCTCACTGCAGCTCAGAGCCCAACCTCGCCATCCTATAGTGGTAACATTCACATCGGGTCCCCTCCACACCCACACCCCCTCTCTCCGACACACACCCCCCACAAGGCAACAGGCAGCGTGAGCGACAGAGAGTTTGTAGGGTGTTAGTTTTGTATAAGGATTTATTTTTAAATTATTAGCCAAGGTCGGATATACTTATTTTAAACGAAGTTTGGAGCGCTTGACAATACTTTTTACTCTTTGCGCTCGTTTTCAGAAAGGGTTCAGACCCCGCTTAGCTCGTTGCCCCCTTTGAACCAAGCCCTGCGAGAGGGAGGGAGGGAGGGAGGGAAGGTGTGAGTGAACAAGAGCGCCGAGGAGGAGAGGGAAATAGGGGGGGGGGGGGGTGGGGGGGGTGGGTGGAGGAGAAATAGGGAAGAAGTTAGTTGTTCAGATCAGAAACCTGTAGGCTGGGAGCCAGAATGGTGAAGAGCACACCCAGTTCTTCTGAGGAGTGCATAAGAGACATCGATCCGAAGCAATGTTCCTTTAGAACTATAACTGAAACCGTGTCCACATCACCTCCTCTTGGTCGGACCGCAACACCAAATCTACGCGTCAGGAAAATCCATTGATTCATCTCCATGGTTTTTATAGCTAATTTTCCAATAAATAACTGCAGTAATCACCCCCAGAAAGGGTAGGATAGGGCTGAAGCCCAGTGTTTAGACGTTGGAATGTTTTTTTTTTAATCATTCTAATAGAATGATTTTCCACTCCTGTGGTAATTAAACCTTTTTTTCACTCCTAGTTTTTTTAACATATTTTTAGGATATACATTATATATAAAATTGTACACATGGGAAAATAAGACGAAAATGATCAAAAAGCAAAGAATATTTATCTAGGGTGAATTAAATTTTGTGATTAAGACTCGAGCGTGAATGGCACTGAAATAATTTAAAGAGTTCCCACGGTAGACTCACGATTCACTAAGTTAAACGCACGGGCCCTACGTTCTTACAACGAGTCTAAATGTTTCAGTTTTAATCTTGAACACTAAACATGTTTGACTTTTTTCACGAGTTCACAAGTTTCACGGGTACCTGCCGTTAGCGCCACGAGTGGACAAGTTGATCGCGCGAGGTCCGACGTTCCGGCTACGTTGGCTGTACGTGATCACCACGAGTGAAAACTCGGGGTCACTCGTGGGCCAACTCGCAACGTGAGACAGGGGTTTTAGGAGATACTATTTTAGAACCTGAGATGAGGAACTGCAGTGCATTTTGTTGATTGTGGGGAAGGAATAAATGCTCTATTAGGTCCGACTGTGTTTAGTCCAAAAGTCCCGTTCATTTGGTGACTTCCGCTTAGTGGACAAGTCGCGCTGATTACGTAATTTCCGGTGAGTGCAGAGGTCGCGCTGATTGCGGAAGTGCCGCTGAATGTGGAAGCCCCACAGTGGAGAGGCCGCGCTCAGCCATATGAGTAGATTCAACAAAGTTCACTGTCATATAGGGTTACACAAAAAGCTGGAGAAACTCAGCGGGTGCAGCAGCATCTAAGGAGCGAAGGAGATAGGCGACGTTTCGGGTCGAGACCCTTCTTCAGACTGGTCAGGGATCAGGGAAACGAGAGATATAGACAGTGATGTGGAGAGATAAAGAACAATGAATAAAAGATATGCAAAAAAGTATTGATGATAAAAGAAACAGGCCATTGTAAGCTGTTTGTAGTGTGAAAATGAGAAGTTAGTGCGACTTGGGTGGGGGGGGGGGAGATGGAGAAGGAATGTCAATGGCTGAGGGAGAGGTGGGGAGGGGGAGGAGGCAGTCTGGGTTAACAGAATTGAGAAAATTCAATGTTTAAGCCCAGAGGATGCAGACTCCCCAAGAGGAATATGAGGTGACTTGCGGTGTTGCTCACTCTGGCCGTGGAGAAGGCCCAGGACCGAGAGGTCGGATACAGAATGGGAGGGGGAGTTGAAGTGCTGAGCCACCGGGAGGTCAGGTTGGTTATTGCGGACTGAGCGGAGGTGTTCGGCGAAACGATCGCCCAGCCTCCGCTTGGTCTCACTGATGTAGATCAGCTGGCATCTGGAGCAACGGATGCAGTAGATGAGGTTGGATGAGGTGCAGGTGAACCTCTGTCGGACTTGGAAGGACTGCTTGGGTCCCTGAAAGGAGTGGATGGGGGAGGTGAAGGGACAAGAGTAGCATCTCTTGCGGTTGCAAGGGAAAATGCCCGGGGAAGGGGTGGAGCAGGAAGGAAGGGAAGAATTGACAAGGGAGTTGTGGAGGGAGCGGTCTTTGCGGAAGGCAGACAGGGGGGGAGATGGGAAGATGTGGCAAGTGGAGGGGTCACGTTGGAGGTGGCGAAACTGGCGGAGGACTATCTTTTGTATGTGCCGGCTGGTGGGGTGAAAGGTGAGGACCAGGGGGACTCTGCCCTTGTTGTGAGTGGGGGAATGGGGAGAGAGGGCAGTGTTGCGGGGTATGGAGGAGACCCTGGTGCAAGCCTCATCTATAGTGGGGGAGGGGAAACCCCGTTCTCTGAGGAACGAGGACATTTGTGATGACCTGGTGTCGAACACCTCATCCTGGGAGCAGATGCGGCGTAGACGGAGGAATTGGGAATAGGGGATGGAGTCCTTACAGGAAGCAGGTGGGAGGAAGAGTAGTCCAGGTAGCTGTGAGAGTCAGTTGGTTTGTAGTGGATGCCTCATGGTTTGTAGTGGATGCGGTCAGGAGTGTATCACCTGCAATAGAGATGGTGAGGTCAAGGAATGGTAGGGAAATGTCGGAAATGGTCCAAGTGTATTTGAGTGCCGGATGGAAGTTGGTGGTGAAATGGATGAACTCAGTCAATTGTGTGTGGGTGCAGGAGGTGACACCAAAGCAGTCGTCAATGTAACGGAGGTAAAGGTCGGGGGTGGGGCCCTGGTACGCCGAGAACAAAGATTGTTCTATGTGCCCGACAAAGAGGCAAGCGTTGCTGGGGCCCATGCGTGTGCCCATAGCTACGCCTTGTGTTTGGAGGAAACGGGAGGAGTCAAAAGAGAAGTTATTGAGGGTAAGGACCAACTCCGCTAGGCGGAGGAGGGTGTCAGTGGATGGGTATGGGTTGCTCCTCTGGTCGAGGAAGTACCGGAGGGCTTTGAGACCATCCTGGTGGGGGATGCAGGTGTATAGTGACTGGACGTCCATGGTGAAGTTGAGAGGATGGGGCCTGGGGAATGGAATGCGTGGAGCCGACGGAGAGTGTCTGAGGTGGCTTGAACATAGGTGGGGAGGGATTTAACAAAGGGGGATAGGATGGAGTCAAGGTATGTGGAAATGTGTTCGGTGGGGCACGAACAGGCAGAGACAATGGGTCTCTGTCATATGGTGTGTGAGAGTGTGAATGTGAGTGCGAGTGTGTATGTGTGTGTGTGTCTGAGTGTATGTGTATATATGTGAGTGTGTGTGCGTCAGTGTGTGTGAGTGTATGTGTGTTTTGTGAGTGTGTGAGTGTGAGTGTGTGAATCTGTGTGTGTGTGTCTGTGTGAGGGTGTGTGAGGGTGTGTGTGTGTGCAAGTCTGTGTGCGAGTGTATGAGTGTGAGTGTATGTGTGAGTCTGCATGTGTGTGTGTGTGTGAGTGAGTGTATGTGTGTGAGTCTGTGTGAGTGTATGTGTGAGTGAGTGTGTGTGTGTCAGTGAGTGTTTATGTGCATCTATGCGTGAGTGTGAGTGGATGTTTGTGAGTGAGTGTATGTGTGTGAGTGTATTCGTGTGTGTGTGTGTGTGAGTGTATTCGTGTGTGCGTGTGTGTGAGGTGGAGAGTGCGTGTATGTATGTGAGTCTGTGTGTGAGTGAGTGTAGAGTGTTATCTACGTTCACATAAATAACTTAGATGTGAACTTAGGAGGACCGATTAGTAAGTTTGTGGATGACAAAATTATTAATGTCAATAGCAGGAACGATTTCTAGGTCTGCAACTGGATATAGGTCAGTTGGATAGATGGACAGAATGTTGGCAGATGAAATTTAAACCTGAAAAGTGTGAGGTGAACATTCAGGAAGACAAACAGGGATAGGACACCTGCAGTAAGTGGGGGGGTGCTATGAAATGCTGATGAACAGAGGAACATAGTTCTCTGATAGAGGCAATCCAAGTTCATAGGTGGTGAAGAAGGCTTGCCTTTATAGGTTGGACATAAAATATAAAGGTTGGGATGTTGCATTGAAATTTTACAAAGCATTGGCTAGTCTATACTTGGAGCACTGTGTGCATTTCAGGTTGCCACACTAGAAGCAAGATATGGTTGCATTTGAGAATGTGCAGAGATTCCTCGGATGTATCAAAGGACTAATTATGGAGAGAGATTGGATAGAATGTGCTTGTTTTCCCCGGCGTGAAGGAGAATGAGGGGTGACCAGATAGAGGTATATAATGTTATAAGAAGCATTGATAGGGTATAAAAATGGCGGAGTATAAAAAAGGTGTTTTAAAGGTGACACAAGTGGAAAGGTTTTGCACAGAGAGTGGTTGAGATCTGGAGAAGTGACTGTTGTAGGAGTTGGGGCTGGAATCAGATACATTCACTCCATTTAAGACCATTTAGGCAGACATTTGATTAGACAAGGCATTGAAAGGTATGGATCTAATGTGGGCAAATGTGATTAGTATTGATGGAAAAATGGGTCAACATGAATGTTATGGGTCGAAGGGCCTGCTTTTCTGCTCTGCAACTATATGAATTTATGTCTCTTGGAGAACCAACCTCTGACCTGTTCTTGTAATCATAGTATTTATGTGGCAGATCCAGTTTATATCAATGGAGAACCCTGGGATACTGAAGTTGGGGACTCAACGATAGCGATGCCATTAAATATAAGTAATTAGAATCTCGTTTGTTGGACATGTACATTATCTGCTATTGATCAGCCCATGCCTGAATATTGCTTGAGTATTGATATATGCAGGGATAGCTACAGTATTTAATTGGAGCTGTGAATGGAGCTGAACGCTATATAATGATCAGAGAACGGCCCCACTCCTGACCTTCTGATGGGAGGAAGGACTCTGCTGACGCAGCTGAAGTAGTGGAGTCCAGAACCAGTTTTACCAACAGTTCATGATGCAACTACAAGTCAAATGCATCATTTCCATCATATGTGACAATATCTAATCCAGGGCATTGTTTCATTCACATCTTTGCTTTAAAATTGATATCTTTGTTTTATATTCAACTTTGGCACGTATACCAATCTAGTAAGCAAATGAGATGTTCAATTATGTTATCTAAACTGTATTTTGTAAAGAGATAAATTGCTGAATTTGGTCTCTGCATCAAAGAGATTCATTGGCTGAAAGAACAAATTTGTAAAACCATCCGTTAAATTCAATGACATGATGCTGTAATGGGGTATATAGTGTAATGAATATAGTGTAATGCTAAGTACTAAGGAGTTTTGTCAATTAAGATTGAAGCTTTACATTTACAGAGAATGCAGAAATGAATTGCGGCACTGATCAAGGGAATGGAAAAGGCAAAGGTAGCAATTAATTCATCGAGTTCATCCTTCCCTAGAATTTGGTTTGCTTTCAGCGTCAATCTCTCTGAATTACTTTAAACATTTTAGCTCCACTGTCCAGAATGAAGACCATTTATAGTGAGTGGTAATTTAAGCAGTTGGTATTTTTTTTTTTAATCTTGTTTTTGGAGCTTTGCAGATGAGCAATGCAGATATACTTTACCGCTTTGCTACTTTCTACCAGTCACAGACTGAAAGTTGTAGTGATAGTCCTAATATGTGACAAATATGTAGGCAAATAGTCCTAATATGTGATCTCCTGAGTTTGCAGCAATGAGAGGTGCGCGGGTGCTGCAGCAGATTTAAGTGTGGAACAATTACAGGTCTGCCATGAATGTTGTTCAACCCTTCCATAAGTTCATGTCACATGAGCAGAATTAGGCCATTTGGCCCATTGTGTCTACTCCGTCATTCAATCATGGCTGATCCTTCTTCCCTCTTAACCCCCATTCTCTTGCCTTCTCCCCTTTGACACTCTTACTAATCATGAACCGGTCAATCTCCACTTTAAAAAATACCCAAAGACTTGGCCTCCACAGCCGTCTGTGGCGATGAATTCCAGTGTCAAATGGATCCCGCACCCCTGGAAGGATTCTATTCCCACCTTTTCCATCTTTATGTTCTGAAGATGCCATTTTCCATTCTGCAGGCATGCAAATAGATACAATATGAAGAATCATTGGGACTTTTGAATGAACTTTTAAAAGAATCTGCACATTGAAAAAGAATGCAGGTTAATTTATTTATACAAAGTTACCAACATGATTGACAATAACCAAGGAAGTAGATAGTGAAGAAGGGTCCTGACCCAAAATGTCATCTGTCCATTCCCTTCACAGATATTGCTTGACTCCCTGTGTTCCGCCAGCACTTCGTGTTTTTCTCAAGATTGCAGAACAAGTTGATGGTCACATGTTTGTTTGGACTTTAAACTCCAGTGGTCAGGATGTTATCAACATTTTCAAATCAACGTGACAGCTACAAATCATTATTTCCACAGCCTTTTGGAGTTTTAAGATGAAATTATTGCTAAAGTACAACCCATTCACCCTTTCACAATGATGATAAACCCTGAACTTTTCCTCATTGAATTACCGTTGAATTACTTTGAGTGGTAATGCTTGTGAGTTTTGACCAGTTTTACCTTAACCCTTTTAAACCACCACCATGCTCACTGGTTTGTGGGAACTGGAGAGAATTTGTTTGGGTAACCCCATTCAAGGTTGAAGAGAATTTTAATCCAGTACTTGAAATACTAAGCAAGGAGATGAGGACCCACGTATCTTTCTTTTTCCTAAATCTCACACTGTAGTTGACATGGATGTCAAATAAGACCCCTTTCTATTTGCTAAAAAACAAAGTGCTGGAGGAACTCAGTGGGTCAGGCAGCTTCTGTGGAGCTTTTGTGCTTCACACTTCTCCCACCACACCCATTACCCCTCTCCTTCACACTCATCTCCCAACCCTTCCATCTCTGAGTCCCTCATTTCCTTTTTATCAACCCTCATTTTTCTCCCCTGCCCCCTCCCACCCATATCCCTCCCTCCGGCTTTACAATTCACTCTTTCTCTTTTCTCCTTATCTAACACCCTTTTGTCTACTGTTACCCCTTGCTTTTGTCACTATCTCCACCCATACCGATCACTTCCCCCTCCCCCAGCCCCTCACCTCTGTCTGCCTATCACTTGCCTGGTTTTGCCCCACCCCTACCTCTCTTTTCCAGCTTTCACCCGTCTACTCTTGAGGGGGGTCACCATCGTTCCCTCCACTGAAGTCCCTCTCGCACTTTGTCTTTGTTCAGGATTCCAGGATCTGCTGTCTCTTGTATCCTGTTTTCATTTCCTGTATTTCTACTCTCGCCTTGACCTCACCTCCATCCCTTCAACTGCCACATTTTTAACATCTGCAGTATGACGCCACTATCAAGCAATTTTCCCACTTCACCCTTTTCAATACGCTGAATTCATCACTACCTCCATGACAACCTGTACGGCCGCCAATATGCCATTCTCTTTTATTCATACTTTCCTTTATAGGTGCAGAATTGACAAAACCTGTGCTTTGGTCTTTTCCAGCTGAAGCCGTGGTTTACTTCTACTTCTTTCAATGTAATCTGTGTATTATTGCTGAGAACACAATATCACCTACACCGGGAAGATCAGTCCTGTTCGTGAGACACTCAGTTTACAAGGGTGACCCAAGCTTCCAGTCATCTGTCACTTTAATTTCCTGTCATGCTCTGATTCTGACCTTGTTGTCCTTGGCTTTCCACACTGTTCCAATAAAGCTAAAAGTCATCTTATGGAGCAGTACACCATCTTTCAATTAGCACATTACAGCATTCTCGACTGAACACTGAGTTCAACAATATCTTTATACTGATCCTGTTAAACCCACCAACACATCTTTTGCTCCTTTAATTATCTCATTATTATCGCCTTGGACATACAACATTATCCTTCCTGATTTTTAATTTCCCTTGCTTTCAACCTTATCAATCTTCCCTGACATTTCCAGTTTTTGATAAAAGATCGTTCTTCATGAACTTTTGACAGGTACATGGATAGAACAGGTTTAGAGTGTCATGGGCCAAATGTAGGCAGGTGGGACTAGTGTAGATGGGACACATTGGCGGGTGCGGACATGTTGGGTTGATGGCCTGTTTCCACACTGTAAGACTCCATGACTAACTGTCTCAAAACATCTTTTTCAATAGATGCTGCTTGATCCGTTGAATATTCTGAAGATAGGCACAACACTTTGTGTCAATCTTTGGTATAAACCAGCATTTGAAATTCTTTGTTTCTCCATTAAATATTCTGTATATATTTCAGATTTCCAGCATCCACAATATGTTATGTTTATATTCCAATCCTTTCCTGACCAGCCTCCAACCTTGTATCTGTTATAAGTTCATTCAACCTTTCTTTCTTGCCTCTCCACCAAGATCCATCAACCCATCACGTCTGTGCACATGGAGCTAACTGAATCTTAGTCGATTTTAGCGCCCTCTCCTTTGCTTGCAAATCCATACGTGATCTCTCCCTCCCCTATTCCTACGTTCTGTCCTTCTGTTACATTCTGAAATAGCTTTTTGCCCTTCCCTCATACATTTTGTACCAAAATGGGCATTCCAGCTGACATGAACTAAACATCTTTAATTCCCAGGATCTGCACCTCCTTCCTTCTCTAGGATTTCCTCAAAAGCTATTTATTTGATCATACTTTAATTCATTTATTCTTCTTCCACTTCCCTATTTAGCTTGGTGCCTAATTTTGTTTGATTGTTGTTAAAGGAACCGTTTAAAGCAATTTTATCTGAACTTCAGACTTTACTTTAGACTCTAGACTTTAGAGATACAGCATGGAAACAGGCCCTTTGGCCACCTAACCCATGCCAACCAGTGACCACCCCTTACACAAGCACTATCCTACACACCAGGGCCAATTTACATTTACATAATCCAATTAATCTACAAACCTGTACAGTATTGAAATGTGGGAGGAAACTGGTGCAACCGGAGAAAGAACAATCTGAAACTCGCTGTTTTTAATTAGATGTTACCAGATCAGCTGAATATTTCTATCATCTTTTGTTTTTATTTTGGATTTTACTAAGATATCATTAAAAGTCACCATTTTGAGTTACCTTCCTTTTGATTTTACTCTGAGGAAGTCGTTACAGAGGACAGTTTACATGCCTGGATTCCACCCTATCATTTGTCTGCTCTTGCCCACTCCTGACCCTTACATCTTTATATGAGCTCTCTCTCTTCTGCTGTATCCGTCTGAAGAAGGAACCTGACCCCAAAAGTGGACTGTTCGTTTCTCTCCATAGATGATGCCTCACCAGCTGAGATCCTCCTGCAGGTTGTTTATTTTCCTTAGGATTTCAGCATCGGCAGTTTCTTAGGGTCTCTCTTATGTTAATTTATTGTCATTGGGAAAACCAGCTTTCAGAAGAAAAATCAGCTTTCACAACAAAGACAACTTTGTGTTCAGAAACATCCAATTAAATTTCACATGAGAGAGAAATGAGAGGAATTCTATTATAGAAACAAGGAACTGCAGATGCTGGTTTACAAAAAATGTCTGTCTGGAAAGCACTCATACTCTTTCAGTCTGAAGAAGGGTCCCGACCCGAAACGTCACCTCTATATGTTCTCCAGGGATGCTGCCTGAGTTGCTGCATTGAGTTGTTCCAGCACTTTGTGTCTTTTTAAAGAGGAATTCTATTCTTGACTAAATGAATAAAGATGGGTTAAATAGATGTATATGTATAAAGCTCAACAAGACTCTTGTTTATTAAACTCTTGTCTCCATAAAACCATAAAAAAGAGGTGATGGCTAATGTACATGAATGAGACATGAATGTAAATTGGGCACAGACTCAAAAAGTGAAGTGGATAGAAAAAAGGACTGTTGTTGAAGATCCTTGCTGATTGTGTTGTCTCTGCTGTTGTCTTCCCACTCTCTTTCACAGTTTCAAAACAGCCTTTCATGTGTGGTTGTCAGATCTGTAACAAGAAATGTTAAACAAAAGATATATTAGTCAAGTAAGTGTTGGTGTCTGCCTGTAAGAATATATTTACATTTACATTATAGAGCTATCCTAACTGTTAACCATTCTCATACTATGCTTCTCTGAGCAATTAATATCTATAAAATTGGAAAATTTTAAAACAGCATTGAATCGGCAACTTTTTCCACAGAGGGTGGTGGGTACATGAAACAATGTACCAGATGAAGTAGTTGATGCAGCTACAATAACAATATTTAAATTACATTTGAATAGGTACATGGATAGGAATGTTTTATAGGGATACTAGACCAAGTGGGACCCGTTGGGTCCCGTCCCCTCAACGCAGGGGGGGGGGGGGGGGGGGGGAATGGGTCAGCCTGCGGCGTCACACACACACTAACCACTCCGCTCAGAGAAAGAGAGAGAGAAAGAGAGAGAGAAGTGGGAGAAAGAGGGGGTGGGAGGAGGGGGAAAGGGGGGGAAGGTGAGGCGGGAAAGGGGGGGAGAGAGGAGGGGAGAGAGGAGGGGGGAGAGGAGGGGGTGAGAGACTGGCGAAGGGTAGAAGAGGGGAGGGGAGGGGGGAAAGGAGGAGGATGAGGAGGGGAGAGGAGGAGGGGAGTGGAGGAAGGGAGCGCGGAGTGGGGAGCGAGCAACACACACACACACACACACACACACACACACACACACACACACACACACACACACACACACACACACACACACACACACACACACACACGCACACACGCATAGAGATGGGCCAGGCCAAAGTAAATGGAACTAGCTTGGATGGGGCATCTTGATCGGCGTGGACGAGTTGAACTGATGGGTCTGTTTCCGTGCTGTATGACTCTATGCATGGAGGATTCATCTGAACTTTGTAGATAACCAATAATGACAGGGGTTTGTTTTAATTATGGTGTGAGAATTATAATTCAGAGAAATTGGTGCATATGCTGTGAATATAGACACTATATTGAACTAAATGTATTGAACTTGATTTGAGCTAATTAGTTTTGCAATCAAATTGCTTTGCCTCAAGCTGGTGCATTGCCAAGTCAGGTCATTTAGTGGTATTGAAATTTTTTTTTTTATTGTTGTAATTTTTTTAATTAGAAGTACATAATAAAAAAAACATTTTGTTTGGGGTCGTCATACATTATTAATATTGTCAATATTATCAATTGTTTAATAGTTGTACTTCTATATATTTTTTTATTTTTTATATAGATAGAAAATAATAGAGAAAGAGAGAGAGAAAAGAAATCAAAAAAAAAACAAAAGAACAGAAGGTATAATAAAAGAGAATTGAATAATTAACTAATTATACATCATTGGAGATATGTCCGTGAATCATAAAATGTAACTCTTCATCTAATCCTTAATCCTTAGTCAAGTTCTCGTGCCGAACCGGTTTGCCCCTTCAAATAGTCAATAAATGAAGACCATATTCTGATAAAAAGTTCTTGTTTGTCCATTAAGACAAATCTTATTCTTTGCAAGTGTAGGGTCTCCGACATTTCCATAATCCACATTTTAATTATGGGGGTTATAGGACCTTTCCAAAATTTTAATATTAATTATTTCCCGATTATTATACTGTAGTTGATAAAGATTCTTTGGTTTGTAAATATTTGATTTTGTTCTAATATTCCTAATATTATTAGTTTTGAGTCGGGGTCCAAACTTGACAACTTCCGAAATTATCTTAAAAATTTCCGTCCAAAAATTATTAATTTTTATACAATTTACAAATGTATGCGTTAGGTTAGCCTCTAAGTGCTGACATTTTTCACAGATAGGTGATATACTTGGAAAAATTCTCTTTAATTTCATTTTGAATAATGTAATCTATGTAATACTTTAAATTGTATTAAGGAACGTCTAGCATTCAACGAACAGTGATGTATAAGTTGCATGCTTTCGTCCCAAATATCTTGCATTGTTGGTTGGCCTAGTTCCTTTTCCCATGATTGCCTATATATTTCCGTTGTGGGTGTATCATTGTCTAATAGGATAGTATAGATATAAGATATTAATTTTTCTGTGTTAGGGTGTTTGTTCAAACATTCATCAAGAATTTCTGTCTTTCTATTTCTATAGTCCTGTGTATTTGATTTAGCATAACCTCTAAGTTGTAGATATCTGACGTAAACGGTCTTCCTTTTCAATTTTTAACCAATCTGGTTGCTGGTCATGTTCTTCCAACCAAAAATTCATTTTTTAATGTTAACTGCCCAGAAATGGAGCATAAAATTCGGTAGGGCTAAACCTCCATTTATTTTTGATGTACATAAATGCTTTTTATTTATTCTATGATTCTTATAATCCCAGATAATATTTGTGACTATAGAGTCAACCTTTAAAAAAAAAAGTTTTTGGAAGATATATCGGGATTGATTGAAAAAGGTACAGTAATTGCAGAAGAAAAATCATTTTTAGCGTATGAATTCTACCAAATATTGAGATAGGTAGTGTTTTCCAAAATAGGATATTCTTATGTAATTTGTTCAATAAAGGTGGAAAGTTTAGTTTAAATAAAGAAGTATATGTCTTTGTTACATAAATTCCAAGATATTTAAATTTTTCGTTAACTATTTTGAAGGGAAATTGTTGTAATATATGTGGATTGCTTTCCATTATTGGCATTATTTCACTTTTATTCCAGTTAATTCTGTATCCCGAGAACGAGCCAAATTGAGTTATTAAATTTAATAGGTTTGGGATACTAAATTCAGGTTTTGTAATGTAGATTAATACATCGTCTGCATATAAATACATTTTATTCTCAGTGTCTTTAGTATTATATCCGTATATTTCAGGATGGGACCTAACACTTTCTGCTAATGGTTCTATTGCGAGTGTGAATAATAACGGAGATAATGGGCATCCTTGTCGACAACCTCTAGATAAATTAAATTTAGCTGATAGCATTTGGTTTGTTGATATTCTAGCTGTTGGATTAGTATATAAAAGTTATACCCATGTACTAAACTCCTCGCCCAATTGAACATTTTCCATCACCGAGAATAAATAGGGCCATTCCACCTGGTCAAATGCTTTCTCAGCATCTAATGAAATAATTGCTAGATCTTTGTTAGTACTCCTCTTACATAGAAACATAGAAATTAGGTGCAGGGGTAGGCCATTCGGCCCTTCGAGCCTGCACCGCCATTCAATATGATCATGGCTGATCATCCAACTCAGTATCCCGTACCTGCCTTCTCTCCATACCCTCTGATCCCCTTAGCCACAAGGGCCACATCTAACTCCCTCTTAAATATAGCCAATGAACTGGCCTCAACTACCCTCTGTGGCAGAGAGTTCCAGAGACTCACCACTCTCTGTGTGAAAAAAGTCCTTCTCATCTCGGTCCTAAAGGATTTCCCCCTTATCCTTAAGCTGTGACCCCTTGTCCTGGACCTCCCCAACATCGGGAACAATCTTCCTGCATCTAGCCTGTCCAACCCTTTAAGAATTTTGTAAGTTTCTATAAGATCCCTTCTCAATCTCCTAAATTCTAGAGAGTATAAACCGAGTCTCTCCAGTCTTTCTTCATAAAACAGTCCTGACATCCCAGGAATCAGTCTGGTCAACCTTCTCTGCACTCCCTCTATGGCAATAATATCCTTCCTCAGATTTGGAGACCAGAACTGTACGCAATACTCCAGGTGTGGTCTCACCAAGACCCTATACAACTGAAGTAGAATCTCCCTGCTCCTATACTCAAATCCTTTTGCTATGAAAGCTAACATACCATTTGCTTTCTTCATTGCCTGCTGCACCTGATGCCTACTTTCAATGACTGGTGTACCATGACACCCAGGTCGCGCTGCATCTTCCCTTTTCCTAATCGGCCACCATTTAGATAATAGTCTGCTTTCCTGTTTTTGCCACCAAAGTGGATAACCTCACATTTATCCACATTATCCTGCATCTGCCAAACATTTGCCCACTCACCCAGCCTATCCAAGTCACCTTGCAGTCTCCTAGCATCCTCCTCACAGCTAACACTGCCCCCCAGCTTAGTGTCATCCGCAAACTTGGAGATATTGCCTTCAATTCCCTCATCCAGATCATTAATGTATATTGTAAATAGCTGGGGTCCCAGCACTGACCCTTGCGGTACCCCACTAGTCACTGCCTGCCATTGTGAAAAGGACCCGTTTACTCCTACTCTTTGCTTCCTGTTTGCCAGCCAGTTCTCTATCCACATCAATACTGAACCCACAATGCCATATGCTTTAAGTATATAATCTTTGAGTATATAATATTGAATAATCGTCTCAGGTTATAGGAAGCATAGCGTTTTGGTGTAAATCCTGTTTGGTCAGGGTGTATTAATTTATTAATCACTGTGCTTAATCTTTGTGCTAGGATTTTAGTTAATATTTTTTGATCAGTGTTTAAGAGAGCTATAGCTCTATATGAACCTGGATCTTCCAGGTCCTTATATCTATTTTTGGCATAAGGGTTATTATATATTCATTTAGCATTTCTGGTAGTTTCTGTTGGGTATGGATGTGTTCATACAGTGTCTTTAAACATGGAGTGATCAGATCATAATTTTTAAAATAGATTTCAGAGCTTATACCGTCAGGACCCGGGGCCTTACCATTTTTTAGAGATCTGATAGACTCTTCAATTTCTTTTACTGTTATTTCAGCATCTAGTAATTCTCTATCTTTCAAATCTAACCCTTTAAGGTTGCATTTTTGTAAGAATGCTTCCATTCCTGTCAAGTGATCTATCGTTTTAGCTGAGTAGAGGTTTTGATAATATTGCATAAATCTCCTATTAATATCCTTAGATTGTACTAGTGGTTCTCCTGTTACTGATATAATTTTGTGAATTGTTTTTTCCCCGTCCAGTTTCTGAAGTTGGCGAGCCAATAATTTTTGTGGTTTGTCGCCGAATTCAAAATGTAAGTGTTTAGTGTATTGGTAAAATTTTATAACTTGGTCTGAATATACTTTATTTAATTTATATTTGGATGCTGCTATTTTACTGTGTTTTATCCTAGTTGGTGCAGCCGCATTTTCTATGTCTAATTGTCTTATTTCCCTTTCCAATGCCAGGTGTTTAACCCGATTCTCCTTATTGTGAAATGCTTGGGAGGAAATCCTTGCTCCTCGAGCAAATGCTTTAAATGTTTCCCAGAGTAGGGAGGCAGACGTTCCAGGGTGATCATTGGTCTCAAAGAGCATATTAATCTGTTTACTAAGATATTCCTGACATACTTTTTCCTTCATTATTGACATTTTTATGAGAATTAGTCATAGAGTTATGCAACATAGAAACAGGTCCTGAAGTCCAGCATGACCTTGCCTACAAAGTTGCCCCATCTACACTAGTCACACCGGCTTGTGTTTGCCTTATCTATATTACTAAAAGTAAGATCTTGACCGCTTTTGACTCACTGCGATTTGATTTCTGAGAGAATGCCGCCACTTACGGCCATCATTTTTGGCCACCTCACTCAGAGCCCCCCTCCGCCAGAATGGACCAGAGGATTTTTACCATTGATGAAAAATTCGAGAAATATTAACGTTTTTTTAAAAATTACCATTCTCTCTGCTGCCCCTGCTGGTGGGAGGGGGGAGAGACTATAAAATCTGGAAGTGGTGTGCCTCACTCAGTCTCTGCAAGATTGAGGAAGTGAGAGGGTCACATCTCTCTGAGCACTGAATAACACTGAACACATGCCTACTCAACCGTGAGTCCCTTAATGTGGTTTGAAAATGAAAATATGGTTGGGTTGAAGTAAAAAGGCACTGCAAATGGTTGTTTGGGGGGTTTGGGTTGAAGTAAAAAGGCACTGCATGCAAATGGTTGTTTGGGGGATTTGGGTTGAAGTAAAAGGGCACTGCATGCAAATGGTTGTTTGGGGGGTTTGGGTTGAAGTAAAAAGGCACTGCATGCAAAGGGTTGTTTGGGGGATTTGGGTTGAAGTAAAAAGGCACTGCAAATGGTTGTTTGGGCATTTTGGGTTGAAGTAAAAAGGCACTGCAAAGGGTTGTTTGGGAGGTTTGGGTTGAAGTGAAAGGGCACTGCAGATGGTTGCTTGGGGGTTTGGGGTTGAAGTGAAAAGGCACTGCAAATGGTTGCTTGGGGGGTTTGGGTTGAAGTGAAAAGGCACTGCAAATGGTTGTTTCTCTAAACTTGACAAATTCCTGTTTGCACTATATTGATTTTGGATAAAACACTACCACTTACGGTTGTGAGTTTTGGCCATCTTTCTCAGTCCCCCTCCGCTCATCAGGTGCAGACGATTCTTCCCATCAATGAAAAACAAAAGTGTTATTAGTGTTTAAAAAATGTTGAGAATCTCTCTCCAGTCAATCACGCCATGAAGGAAGGCCACACCTTTTCCGGTGGGAGGGGGAGGGATTATAAAATCCGGAAGTGTGGGTGTGGCTCAGTCTCTGCATGATGGGGGAGGGAGAGGTTACGACTCTGAGCTGTGAATCAACTGAACACACTGAATGTCTACTGAACTGTGAGTGTGGTGTTTTGTGTGGTTTTATGGTGGTTTTTATGGTGGTTTCACCCTGCTTCAAATAGTATGAAACTGCATTTGAATGTGGTGGCCTTGCACCCTGCATGAAATGGTATGAAACTGCATTTGAATGTGGTGTCATTGCACCCTGCATGAAATGGTATGAAACTGAATTTGAATTTGGTGGCCTTGCACCCTCCTTGAAATGGTATGAAACTGCACTTGAATTTGGTGGCCTTGCACCCTGCTTTAAGTGGTTGGAAACTGCACTTGAATTCGGTGGTCTTGCACCCTGCTTGAAGTGGTAGGGAACTGAACCGGAATATGGTGGCCTTGCACTCTGCTTGAAGTGGTATGAAACTGCACTTGAATTTTGTGGCCTTGCACCCTGCTTGAAATGGTCGGAAAATGGATTTGAATTTGGTGGCCTTGCACTCTGCTTGAAATGGAATTTCAAGGAATAGCCGTGAGTCAACTGCTAGCCCACCAGCCATGAGTGAGCTGTCAGCACATCAGGCTTGAGGGACTGAGCTGCCACCCCAAGAATCCATTTGCCCGACAATGTCCATACTCTCCCTTTGGAGACCAGTAGCCCCTGCAGCCAACAACACCCATACCAGTGCTCCAGAAAGGCCCCCCCCCCCCCACTGGCCACCAATATTGGAATTGGTGAAGAGGTGTGAACATGTGATCCAACAGGTCCCACTTAGTCTAGTATCCCTCTAAACCTTTCCTATCCATGTACCTGTTCAAATGTCTTTCAAATGGTGTTATGGTTTCTGCCTCAACTACCTCCTCTGGCAGCTCATTCCATTCACCCACCACCCCTTGTATGAAAAATTGCTCCTCAGATTCCTATTAAATCTCCCCACTCTCACTTTAAACGTGTCAGGAAGAACTGGTGCAAACTGATGCTGTATTGTCAACATTACGGAAGAACAAGAAGGCAAAGATAGTGCAGGAGAGAGGAGAAATATCCTCAATTGAAATCAATAGAATGGATAGAAAAAAGTGGCACCAACCAGGCTCAGACATTGGTGGCTGACAATGGAGAGTGTTTCAAGAAGATTGTGTACACAATCATGTCAGAGGTTGTAGGCAGTGTGAGGAAGAAAACAGGGAGGTAGACTAGCACTGTCACATTCAAATATGTTGATCATCTGTGATTTTGAAGAGCGTCATTTTTAAAAAATATATATTTTTATTAGAGGCCATACATATTACAAATAATTTAACAATTTTTTTCAGATATAGTTAATACATCTTTCCAAAATTATATAAATATTAGCAAACCATATATATAGGCCTCAGTTTTTTATATAGAGTGAAAAAGAGAATAAGAAAAAAGTATAAAGAAAGAATAGTGGGTAATTAAAAGAGTATGATTATATTTGATTAATATAAAAAAATAAAAAATAAAAAAACAACAAACAAAAAACAAAAAACAAAAAACAAAAAACAAAAAAAAAAACAAAAAACAAAAAAAACATATAACTAGTAAACTGTTATTACACTTGTGGAAAAGAAAACAGTATACATCTTATCAATGAATGGAGCAATTTCTAAATATAATATATAGAGACGAGTATATAAATCTTGTTTGATCTTTCCACCGGGTACTTATTGAGTTTCAATGCCGAGCCCAGCTACCCCTTCATATAATCAGTGAATGGAGACCATATTTGTTCAAAAAGCTCAAGTTTATCCATTAGGATAAACCTAATTCTCTCCAGTTGTAATGTATCCAACATTTCCACTGTCCACATTTTAATTGTCGGGGATAATGGTCCCTTCCAAAATTGTAATATTAATTTTTTTCCAATTATTAAACAGTAATCCAGAAAATTTCTTTGATTTACTGTTAAAGTTTGGTTTGAATCTAAAACCCCAAATATAATTAATTTTAAGTCAGAGCTGAATGTGATCTTTAAAACTATGGAAATAATTAAAAAAATCTCAGTCCAATAGTTATTAAGTTTTGTACATATTACAAAACTATGAGTTAAATCGGCTTCTACGTGCTGACATTTATCACATAATGGTGATATATTAGGAAAAATTCTATTTAATTTCTTTTTTGAGTAGTGTAATCTATGTATTACTTTGAATTGTATCAAAGTATGTCTGGCATTTAATGAACAGCGATGAATTCGTTGTAAGCTTTCTTCCCAAAAATCTTCTGATATAGGTAAACCAATTTCATTTTCCCATTTTTGTCGGAATAGTTCAGTTTTTGGCATTTCCCTGTCCAAAAAAATATTGTATATATATGCTATTAATTTTTCTGTTGTTGGATGCTTGTTAAGTACTTCATCCAGTAAACCTGGATCTCTATTTCTATAATTTAGCGTATTTAATTTGACATAATCTCTAATTTGTAAATATCTAAATAAATTATTTGCTTGCAATCCATAAATCTCTTTCAACTCCTGAAATGAGAGGAATTTCCCATTCCTATAAAGATGTTCTATCCTTATTATTCCTAAATTTTTCCAATGTCTAAACCCCACATCAAATGTCGAAGGTTTAAACATAGGATTATTCATAATTGGTAAACAAAGTGGCATAGTTTCTAAATGTAAATTCTTAATGATTTGTTTCCAGGTACGTATATTATTTAAAATTATAGGGTTTTCCTTATATGATTTTTTTTGTACCACCCCAGGGGCAAGGAGTATTGTGCTTATGTCGAATGGGAAACAATTTTCCTTTTCAATTCTTAACCAAACCGGGTCCTGTTCCATCTGTATCAACCAGTAATTAAAGTTCTTAATCTGAACCGCCCAAAAATAATATAAAAAATTAGGTAAAGCTAAGCCACCATTTATCTTAGATTTAAATAAGTGTGTTTTACTTATTCTGTGATTTTTATAATCCCAAATAAAGCTATTAACTATAGAATCAATTAAAAAAAAAAATTGTTTAGGAAGATATAACGGAATGGCTTGAAATAAGTATAGTAATTAAGGCAAAAAAATCATTTTAATGGCATTTATTCTACCGATCATTGATATCGGTAATGTTTTCCAATATAAAATATTATTTTTAAATTTATTTAATAATTGGGGAAAATTAGATTTAAATAAAGATTTATAAGATTTTGATACATTAATTCCAAGATATTTAATTTGATTGTTAGCTATTTTAAATGGAAATGTTTGTAATTTATTCAATTTAATTCCTGTTATAGGCATAATTTCACTTTTATTCCAGTTAATTCTATATCCTGAGAACTTACTAAATTCATTTATCACTTCAAGTACTTTAGGGATACTAATCTCTGGTTTTGTTATATATAATAAAACATCATCTGCATATAAAGATATTTTGTTAATTGTAGTTTTGGTATTATATCCATAAATTTCTGGTTCTACTCTAATCCTTTCGGCCAATAATTCTATAGCGAGTGCAAATAATAAAGGTGATAACGGACAGCCTTGTCTACAACCCCTAGAAAGATTGAATTTTGCTGATAACATTTGGTTTGTTAGGATTCTTGCTGTTGGGCCAGAGTATAAAATTCTAACCCATTTGCAAAATCCTTCTCCCAGTTGAAATTTCTGCATTATCCTAAATAAGTAAGGCCATTCAACCTGGTCAAACGCCTTCTCCGCATCCAGGGATATAATTGCTAGTTCAATATCAGTCATTCTTTTCGAGTAAATGATATTAAATAGACGTCTTAAGTTATATGTAGAGTAACGTTTAGGAATAAAACCAGTTTGATCATGATGTATTAATCTATTGATCACTAAACTTAACCTTTGAGATAAAATTTTTGTTAATATTTTTTGATCTGTGTTTAAAAGAGCGATTGCTCTATATGATCCTGGGTCTACTGGATCTTTGTCTGCCTTAGGAATAAGTGTAATTGTGGATTCTTTTAAGGTTTCTGGAAGTTGTTCTTGTTCGTAGGCAACTTTGTACATAGTTTGTAGGCGTGGGACAATCAAATCATGAAACATCTTATAAAATTCAACCCCCAAACCATCGGGTCCTGCAGCCTTACCATTCTTCAATGATCTAATTGATTCCTCAATATCTTTTGCTGATATTTCAGCATCTAATAATTCTCTACCTTCCCAATCTAATCCATTAATATGACATTTCTGGAGAAACGTTTCTATTGTCTCGGGTTGATCCATCACTTTTGATGTATAAAGTTTTTGATAGTATTGTTGGAATCTATCATTAATGTCTTTTGGTAAAGTTAATATTTCTCCTTGTTCAGATTTGACCTTATATATCATTTTTTCTTCTTCTGATTTTCTTAGTTGCCGAGCTAACAATTTATGCGTTTTATCCCCAAATTCAAAATGTACTTGTTTGGTCTTCTGAAAAAGTTTAATAACATACTTTGATTGTATCTCATTTAATTTATATTTTAATGTTACAATTTTATTATGTATAACCCTAGACGGAGACATAGCATTTTCCATGTCCAACTGCCTTATTTCATTTTCCAATTTCTGTTGGATCTTTCTATTTTCCTTGTTCAGATGTGCCTGCGCTGAGATTATAGCACCCCGTATAAAAGCTTTAAATGTGTCCCATAAAAGAGATGATGAGATTCCAGGTTTATCATTCGTTTCAAAAAATAATTCAATCTGTTTAACCAGATAATCTGAGCACACTTTATCATTTAATATATGAGGGTTAAGTCTCCATTGCGAATATCCTTTAGTTATACCCTTTAAATTAATCTTGAATGTTAATGGAGCATGATCCGAAATAATAATATTATGATATTTTGAGTCATACGTAAATGGGACAAGTTTTGAATCTATTAGAAAGTAATCTATCCTGGAGTATGTTCCAAATACCGGGGAACAAAATGAGTATTCTCGACCATTAGGATTTACATTTCTCCAAATATCTTTGACATTAGCTGATCTAATAAAGGAATTTATAAATTCGCTGGATTTAGAAATAGCCTTCCTTTTGGTTGAAGATCTGTCCAAATAGTTATCCAAAGTGCAATTTAAGTCGCCCCCAATTATTAGATTGTTCTGTGTTACTGTAGGAATAGTATTAAATATTTTCTTAAAAAATAGCGCATTATCAAAATTTGGGCCATATATATTCATAAGTACAACCTTCTTCGAATATAGTTCACCCGTAACTATTATATATCTACCTTCAGGATCCTCTATTATTGAACTATGTTTAAATTGAATACCTTTACGAATAAGAATGGCAACTCCTCGAGATTTATGAGTGAATGATGAATGATACACCCTAGAAATCCAATTTGCTGTTAACCTATATTGTGCCTCTTTTTTTAGATGTGTCTCTTGAAGGTAGATTATATCAGCTTGCATTCTATTTAATTGCGCCAAAACCTTACCTCTTTTAATTGGTTCATTAATACCTTTTACATTCTAACTACAGAAGGTGATTCCATCACCCGCCTTTTTCTTATTAATGTCTTGCATGGATATTATGGTGGATTATAATGAGGTAGATGTCTCAGCACATATATCCCAATTTTGTACCCTAGTTTATGATCAACTAATACTAATAACATTATTTGACATACATATCTCCTCCAGTCTACTGTATAATACCATTCAAAAGTAAAGTAATATAATTCCACATATAATATATAAAAAAATATATAAAAAAGAAAGGAAAAAAGGTTAGTAATATTATTAGAAAAGTGCAGGAAAAAAAAAGTGTCTAAAGCTATGTAACGTGGTGTTAGTGTAAGCCACACTAGCGTGGCTGTTAAACTACGAACTTCCGTTGGGAAAAAAAAAGATGTTTATATTTCCAGTTCCGTAAATGCCTTAAGGGCAATATATTTAGGGGCGTGGTGTTACATTTCCATTCTTATTAATACTGTATTGTTTTAATTTGCTGCTATCATTTTAGGTTATTTAAGGAGGTATCACATACATTTGTTAATAATGGTTAGTACTGAACTAATACTATTATACATTAATTTATTACTAATAATCATTGAGCTCTCCAAATCCAATAATTTTAAAAGTTCATCATTCTTCCTCCTTAATGTTGGGTGTAGATCGGCATCAGGTAAGTGTTGAGTATAATTCAATTTCGTTACTCTTTCGTCATCATCATCGTCATCGTCTTCTCTCTGTGTTCTCTCTGCTTCTCCTTCTTCCTCATCCAACTCCTTCTCGATTTTACGTGCGAACTCCAGAGCTTCGGTATGTTTAGTGAAGTGGTGCTCTTTATTGTCGTAGCTCACTCGTAATGTGGCAGGGTACATCAGACCATATCTCACGCCCTTTATATTCCTGAGGATGTGCCTTGTTTCAGTAAAAAGGGCTCTTCTCCTGGCCACTTCCGCAGGATAATCTCTAAATATACTGATCTTATCACCATCATAAAACAGATTCTGTTTGCGAATTATTATCTTCATCATATCTTCCAAAACATGATCGTAGACTACTTTCACAATCAGTTGTCTTGGTGGCAAACCCGTCTTTGAACGTCGTCTCAGTGCTCTGTGCGCTCGGCCAAGTAGGGGTGCTTGATCCAGGTTCAAAACATTCTTCAGGAGATTTGCTGCAAATTCTCTGGTGTCTTGAGCTCCCTCCTTGCCTTCACGCACACCCACGATACGCAAGTTCTTGCGCCGTTGCCTTCCCTCCAAGTCAATACATTTCTCAGTTATTTTATTCAATAAATCTGTTAAACGCTTGTTCTCGGAGAGAAGTTTGTCATTCGCCTTAGCACTTGAATCAGCAATATTAGTCAGTTCCTTTATTGCCTCGTGTTGTTGATCAAGTGTTCTCTGATTAGGTTCCAACTTGAGATCGACCGCGAGTTCCAAACCACCAACTTTATGATTAACTTCATCCATCTGTTGTTTAAGATCAGCATCTGCTTTTATCTTCCATTCATCCATCATAATTTTTACTGTGGTTACAACTTCATTTTTCAACTCCTCTTTAACTTGCTCTTTAAATACTTCAATATCAGCTCTGAGGAGTTTAAATTCTTCCTTATATTCTTTTTTCATTTTTTTAAACTAACCCATCATGGTGGCTTTCAGATCCTCCATTTCAGATTTCTTCCTTGGGATATCCTCCAGAGAGCCAGTCAAACTCGAGGTCGAGGCTTCAACTGGGCCTACCTCTTTTTTCAGCACAGATTTTTTCTCTTTGGGAGGGGGGTTTTTTTCATCGACATTACTGCTTTAAAAGTCGCGCGCCTGATGACGTCACGGACCTTATCTGGCTGCCGGTGCCGTTCACAAACGTTCCTCTCTGGTGAGTAGCTATAAATAACCCCTTTTTTCCCTGTTTTTAATACAATTTTTGCGGAGCTGGTCGGCGCTAGTTCCTCCTACTCCATAGCGCCACCGGAAGTCTAAGAGCGTCATTTTTGAAATGAATTGAATGGAATGGAATGATACAGTATGGAAACAAGCACTTTGGCCAACTAAGTCCACACTGACTTTTGATCAACCGTTCACACTAATTCTACATAATCCCACCTGCATCTACTCCCTACACACTAGGAACAATTTATAGAGGCCAATTAACCTATAAACCCACATATTCTTGAGATGTGGGAGGAAACTGGAGCACCAAGAGGAAACCCACACGGTCACAGGAAGAACATGCAAACTCCACACAGATAAGACCTGGAGGTCAGGATTGTACCCGGGTCTCTGGTGGTGTGAGGCGTTAGGTGTTATACTGCCTGAGTCACTATGCTGCCCTGACTATGGCTGGGTTGGGCTGATTAGATTCAAACTGGGAGATGCAGGAAAAGTGGAAGCAAACAAATGTAACCTAAGTAGACTAATTGAGAATAACAAGGATAGGACTGATAGACGTCAAACAAACTGATTATGCCATCTTCTACAATGATGGCAGTATGGATTTCAGGACGTGTTACCAAAGCAATTTGTTCTATTCATTATTCTGAAGCATAGGTTTATTAAAATGATTCTTGAATATAGCTTTGCACTCCAAGAATGGAATTCACTCTACAAAAGACAACATTCATTTTACTTCGGAGTCACGTGAGTGACTACGTGAAGAAGACCCCGCCTGGCGCTGGAACGGCATTACGTCGTCGCTGTCGGCAGCGAAAGAGCTGCAGAGCGCAGCTCCACACAGCGGTAAGGAACCGGCCCGCAGGTAAGAAAGTTTTACAAAATTTAGGGCGAGGTTTCAGAACTCCGTAGCCTGGTGGGAAAACCAGGAGGAGTTAGTAAAAAACAAAATGGAGAAGGCCAAAAAACAGCAGGTAAAACGTGCGTCCCGGGGTACAGAAGAGTCGGGACAGCAGATTATTGCGGAGCTGGTTCCGATACCGGTGGCCGTTGAAACACCCGTTAGTGAGGCTTTGATTGCTCCACAAACAGAAACTGTAGAGGAAATCCCAGTGCCTAAAAAATGTAAAAGAAAAGCTGAAAGGCCTGGGGTTTCTGAGGACTCTGATTCAGAAGGTCCAGAAAGGAAAGCCTTATGGCTCAGAATGGACCAAATGGAGAAAATGCTCCAGACTATTATCAACCAAGGGTCTAAGAACCCAGAATATTCCCAGGCAGCCCCTGAGGGGGTTCCATATCGTGAATATGGTGCCAATTCGAATTGGGAATTTGAAACCCCAGTGCCTGGGTATGGACTGGAGGAAGTCTCCTTTGAACAAGTTTCAGGAGTACCAGGGCTGTATGAGACAGACCCTGAAAGTGGTGATTGTGGTCCGGAGTACACACCACAATACAAATATATGGATCCAGGTGTGCCTGATGTGGCACAAGATGTTGCTATACCTGGAGGAGGCGGTGAGGCCATGGAAGAAAACCTGGCGGCCAATATTAATTATATGGTCTCTCACCCACTTCAAGATGCTGTTATGGTTGAGACAGCAGAAATGTATAAAACACCTATCAATTGTGCCTCATTGAAGGTACCTACGGTGAATCCAGTTGTTTGGGCGCCAATGTCATCAATTATGCGGGCGCAGGAAATTCTATTTCAAAGAGTCCTCAAGCTGATTTCAGCTGGCATTACTGCACTTGGCAGACAAGTGGAAGGTTGTGGAATGACCAAAGTGCAGAAACATATGTTGGCCTTATTTTGCAACTCATTTTTTGAGATTAATTGCATGAGGAAGATTGCCATTCGACCTCTGTTACATCCAAGATTTGCAGGATTGTGTAAACCAAGCAATGTTCAAACTCCTGGGTTTTTGTTCGGAGAGGATTTGTCTAAACAAATTAAAGAAATAGATGAAGAAGCAAAAACTTTTGGTCGTATGAAACCCTTCAACTTTGGCCAGAGATGGACTGGCTATTCGAGGAAGAGATTTGATTTTGGAGCTGGTACAAGCCGAGGCAGGAGTATGATAAGGAAAAATTTCCAGCCAACACAGCCGAATGTACACCCATTCATTGGGAAAAGGAGATCATTTTGTCCAGTGGGAGAGGTACATAAACATTATCCTGTTAAAGAGGAATGCTGGGAGGAGCCACAGATTGGTGGTAGACTCCAAATGTTTTATAAGGAATGGGACAATATTACAGTTGATCATGTGGTATTAGACACTGTACTAGGATCTACCATTGATTTTGTGGAAGGTATGGTTCCATTGGGACAGAATGAGCCTAGTCATCCTTTGAGGTTCTCAGAGTTTGCGATTAATCAAATGGACAAAGAGATTAAGAATTTGAGTAAAAAAGGAGTAATCGAGAAAACAGGAGAGGATCCACAACAAATTATATCAAACATTTTCCCCAGACCAAAGAAAGATGGGGGTTGTAGGATCATTTTAGATCTCACATTTTTGAATACATTTGTCCAGTATAAACATTTTAAAATGGACACTTTCTACACTGCAATGCAGTTGGTATCAACAGGTTGTTATATGGCTACAATAGACTTCAGGATGCATATTATTCGGTCCCAATTCATCATGATTTTCGCAGGTATTTAAAGTTTAAATGGATGGGACAACTGTGGCAATACAAAGCTTTGCCTAATGGATTAAGTTCAGCACCTAGATTGTTCACTAAATTGTTAAAGCCAGCACTTGCACTGCTAAGGGCACAAAAACACATTGTTATGGCTTATCTAGATGACATTTTAATTGTCAATGCTAATCAGGAATCAGCTGGGAAATCAGTCTCAGCAACTATTAGCTTGTTTGAGAAGTTGGGGTTTCTGATCCATCCAACAAAGTCTAAGCTACAGCCATCCCAAACCATTGAATATCTGGGGTTTGTGATTAACTCAGTCACCATGTTGGTAACTTTACCAATGGATAAGGAGTTAGATTTGACAAATGTGTGTCAAAACCTGATTAACAAACCTTATCCCTCCATCCGAGAGGTTGCCAAGGGTATTGGTAAATTGGTAGCAGCATTTCCAGCAGTAGAATTTGGTCATTTACATTACCAAAATCTTCAAAGGGAAAAAACTAAAGCGCTAGTTCAGCGAGCAGGCCATTTTGATAGGCCAATGCAATTGCCTAAGGAAGCTTTATCGGAATTACATTGGTGGATTGAGAATGTTCCACAAGCTGCTAAGAACATTTTGGTTCATCAGCCAGTCGTGTTTTTACAAACTGACGCAAGTTCTCTCGGATGGGGTGCTACGGATAATGATACCAGCTGTGGAGTCAGATGGGCTGTCCAAGATGATTTATTGCTCCAAACATATGGTATTAATTATTTGGATCTACTGGGAGCATTTTATGGATTAAAAGCTTATTGCTCTTCATTAAAGGATTTGCATGTCCAAGTACAAATAGATAATACCACAGCTGTGGCATATATCAATCACATGGGTGGTGTCAGATCAATTTCATGTGATCATCTGGTTAACCAGATATGGCAGTGGTGTATTGCAAAAAATATTTGGCTTTCAGCTATTTATCTCCCGGGGAGAGACAATGTTGTGGCAGACAAAAGATCACGAATATTTAAAGACAATACAGAATGGATGTTAAATCCACAAATTTTCAAAAATATTGTCAGTCGGTATGGAGTACCGGACATTGATCTGTTTGCATCTAGATTGAATCACCAATTGCCGAAATACGTGTCTTGGGAACACGATCCAGGGGCAGTAGCGGTGGATGCTTTCTCGCTACACTGGGGGAATATGTTCTTTTATGCTTTTCCCCCATTCTGTCTCATTGGGCAATGTCTCAAGAAAATAGCGCAAGACGCTGCCAAAGGCATTTTGGTGGTGCCAAATTGGCCTACGCAGTCATGGTTCCCATTGATGCTTAAAATGATTATTGAACCATGTATGGTAATTCCCAGTTGCGACAATCTGTTGACACAACCAGTAACAAAAGAAATTCATCCATTGCATGATCATATGAATTTGTTAATCTGCAGGTTCTGACCAGACCATTGCAAGAGTTTGAACTGTCGGACAGGACCATGGATGTTATAGATGCAGCTTGGAGGACTAGCACTAAAAAACAATATATGTCGCATATAAGAAAATGGGAAGCCTTTTGTACACAGTCAAAGATATCTTATCATTCTGCAAACATTTCAAATGTATTGGAGTTCCTTGCTGGGTTACACTTTGATGAGCATTTGAGTTATAGTGCCATTAATTGTGCTCGGAGTGCATTGTCATCCTATTTAGGACAAATTTCGGATCGGGATTCAGTTGGGTCTCACCCATTAGTATCCCGATTCATGAAAGGTATTTTTAATAAAAATCCTCCCAAGCCCAGATATACAGAAATTTGGGATGTTAGCATTGTTCTCACTTTACTTAAACAATGGACTCCAATTAATTCAATGTCTTTGCAGAACTTAACATTCAAGGTGGTTATTTTAATGGCATTGGTATCAGCTCAAAGAGTACAGACTTTGCAATTGTTAAGGTTGGATTGCATGCATGTGACTTCAGATAACATTGTGTTTTATGTTTATGATTTGATCAAACAAAGCAGACCAGGGAGAACTGGAATGAAGGTAATGTTTAAAGCATATCCTATTGATGAAACATTGTGTGTAGTTAAGCATTTAACTCAATACATGGAGGTAACCAAAAATCTCAGGGGTTCTGAGAAAGCGTTATTGATAACACACAAAAAACCACATACAAAAGTTTCAGTTCAAACCATTTCTAGATGGTTAAAACAGGTTTTGGGTCTAGCAGGAATAGATGTGTTTAAATCTCACTCCACTAGGGCGGCAGCTACGTCCGCGGCGAAGGTACAGGACGTACCACTCGATCAAATTTTAGAGGCCGCAGGGTGGTCTAGAGAAGAAACTTTTTCAAAGTTCTACAATAAACCTGTTGTCACGGTGCCAGGATTTGGACACGCAGTACTGGGTTCTCTTTAAATGCTTGCTTTGTTTATATTATCGATTTATTTTATCGATTTATGTTACCATTGACATCATTTATCAATTATTTTGTAATTTTCCCCTGCAATAGAGGGGTTATTATTAAAAAAGTTGTTCTTTTTATAATTAAAGGACTTATTACATAAATTATAACAATGTGTTAAAATACTTTTTACTCACTACTATTTTGACCAAAAAGAGAGTCGTATGAAATGAGTTTACGACATGGAAAACACAGGGCTTTAAAATCTTCACGTAGTCACTCACGTGACTCCGAAGTAAAATAGTGAGATTAAACGAGAACTTACCTGTTCGAAGTTTGATATTTATTTTATGAGGAGTTACGATGAGGGATTACGTGCCCTCCACTCCCAACCCTCATAATATAAATGATCATCTGGTAGTTCTAGTCTATTTTGAGCCTTACTATTTTACTCCGGCTATTGGTTCTGTGTTTTTCATGCCGCTGCTTTGAAGTATGCCGTTCCAGCGCCAGGCGGGGTCTTCTTCACGTAATCCCTCATCGTAACTCCTCATAAAATAATGATCAAACTTCGAACAGGTAAGTTCTCGTTTAATCTCACTATTTCAATTAGGAAATCCTGCAACCAGCTCTAGATTTCTATTGTTACATTACCATGATACCCTCTTGTCAGCTGAAGCTACAATTCACAACAGAGTTTCCAAATATAACATGACAGAAATGCTTTCAACTATAACCAAAATTATTGTGAACAATCATGTGTTGAGAAGCAGCACTGCACCACTGAAATCTGTTATCTCATCTGGCATTTGATCTCTTATTAAAGATTTAAAAAAAGACTTTTCCAAAGAATAAAGAAATCAATTTTTTTAATCTGCTGACAGCCTGAAAAATGGGGTGTTATTGGAGGAAATTAGGGAACCCTAGTTCTTCCTTGTCTGTCATAGATCTACTATTGCCCATTTTTGGGTGAACCTCCATGAACCATGGCAGTCCTGTACATTGCAGCCATGAGAATGTTTATCATAAGGTCGTAAGTGATAGGAGCAGAATTAGGCCATTTGGCCCATCAACTCTGCTATTCAATCATGGCTGATTTTTCTCTCCCTCCTAACCCCATTCTCCTGCCAGTTCCCCATTACCCTTGACACCCATACTAATCAAACATATATTGCAACTAGAGTTCTTTGTGCAATGAATCCCAGCTTTGCCTTCAAGAGTGCAAAGCTATACACAAGAATTGGGCAGCACAGTGACGCAGCGGTAGAATTGCTGCATTACAGCGCCAGAGACCCGGATTGGATCCTGACTATGGTTGCTGTTTGTAAGGAGGTTGTATGTTCTCCCTGTGATCATATGGGTTTTCTCCAGCTGCTCCGGTTTCCTCCCGCATCCCAAAAATGTGCAGGTTTGTAAGTAGGATAGAACTAGTGTATGGGTGATCGCTGGTCGGCGCGGCGTCGCCTCAGTGGGCCTGTTTTTACACTGTATCTCTATATTAAATTAAACTAAACTAACAAACCTATGCTTTAGGATAACCGTGTAAAAATTGCTGTGAATTAATGAATGTTTAGTGGTCAAGTATTCACATACAAGGAATTTGCCTGGTGCTCCGCCCGCAAGTGACAACATGACATACAGTGACAGTTAGGAATGACACATAAAACATGAAACACTAATAATAAAACGTTTTCAATTAAACACATGAATTAAATTAAATACCAAAGCAAAAGAAGGCTACAGATTTTTGGTTATTGAGTAGAGCTACTACTCGTGGAAAAAAGCAGTTTTTATGTCTGGCTGTGGCAGCTTTGACCGCCCAGAGTCGCCTTCCAGAGGGAAGTGATTCAATGAGTTTGTGGCCAGGGTGAGGGGTTAGATATGATCTTACCCGCTCGCTTCCTGGCCCTTTCAGTGTACGGTTCGTCAATGGAGGGAAGGTTGCAGATTGTGCTTCCTCAGCTGCTGAAGTACATCCTCTGTTGTGCCTTTTTGACTGTGGAGTCGATGATGGCCCCCCATTTAAGGTCCTTGGAGATGATGGTTCCCAGGAACTTAAATACTCCACAGATGTGACTGTGGTGTTGTTGACAGTGAGTGGGGTGAGGGGAGGGGGAGCTCTCCTCATGTCTACAGTCAATTCCACTGTCTTAAGAGCATTGAGCTCCAGGTTGTCTGTGGGCAGATTCCTCCCCATCCTGGATCAGTCCAATCAGGGTTGTGTCCTCCGCAAACTTGAGAAGCTTGACAGAGGAGTCAGTGGAGGTGCAGTCATTGGTGTAGGGAGAGTAGAGGAGAGGAGAGAGTACGCAGCCTTGCGGTGCTCCTATGCTGAGGGTCTGCGGGTCCAAGATGTGCTTTCCCAGCCTCACATGCTGCTTCCTGTCTGTCAGGAAGCTGGTGATCCACCGATAGAGGGGTTCAGGCACAGTCAACTTGGAGAGTTTGGAGTGTAGTAGCTCTGGCACAATGGTGTTGAATGCAGAGCTGAAATCAACAAACATGTTTGGTAATACATGTTTTATGATCCATACAGCAGTATTTCTATGTACTATGAACAGATGGTTAATCTATGTGGGGGTGGGGCGGGGGGGGGGGGGAGATCTGACTTCAGTTTTGAATTATGAACGGTAATCAACTCTGCCCACTTGTACCAGAAAATGATTACTCTAACTAATAATTGTTGAAATGGCCAACAGAAGCTATAATATTTCAGCGACAACACTAAAAATCTGAGGGCCAGTCCCAGTCTATACAAGCAACACCCTCTGTTTCTGCTTAAATAAGGTGAATTCTTTCCTTGTGACACCAACAACGTTCATAGGTTATAAGAGCAGAATTAGGCCATTCAGCCCATCAAGTCTTCTCCTCCATTCAATCGTGGCTGATCTATCTTTCTTTCTCAACTCCATTCTCCTGCCTTCACCTCATAACCCCTGACACCCATACTAATGAAGAATCTGTCAATCTCTGCCTGAAAAATATCCATTAACGGCCTCCACAGCCGTCTGTGGCAGTGAATTTCACAGATTCACCATCCTCTGTCTAGAACGGTCAAGGTTTGCTGAAACTGTTGCAGGTCACCTGGACTGAACTCAGGTGAAGCTATACCAATTCGTCAATGTCATGCCTCTTCTCGATATTAAATTAAAAATCACCACCACAATTCCAATTGATGACATAACAAGAATACTTAATTCCAACCTGATTTTATAGTGCTCTAATGGACAAAATCTGTCTATGGTCATCAGTTCAGGGAAATCTGTGTAAATTGCGTGAGCTGCAATTTAGATAATTAACAGGTTTAC
Source organism: Raja brachyura (assembly GCA_963514005.1). The sequence continues at coordinate 43,851,086 of OY740785.1, read as the reverse complement.
AAACATGTTGAGCATGTGCCTATATATGTTGGACAACTTACACAAACTGAATAAAAGCTTCTAGTAGCCCCGAATGGAAATAAGGATCGAATTATAGTGTTAAGTATATAAACGTTAATAGAACATAGAACATAGAACAGTACAGCGCAGCAACAGGTCCTTCGGCCCCCAAGTTCTATAATGAACTTGATGCCAAAATAAATCTATCTCATCTGCCTGAACATGTCCCACACATGGATACCCTTACATATCTGTACTTTCAACTCGCTAACATCCATGATCCTTCCAATGCCCAAAGCTGTGATACAGCTGATCTAATATTACATTTGCAATGGAATTGCCTTTGTACATCTTTTCACTTGCAGCATCTTGAGGTCGTACGCAGCGTCTTGACGGCGTACGCCTAGCACGTGGTGTTGCATGATGACGTCATCGCCCGTCGTGCCGTTGTGTGATGACGTCTCCGCCCGTTTCCTGCTCAGCTGATTGGTGAGTATGATGTCGGGACCAGCCCCGCACAACTCCATACGTCTCCGCGGTTCGAATCGTTTGGTCGCGCTAGACGCATGCAAACGCATGCTGGTGGGACAGGCCCTTTAAACTATATGAAATCTGTAACTATTATAAATGCTTTTGAAAAGAACACAATGTTAAATGTTAAATTCACATTTAGCTAATCTTAAAAATGATTGCCGGCAGACATTATCCCACACTATGTGCATCTTGCTCATCTAACAGCTATCAATTTGGTCTGAGTTATTTTTAGAAATGTCTGAATGTTTTATTTCTTTGCATGGAGAGGGTTAGATCATTAAAATTCAGTCAATTGAGTATTTTTGTATAAAAATTACCACTTTATCACAAGCACTATGGATGTGATGAAGTGCCATTTGTGGAGAAAAAATATTCATAACATCTTGCGAGACCAAAGGGTAAATTTTGTGCTTAATATTTTTCGAAACCTGATTCTCTGACCCAGCATTCAAGAGAAAGAATAATATTCAAGGAGCGAGTGTTCCAAGGCGTAGTTATATATTTCCAAAGATAGACACAAAAAGCTGGAGTAACTCAGCGGGGCAGGCAGCATCTCTGGAGAGAAGGAATGGGTGACGTTTTGTGTCAAGACCCTTCGGATGCTGCCTGTCCCGCTGAGTTACTCCAAATGTTTGTGTCTACCTTTGGTTTAAACCAGCATCTGCAGTTCCTTCTTACACATTTATGTATTACAATATGTTTTTCAATTCTTGTCTTCAAATATAGTAACTTGTTTATATTTTATTTTACATTAACTGGTTCTGATTGGAAGCCCTATCCAAAAAAATTCTGAAAACCTGTAACATTGTTTTTTAGGGAATAGAAGGAACTTATTTGCCAGTACTGATTGCTTATGATGGAATCTGATGAATTTTTGTTCTCACAATTAATTACTGATGTCTTACTCTTTGATATGGAGTTGACCTACTCAAGATGACCCAGTTACATTTCTGTAGGAAGTGAAACTGGCTCATAATAATAGCACCACAAACCTCTGAGAAACCAAGATAGAAATTTGTTGTCAACAGTTTGCAATAAATGTGAAATGAAATAGCTGCTGAAGTTAAGAACCAAAAATATTAAAAATGTTTAGCAGGTTAGGCGATGTCTTTGGAGAGGTAACAAGAATACATATTTTCCATCAATTTCCTTTAAATATATCTAGAAAAACGTAAGTATAGCTGTGGCTACACATTGACTCCCTCTTCCAAGATTTCACTCAGTTGAGGTTAATATATTGTGTTAATGCTTTATTAGGTAGGATGAATTTCTATTTATTTGTAACCCTACTGTTTAGCAATAATTCGTCCATAGCCTTTCACAGGTCTGTGCCAAGCTGCTCCATTAGGTACGAACAACTGAAGTCCTGCCACTTTAATTATTGGAACGGTGGAACATTGGTCACATTTACTATTTTCTTCGACAGTGAATATTAGCATCAAATGCTGAATGTGCAAAACACAATCGCTGGCAAAAATAAGTGCCCTGCATATTCAATCTGAAAGACAGATTGTTTATACATCAATTTGCAGATGACACCAAGATTGCTGGGGTCACAGACTGTGAGAAAGGCTGTTGAAGTATACAGTGGGATACAGATACAGAAATGGGTGGAGAAATGTCAGATCGAGTTTAATATAAACAAGTATGAGGTGTTGCACTTCAGGAGGTCAAATGCAAGGGGAAAATATATAATTAATGGCATGAGCTTTAACAGCATTGATGTACAGAAGAATCTTAGGCTCCAAGTCCATAACTCCCTGAAAGAGGCACGAATGGATAGAGTGGTAAAGAAGCCATATGGTATGCTTGCTTTCATAGGTCGGGCCATTGAGTATAAGAGTCAGGAGGTTATGATGCAGCTTTGTAGCTTTATAACCAACTTTGGTTAGGCTGCATTTGTAACATTGTGTGCAGTTCTGGTTGCCCCATCATAGGAAATATGTAGAGTCTTTGCAAAGGGCGCAGAGGACGTTTAACAGAATGATGCCTGGATTAGGGGGTATTAGCTAACGGAGAGGTTGGACGAACTTAGATTTTTTTTTCTTTGGAATACTAGAGGTTGCGGTGAGATCCGATAGATATAAAGTATGAGGGGCATAGATAGGATAGATAGTCAGAATATTTTTCCTAGTATGGAAAAAACAAATACCAGAGGACACAGCTTTAAGGTGAGAGGTATAAATTGTAAGGAAGTGGTGCAGGGCACATTTTCACACAGAGATTGGTGAGTGCCTGGAATGTATTGCTGTGGCTGTTGGTTGAAGCAGATATATTAGTGGCATTTAAAAGACCTTTGGATAGACATATGGATATGTAGGGAATGGAGGGATATGGGTTATGTACAGGTAGATAGTGATGGTCTTGGCATCATGTACGGCACTGACATTGTGGGGCCTGTTCTTATGTTGTCTGGTTCTGTGTTACATAGAAATTAGGTGCAGGAGTAGGCCATTCAGCCCTTCGAGCCTGCACCGCCATTCAATATGATCATGGCTGATCATCCAACTCAGTATCCCGTACCTGCCTTCTCTCCATACCCTCTGATCCCCTTAGCCACAAAGGCCACATCTAACTCCCTCTTAAATATAGCCAATGAACTGGCCTCAACTACCCCCTGTGGCAGAGAGTTCCAGAGACTCACCACTCTCTGTGTGAAAAAAGTCCTTCTCATCTCGGTCCTAAAGGATTTCCCCCTTATCCTTAAGCTGTGACCCCTTGTCCTGGACCTCCCCAACATCGGGAACAATCTTCCTGCATCTAACCTGTCCAACCCCTTAAGAATTTTGTACGTTTCTATAAGATCCCCTCTCAATCTCCTAAATTCTAGAGAGTATAAACCGAGTCTATCCAGTCTTTCTTCAGAAGATAGTCCTGACATCCCAGGAATCAGTCTGGTGAACCTTCTCTGCACTCCCTCTATGGCAATAATGTCCTTCCTCAGATTTGGAGACCAGAACTGTACGCAATACTCCAGGTGTGGCCTCACCAAGACCCTATACAACTGAAGTAGAACCTCCCTGCTCCTTTTTCTCAAATCCTTTTGCTATGAAAGCTAACATACCATTCGCTTTCTTCACTGCCTGCTGCACCTGCATGCCTACTTTCAATGACTGCTGTACCATGACACCCAGGTCGCGCTGCATCTCCCCTTTTCCTAATCGGCCACCATTTAGATAATAGTCTGCTTTCCTGTTTTTGCCACCAAAATGGATAACCTCACATTTATCCACATTATACTGCATCTGCCAAACATTTGCCTACTCACCCAGCCTATCCAAGTCACCTTGCAGTCTCCTTGCATCCTCCTCACAGCTAACACTGCCCCCCAGCATAGTGTCATCTGCAAACTTGGAGATATTGCCTAAATTCTCTCATTCAAATCATTAATGTATATTGTAAACAGCTGGGGTCCCAGCACTGAGCCTTGCGGTACCCCACTAGTCACTGCCTGTCATTGTGAAAAGGACCCGTTTACTCCTACTCTTTGCTTCCTGTTTGCCAGCCAGTTCTCTATCCACATCAATACTGAACCCACAATGCCATATGCTTTAAGTTTGTATACTAATCTCTTACATGGAACCTTGTTGAAAGTCTTCTGGAAGTCCAGATACTGGTTCTCCCCTATCCACTGGTTCTCCCCTATCCGTGCTACTAGTTACATCCTCGAAAAATTCCACAAGATTCGTCAGACATGATTTACCTTTGATAAATCCATGCTGACTTTGTCCAATGATTTCACCACTTTCCAAATGTGCTGCTATCCCATCTTTAATAACTGACTCTAGCAGTTTCCCCACTACCGATGTTAGACTAACTGGTCTGTAATTCCCCGTTTTCTCTCTCCATCCATTCTTAAAAAGAGGGGTTACGTTTGCTACCCGCCAATCCTCAGGAACTACTCCAGAATCTAAAGAGTTTTGAAAGATTATCACTAATGCATCCATTATTTCCGGAGCTACTTCCTTAAGTACTCTGGGATGTAGCCTATCTGGCCCTGGGGATTTATCTGCCTTTAATCCATTCAATTTACCCAACACCACTTCCCGACTAACCTGAATTTCACTCAATTCCTCCTTTGACCCATGGTCCCCTGCTATTTCCGGCAGATTATTTATGTCTTCCTTAGTGAAGACGGACCAAAGTAGTTATTCAATTGGTCCGCCATATCCTTATTCCCCATGATCAACTCACCTGTTTCTGACTGCAAGGGACCTATGTTAAGAACCTATGTGTTCTATGTTAAGAACCGAATGTTTATATAAAGTTAAGTTATATTTTCATGCAGAGGCTTTCAATAAGAATTCAACAGTAGGACTGTACCTTAATTACTTTTCTGTTCCCAGATCTTGATAGATTTGTTGTATATTTACAACTCATTCTGCTTTCACTTCATATTTTGAGAAACTGATTATTTTTACGTACTTTTACATGTTTCATGGCATTCTGAAATTTTGATAAAGTATGAATTTTTGCTGGTTTGTTGAATTGCATCTTCCTGTGTTTTAGAATAATTTTGTTGCCTCCAGAAGCTATGGCCGGAAATCTTGGTGCACTACTTTCAGCATAATAAATGAGCTTGATCTGTTGATATATTTTTCACAACGTTGTCTTTATTGTAAAACCACCAACCTGCCAATAAACTTGAAATAAATTTGAAAGATTTTGTTCATGCTGAGAACAATGAAGCCGAATCATAGAATCGCAGAAACACACATAGAAGCACACAGCACAGAATGGGCACTCTTGGCCCACCTTGTTCCTGCCAACCCTGCTGCCAACCCTGGTGCCTGCCTAAGCTAATCCATGTAACTACATTAGTGCTATGTCCCTCCACCTTTCCTGTTGATGTATGTGTCCAAACACCATTTATATGTAATCAATGTGCCTGCTTGTACCCTTATTCCATATAACCACCATCCTCTGTGTGAAAAAGCTGCTCATCAGCATCCAGAAATAAAGCAGAAAATCTCTCAGTTGGGTTTTCTACCCAACTCAATTAGTTCCACCAATTTTCAAAACTTCCCCATTATGGTCAGAATTTTAAAGCAGACAAACCCCACAGGTAAATCCACTTTTGTCGTTTGATTGTCCACTTAGATTGCTTCCGATATGACCCAACCCAATGTTTCATTTCCCAGTAGTTCTTTACTAATTGCAAAACAGGACCAGCCGAAGACTACCACCTAATCGAGCTAAGGAAGGATCTGAAGAAGAGTCCCGGCCCAAAATGTCACCTATCCATTCCCTCCAGAGATGCTGCGTGACACCTTGAATTACTCAAGTATTTTGTGTCTATCTTAACTAAGGAAGAGTTTGGTCCAGGTTGGAATCTTGGAACCATTAAATCAAACCAGGATGTTCTGGAGACATTCAGCAGGCCAAGCAATATTATAGAGAAGGGAAAGTCAACATACTGTTCTAGTAGGTATGTTACAAAACTTACCTTTAGCGGTGCTGCAGTTCTGTCACTGACCGTGTGCGCAACTTTGGCGCCTTTAAGGGGGGGGGGGGGGTGGGGTTAAAATGCGTTTTTTTTTTTTAAGAAATGGATAGATGTTTAGATCTAGTAATTGAATTTTGTAATTCGCTACAATTGGGTAACTAACTAATTATATACTTTAATTTCAGGTCATCCAAGTAAGATTGTTTCATATTTGTTTCAGAATACTTCAATCTATAATAACTGAAAATTTCTTTAAGTTCTCTTAATTTTTAAGGAAGTTATGGGCTTTTGACTATCCTCGATCACAACTTTTGTGTTAAGTCAATAGAAAAGCAATAGGAAGCAAGTTGCTAATTTCCGAGTATGAAAATGCCATAACTTTTTTAATACTGAAAATATGAAAGTGAATTAGGTGTCAAATTAAACTTATTTTTATGCTTTATCTTATGGGATAAATTGCAGACTTGATTTTTTAAATCTCAAAATGTTGTACCATTGCTAGTTCTAGTCTATGAGTTTCTGTCATTACAGATATGCAGCTGAACCTTCCAACTCCATATATAACTAGCAATAAAAATAAGACTTGTAAATTAGAGTTGGTTGTATAAGTGTGCACTGCTGTAGTAGAAAGTAGAACTTCCCATATTTATATAATTGAACGATTACCAAACTGAAGTAAAACATTGCATACGGTGTGACTTTGTGTTTGTTAAATGGAAGCATCTAATAATTAATCTACCTGTATGTAAAATGGGCAGGAACAGTGATTTATGGCACAGGCTCAACTTGATGAGATAAAGGTCAGAAATAAAAAGAAAGGCTGTACAGCATCAAAGGCTATCCGGCACTGATAGGGTGAAAATTCAGTTTCTTCCTTTGAAGCCAATGTGCTTAGTAGAGCAAACATAATTTGTTAACAGATGGCTAGAGGTTTTAGGAGATGACATAGTTTTTCCCTTTCATTTACTATACCAGACCACTTCAGAATTAAATCAATGGCACAGAATTTTCCATTAAGGACATCTGCTGGGATCTGACATCTTTCTGTCTTAATGTTTGAAAATCCAAAGTTAATGCCAGCAGAGGAGAAGCACTTTAAACTTCTTTGAACATTTCTTTGTTCACACATTTGTGGAAATCATCATGAAACCAAAGGAACAAAATACTAAAAAAATTTAAAGTAAAAGCAATGAAATGGTTCACCTAAGATTTAGTGAAACTCTCAATTCAATAGGTAATGTTTAAATGTTATTACTTGTGTAAGGAGACTACAACATTGATTAATATTGAGTTTCTGTATGATGGCTGCAGGGAGATGAGGTCATGGTGAACTATTTTACAAATTATCCGGCAGCATTGTTTTAAATTCCATTAGTTTATGGCTTCCCTATTGTATCTTTACACCTAGTATTTTATGGGTGAGTCAATTCCAAACAATAACATCTTTCAATGAAAACAATATGTGGCCTAGAAATGTGTAAACATCAGAGAACTATGTGAGCATTATGCACATGTAAATCACTTATTTCCAAAGTAGAACTGAGTCAAATGTTGCAGCCTTGATACTTGTATCAGGCCCCAATGATTGCAAAATCAGCCTAAGGTGAGCTATTCATTGGGTATTTTCAGAACAACAGTCTTAATAGCAACCCGCTACTTGGGCTGGTACTCTCAGTAACTTCAATCTCCCCAAGTCATCAATCACAACTTCAGTCTGTATGAGTAATTTGAACATAGCTAACAATGGCCCATTTCCTTTTTCATCGTAATTTTTTTGCATATTTGTATATCTTTCTTTCATTGTTCTTTATCTCTCTATATTATTGTCTATATCTCTCATTTCCTTTTCCTGTGATTTTCAGTCTGAAGAAGGGTCTCGACCCAAAACATCACCCATTCCTTCTCTCCAGTGATGCTGTCTGCCCCGCTGAGTTACTCCAGCTTTTTGTAGCTATCATCAGTCATTTGAAGATCTTGGTCAGTATTTGCTGCTTTCTAGTTTCATTTTAAGAAGCTTTCCTGGAATGGAAAATTCTGGATAACGAGTGATAGAGGCTCAGGATAAAAACACAATTTGATCTTGTTGAGTGTTTTAGCACTTGACAAGTGTTTTAAATCTAGCACTTTTCATGGATCAATTCTCTCCAGGGTCCATTCAGAACATGATGATATACTTGTTAATTCAGATAATTTGTTTTAATGGTCAATAAGTTTTACTTCGGCTATTGCTAAGGCAAAAATCTTAAATGGTTTCTGAACCGTATATCAAATCATGGAATTGGTGGAAAAGTACAGCTAGAATCAGGGAAAGTGATATCTGGTCTGAAGGAGATATTTCAGTAGAGTTGTTTAAAATACATTCACAAAATATAATTGAAAGGAATGAAAAACAAATTTTAGGGTAATTTCAAGGAATAATTTAGTTGCATTAGTAAAATGTTTTATTATGCACTCTCCGAACTAATGCCAGAAATAATATTCTGTGCTTAACAATTCATGGCAAACTGCCAACGTAGCCAACTAGTGAGCAACATTGCTCACAGCCATTGGAAGTGATCTCAATACGCAAGGGATCAACAACTAAAAAAAACTATTCCCACATGCATAAGCCCTTTCTATTGCTAGAGTTGAAGAAGGTACAGCTCTGGCAGTGCCCATGGTCTTTATGTTTGCTTCCATATGTTCATGGCCTGCAATGCTCTTGGGGATTATTTAATTATCAGCTCCAAGGGAAAATCCAGCAGCGAAACTTGAGAACACACAGGTTGCCACCGTGGAGAGACTGGGAATTAACACCGTCAGAGCATGTAATCAAAGTAATTGAAACCATTACGACATTTTTGAGTGGGAGTTATCCATGGAAAATAATTTATTTCCCCTTCATTGTTTTGGAGGTTCCCACTCACAAACAATATATATTTTTGAGATTTAATGTGTAAATTTGGTTCACCCATTAACATTTTTGAATGCTTTTCTTCTTTACTTTTTTAAAAGTTTATTTTATTTTTACACAGACCGAGGTACAGTGAAAAGCTTTTATTGTGTGTCTTGAGTGTGGATGCACTCATTGTAACGTCTCTATTAGTTTATGAGGTGTAAAAAGACATTTTACCATGGAAGCAGCTGTAATGTGGCCAGCTAAAAACTAATCCACAGCTGCGGTATGAATGAGAATGACAGGCAACTCATTGGCCAACTGGCCACAGTTAGCCCAGCAACCTATAACCAATAAAACTCAAGCCACTCATCATAATGTGTAGGAAAGAACTGCAGATGCTGGTTTAAATCAAAGATTTAAAAAGAAAAGGCTGGCCAGGGTCATCACCCATTCCTTCTCTCCAGAGATGCTGTCTGTCCCACTGAGTTATTCCAGCATTTTGTGTCTATCCACTCATCATAATCACCTGCAATGAACAGCAGCCATCACCAACAACCATAATTAAAAAAATGTATATATTATCAAATATCGTAGGCCCCCCTCGGTCATGACTGACCATGGGTGATGCATCCCAGTTGTTGGCTGCTTGCTCCAAACCTCGGCTGGAGCAGCGTCGCTTGTGGCTGAAGAGACCAATGCGGGTGTGACAGTCTCTGTGGCAAAGGTCACATTTGTGTGTGGTCTCTGGTTTGTTGAAGTTGCTGCTCTCCTTTCTGCGGGCCCGCTTGTCTGCCACTGCGTTCAACAGTTTCTCTTCCCCGTTTTGAGATGTTGGCTCAAGGTACCTCTCCACCTCGTGCCGTCAGCTGCAAGGCTCTCCCAGGACTCCACATCGAGGTCATGCTTGCTTGTATCAAATATATTATCAAAGAAACAAGGAGTCTATTTGTCCCATTGAATCCATGCTGACCTTAAAGTGTTATTCTGTTTAATCATATTTCTGAGATATTGGTCGATGGTGAATGTTTTTAAGCAGTAAATTCCAAACCTTTCCTTCTACCAACTGCCTGAAAACTACCTGACTTTGATTTGTTCTAGTCATACGTTTCAGTTATTTGTTCTTTGTACCTGTTCATACCTCTAGTTTCCCTCTCCCCAGATTCTCAGTCTGAAGATGGTCCTGGACCACAAACGTCACCTATTTCTTTTCTCCAGAGATGCTGCTTGACCCGCTGAGTTATTGCAACATTTTGTGTCTATCTGAGGAATAACTCGTGAAAAGGTACAAAGAAGGAATAAATACATCTTCGATGTAAACCAGCATCTGCAGTTCCTTCCAAGCCTGGTAACATCTTAAAAGTCTCCTCAACAACCTCTCTGAAATGACCATTGTTAGACAGTCATTGTTAGAATCAACTACCATGTTCCACCGAACAAATATTGTCCAAAATGGAAATAGAGGCTGAGAGAGGGCAGGGATACAAAAATTGATTTTGTATCTGGTGGCAGTGAAACATGATTTTAGACTGATTGATTGATTGATTGGTTGAAGATACAGCGTGGAAACCTGCCTTTCTCCCATCTCGTCCACTTCTCCCACCTAGTCCACTTCTCCCACCTAGTCCACATCAACCAGAGATCACACCAGTTCTATGTTATTCCACTTCTCACATCCACTCCATACACATTAGGGGCAAATTAATCTACAACACTGCATATATTTGGGATGTGGGAGGAAATCGGAGCACCCAGAAGAAACCCATGCGGTCACAGGGAGATGGTGTAAACTCCACACAGAAAATACCGATGGTCAGAATCAAACCTGGGTCTCTGGCGCCGTGAGGCAGCAACTCTTATCGGATGCACCACAATGCTATCCTAGCAGCTGGAATCCTGAGGGGATCAAAGGTGGAAGAGGATTCGCTCCTACATCAATGGAACAAGTTGAAACCAAGTTGTTTCAAAAGTTGTGTGAATGGACCAGCATTGGTCCAAAATGATGCAGAGATGAAACAAGAGTTAAATGGCACTGGAAAACTTCACAGTTAGACTGGTTAGATCCAAATGAAGAAATTGCTTCCAACCAAATCAATTTTGGAAATATGTTTTCCAACGTAAGTCACAACACAGTGTTCCAAATTAATTCTGGTCTGCCTGCATCTAGTCCTGCCAGAACTGCAATCACCCTGTTGCTGTGAATAGAGCTTCCCATCTGTCTGCAGTTAGTAGTCATGTTCATTTAGTTCAGCTTTTACTCCAGCCAAGGTAGAAGCTGGTGGAATATGGACAGGTAGTAAAGCAAAATTAATCCACGGTGTGAAGGTGACATCAATACTTTGGTTTGGAGTGGGCAAAGATGGTCTCTTAACATAGGGTACGTTTAGAGTGAGAAAGGAAAAGATTTAATAGGAACGTGAGGGGGAAACCTTTTTACGAAGTTGGGTACATGAAAATGGTTGTGGCAGGCACAATGATAACATTTAAAAGACATATGGACAGATACGTGGACAGCAGAGGTTTGGAGAGATGAGCAGGACAGAGGGAAATGGGACTTGCTTGGGTCGGTCATCTTGGTCGGCATGGATGAATTGGACCAAATGGCCTGTTTCTGTGATGTCTCTATAAATCTCTGACACTGCTTTAAATGCGGACAATTTACAAAATAATACATTCATTTCCAGTTCCTCAAAAGTGAATCTTCTTCTTCTTGCATTTGAGGTTGCAGAGGTTATGTAACGCCCTCCAGGCGCTGTAGCCAGTTCAATGTGCTGTGAGGGCCGTGAGGTCCACCCCTCGCCCAGGGGGGAAGAGGACAGCGCAGTCGAAAATGAGGTGTTGCTCTATTTGCTGGTCTGCTCCACACACGCAGGCTGCTGATGAACGCAGCCCCCAGCGATGCTTGTTGGCGTTGAACCGGCCGACCCCTCTACGGAGCCGGTTCAGGGCGACCCACTCTTTGCGGGGCAAGTCCAAGCCGGGTGGGGCTGTGGTGTTCGGTGCAACAGTGAATTGCGGAAGTCGTGAAGTCTGCTTCCAGCTGGTTCTCCATGCTCCTAGTGTGTTGAAACCGGAGCCACAGAGGGTCACTGCGTGACGGGAGAAGGGGCAACGAGATGACAGACTTTGAGGTCCCAGTTGCTGTGGCGGGGTGGTGCAAAGGATGTTTAGCATCCAATTTTCTTCTCAATAAACATATTATCTGATATATTGTACCAACAAAACTGACATATACTATACTATCCATCTTAAGATATACTATATTAACTATAATGAGGTGTACTGTGTAATAACCACAACTCTCTTCAATGTATAAATAGTAGAACCTTCTCAACAACTTCAGTATTCAGCAGGATATAACAATTACTGCCAGAGGAACAATATCATAAATGTCTATTGTTAGATGTAAAAAAATACAGTGGGTCACAAAATACCTGCCGAGATGGAAATAAAACTAAAATTTCACTGATGTGGTCTGATCTGGTATTTCCAACATTTATTTTTTACATTTCAATTCTCATAGACTCATAAATACATTGTTATTCAGCCTGGAAACAGTACCTTCGGCCCACCTTGCCTACGCCGACCAACATGCCCCCTCTACACAAGTCTCACCTGCCTGTGTTTGCCCCATATCCCTCCATGTGCCCGTTCATTCTTAAACATTGCGATATTACCTGTCTCAGTTAGCTCCTCTGGCAGCCCGTTACATACACCTACCACCCTTTGTGTAAAAAAAGTTGCCATCAGGTTCCTATTAAATCTTCCCCACCCTCCCCCCCCCCCCCCCACCCCCGTCACCCTAAACCTATGTTCTCTGGAACACTTAGTATTTTTAATTATTGTCAATAACCTTAGGATGCCAAACTCATACTCTTGCAACTTGTTTTATTGCCTGTGCCCAGAACTTGACCAACAAAAAACAAGAATTTATTGATAATGTCTGGTAGCTCTGAAAAGGGGCTGGCAAGGTCCTTCATGCACTCCTCGTGATGATGAAGCTATTACAGTAGTGTGAGGCCAGGACAGGCTGAGGTGTGCCTTAAGATTGATTTAAACCAAAAAATTACACAGCACTAAAATTATATTGCAGGACTCCACTAAATCAGGGAGAGTTCTCCGATCTGGCATGCACTGGATACAACAGCGTGCTGCCTCATCAAATGTGCCTGTTAATTAATAGTCAAACTGGCTACTCTCAACCCGCCCATCCTTCACTCTGGCTGCACCTTCAGTGTGTCTCCTCCAACTGGCACAGCTCCTCACTCGACACGGAACCCCCTCACTCTGCAGCTTCTCCTTGAGTCCCCCCATACCACACCCACCCCCCTCCCCCTCGACCCCGCCCCACCCCGGAGCCTGTTACCTCACTCAGCCTCTGAAACACCTACAAGGTATCGAACGATCCCTCGTTCAACCCAGCTGCTCCTCAAACATAGACAGAAAATGCTGGAGTAACTGAGCGGGTCAGGCAGCATCTCTGGAGAAAATAAATAAGTGGCATTTCGGTTTGAGACCCTTCATCAGACTGAGTCAGGGAGGGGGACACAGGATGTATGGGAAGGTACAGAATGACGCAGAGTCTGCATTGAAGACTCTGGAGAGGTGGAGCTCACAATGGTCCATTGTTGGCTGGGGATGAGGATATAACGAAGAAATACAAAGGGCGAAATTAGCCAGAGGACTAGGGTAGGGGAGTGACACAGAGGATGCAAGGGTTACTTGAAGTTAGATAAATCAATATTCATGCTGCTGGGTTGTAAGCTGCCCAAGTGTAATAGAGGTGCTGTTCTTTCAATTGTCCTGCAGTTCAACTGGCCTCGCTCTCAGTATGCTGACTAACACCTCTGCCATTGGGACCTCTCCCGAAGCCCAGTCCTTCCCTCAATGCAAACCCTTTGTGAGTCTGATATTTCCCCCAGTGTACCGCCTTCTTCAATCTGCCCCCTCTTTCAGACAAGCTACTTCTCAGCCCAGCCCCATCCTATGGGCCTTGGTGCTGTCCCTCTGCTGCCCCTGAAATCCCAGTCAGCAGAATGTGCCAAATACTGAAGTACTGGATGACCAATTATTTTTTAACATGGAACAATTTTGCCCCACTAATAATTTTGATCATTGAAGTTAAAACAATTTTTTTTTACTTGATACCTTGTGTAAATATTGTGTAAATCAAACAAAAATAGATGGACACAAGAAGAAGAAGGCCCGAAACATCACCCATTCCTTCTCTCCAGTGATGCTGCCCGACCTGCTGAGTTACTCCAGCATTTTCTGTCCATCTTATAATCATAATCATAATCATACTTTATTAGCCAAGTATGTTTTGCAACATACGAGCAATTTCATTTGCCATACAGTCATACAACTTTGGTGTAAACCAGCATCTCTAGTTCCTTCCTAGAGATCTAGACATTATTTTTGTTCTGTCAGAAATAACATTCCCGAGCCCCTTGCCATCCTTGGAATATGTCCCTTTCCCATGAATATCCCTCCCTCCTTTTTGAATGGATTGCTCACCTTACATTGCAATTTTTCTCATTTATTGCCACCTCGTTCCTCGCCGCTGCTCTGACCTGCATCAAGAGGTCATGTAACTGAACAGACACTGCTGCTCCATGTTTGAGTGCTTCCACTTCAATTCTTATGTCCATGACTAAGTGCTTCTGCGTACATTTTTATCTGTGTTCATTTTTTCAGGATTTGAGCTTCATGTGAAATGCTGCCCTTGAACTTAATGGCTTGTTAAGCAAACACAGACACCATTTAGAAGTTAACAATGTCTGTCCTGTGCTCAGCACATTGAGGCTGCAGGGCGACTTGGATACTTTGGATGAGTGGGCAGATGCTGTATAATGTAGATAAATGTGAGGCTATACACTTTGGTGGCAAAAACAGGCAGATTATTATCTGAACGGTGTCAGATTAGGAAAAGGGGAAGTGCTATGAGACCTGGAGACCTGCAGAACACCGCTTCCATCTATTCTGCTCGCTAATGTCCGCTCTTTGGAGAGTAAGTTGGACTACCAGAGGCTGGACCTGGTAACCAAATGGGTGAGAGATTGCTGCGCCCTGATCTTAACAAAGACGTGGTTAAACTCGTCTGTTCCCGATGGCGCTATGAGCGTGGAGGGGCTAACAACATTCCGGTCGGACAGGAGCTGCGCTCTCAGTGGGAAATCCAGGGGTGGTAGTGTGTGCATTTACACTAATAACAGCTGGTGTAAAAATACCACAGTGGTCTCAAATCATTGCTCCCCCGACATTGAGTTTTTGACAATAAAGTGCAGACCCTTCTATCTGCCCAGGGAATTTACTATCATAACCATCACAGCCGTGTACATCCCACCCAGTGCAAACACTAAGGAGGCCCTGAATGCTCTTTATCGCTCCATCAGTGACTTGCAAACTGCACACCCAGATGGTGTTTTTATTGTTGCTGGGGATTTTAACCAGGCCAACATGAAGGCAGTTCTCCCACATTACTACCCTGCTTACCAGAGAAAAACCTATTGTGAAGCAGGTTAGGGTCTGGCCAAAGGCAGCATTACAGGACAGCATTACAGGACTGCTTTGAGTGCACAGACTGGGACATGTTCAAGAAGGCTGCAGAAGCAACCAACCTGGGGGAGTATGCTGCGTCTGTGTCTGCTTACATGGAAAAGTGCATAGAGGATGTCTGTGTCACCAAGACCATCACTATATGGGCCAACCAGAAACCCTGGATGACCCCTGTGGTACGTGGAATGCTGAGAGCACGAAATGCCGCATTTAAATCCGGTAACTTGGTGGTACTCAGATCCGCAAGAGCCAACCTGAACCGAATCATCAGGCTGGCAAAGCGTGCCCATGGTCAGAAAATCGAGAGCTTCTTTCATGACCCCCATGAACACCAGGCGCATGTGGCAGGGAATAAAAACCATCATGGAATAAAAACCATCACTGACTATAAGACTGCTCCACCACCCTGTGAAGACAACATAAACTTCCTCAATGAACTCTATAAATATTTAGGACGGTTCGAGGCAACCTACGAGAAAAGGTATTCCTCACTATGATGAACACGCACTCAGTCTTGATACAGTGATAAAGACTGATTCCTGGGATGTCAGGACTTTCATATGAGGAAAGATTGGATAGACTCGCTGGAATTTAGAAGATTGAGGGGGGATCTTATAGAAACTTACAAAATTCTTAAGGGGTTGGACAAGCTAGATGCTGGAAGATTGTTCCCGATGTTGGGGGAGTCCAGAACAAGGGGTCACAGTCTAAGGATAAGGGGGAATTCCTTTAGGACCGAGATGAGGAAAACATTCTTTACACAGAGAGTGGTGAGTCTCTGGAATTCTCTGCCACAGAAGGTAGTTGAGGCCAGTTCATTGGCTATATTTAAGAGGGCGTTAGATGTGGCACTTGTGGCTAAAGGGATCAGGGGGTATGGAGAGAAGGCAGGTACGGGATACTGAGTTGGATGATCAGCCATGATCACATTGAACGGCGGTGCAGGCTCGAAGGGCCGAATGGCCTACTCCTGCACCTATGTTTCTATGTTTCTATGTTTCTATGTTTCTACAGTGGATGTCCGTAAGACCCTAAAAAGAGTGAACACACGGAAGGCAGCAGGCCCTGATAACATACCAGGCCGGGTGCTCAGGGAATGTGCTGATCAGCTGGCACATGTCCTTACTGACATCTTCAACACCTTGCTGAACCAGTCTGTCGTCCCATCGTGTTTCAAGACTGCCACCATCAAACCAATGCCAAAAAAATCCGCAATAACATGTCTCAACGATTACCGCCCTGCAGCACTCACCCCCATAATGATGAAGTGCTTCGACAGGCTGGTCAGGGACCATATTACCTCCAGACCTCCCTACACACTTGACCCGTTCCAGTTTGCTTACAGGCCAAACCGCTCCACAGAGGACTCCATATCCTCCGTACTCCATCTGAGCCAGGAACATCTAGAGGAGAACACACATGTGCGAATGCTGTTTGTGGACTTTAGTTCAGCGTTCAATACAATCATCCCTCAGCACTTGGTAAGCAAATTGGGTTCATTGGGCCTCGGCACCCCCTTGTGTAACTGGCTACTGGACGTCCGCACTAACAGACCCCAGACACTGTGGGTTGGAAACAACACCTCCAACATCATCTCTCTGAGCACCGGCTCCCCTCAGGGCTGCATCCTGAGTCCACTGCTGTTCACCCTGATGACCCACGACTGTTGTGCCAGGTTTAGTACAAACCGCATCATGAAGTATGCAGATGACACAACAGTGGTGGGCCTTATCCGGGACAACAATTAACTGGCTTACAGGGAAGAGGTGAAACAACTGGTGGACTGGTGCAACATGAACAATCTGATCTTGAATGTTGACAAAACAAAAGAGGTCATCGTTGACTTCAGGAGAAACCAGCACAGTCACACACCACTACACATTAATGACATCGATGTGGAGTTGGTCAGTAGCACTATGTTCCTGGGGGTGCAGATCACCAACAGTCTGACCTGGTCACAAAACATCACATCACTAATTAAGAGAGCGCAGCAGCGGTTGCATTTTCTGCGCCGGATGAGAAGAGCTCACCTCCCCCATCCCGTGCTCACCACTTTCTACAGGGGAACCATAAAGAGCATTTTCACCAGCTGCATCTCTGTCTGGTTTGTGGACTGCAAAGCCTCTTGACAGGAGGTCCGTGCAGAGAGTGGTGAGGACGGCTGAAAAATCATCGGGACTTCTCTTCCTTCAATCCGGGACATTGCTTGTCCAAGGCCAACAGCATTATAAAAGACCCCACACATCTCCATCATTGACTGTTCACTCTGCTGCCTTCGGGCAAAAGGTATCGCAGTAAAAGGAGCAGAATGGCCAGGTTTTGCAACAGCTTCTTCCCCCGAGCCTTCAGACTCTTGAATTCCATATAATGTGCCACCACTATTATCTATTTTATCTTTTTATCTATTTTATTTTTTTATCTACTTTATCCTTTTGATATTTTATGTTGCACGGTGAGCCAGATGCAACAAAGTTTCGTTCAGACTTGCATTTGTAGGTGTATTTTCGAATGACAATAAAGTCTGATTGATTGATTGATTGTTTGATTGAGGGTACAGGGCCTTAGTGAGACCACACCTGGAGTATTGTGTGCAGTTTTGGTCTCCTAATTTGAGGAAGTAGATTATTGCTATCGAGGGAGTGCAGCGTAGGTTACCAGGTTAATTCCCAGGATGGCAGGACTGACATATGATGAAAGAATGGGTCGACTGGGCTTGTAGTCACCGGAATTTAGAAGGAGGGGAGGGGATCTTATAAAAACATATACAATTCTTAAAGGATTATGCGGGTTAGATGCAGGAACATTTTTCTCAATGTTGGGTGAGTCCAGAACCACGGTCACAGTTTAAGGATAAGGGGTAGGCCATTTAGGACTGAAATGAGGAAAAACTTTTTCATGCAGAGAGTTGTGAATCTGTGGAATTCTCTGTCACAGAAGGCAGTGGTGGCCAATTCACTGGATGTTTTCACGAGAGAGTAATGGGCCTGTCCCGATTTTTCTGCAGGCTGCTGGCGACTGTCAAGTTGCCGGCAGTCGCCTGAAAAACCTGTAAATGGAATGGCGACTGTCAGAGTGGAACACACACACAAACATATCGCTTCATTCACCAGCCCGTTATGCAGGTGGGGGGCAGGGCAAGCGGGAGGAGCTCTGTCTAAACAATTCATATGGTGCAAAACCTTTTACAATGCAACCTGTCGGTGTGCGATGAACAGGAAGGTTGGCGCTGTAAAAGGATGGCTAAAGCACAGTGTATGGTATGTCCTTTAAAAGACGGGGGGAGAGGGGGTGAGAAGGAGTGGAGACAACTTTTCAGAAGCCAGATAATACACGGCTGTGATGTTTGGTGGACATTAACATTACCGGTTAACCTTGGTCCTGAAAACTTTCCTTTTTTTCCTCAATGAGCCAATGAAATTCACCGGTCAGCACCGGCTACAACCTACGAGACCCTCTGAGAACCTTCGACCTCCTGGCAACCCATTAGGGCCTCCTGGCGACCCACCTACGGCTCGAGAATGCCCGCTGCTCTCCATGGCGGCTTCATGTTGAAAAATTCACAGCGACCATAATGAGGCCGCGACTAGTTCCCAGAATGCGGGAAATCCTCACGACCATAAAGGCGACTCCCCGGCAACCACTTGCGAACATGTGGCAACCATGTGGTGACTGCATAGTCTCCTGCAGTCACCTAAAAAGTCGCCTAAGTGGGACAGGCCCATTAGATTTAACTCTTAGGGCTAAAGGAATCAAGGGATACGGGGGAAAAAGCAAGAGAGGGGTACTGATTTTGGATGATCAGCCATGATCATATTGAATGGCGGTGCTAGCTCAAAGGGCCAAATTACATTCCCGAGCCCATTGCCATCCTTGGAATATGTCCCTTTCCCATGAATATCCCTCCCACCTTTTTGAATGGATTACTCACCTTACATTGCAATTTTTTCATCTGTTGCCACCTCGTTCCTCGCCGCTGCTCTGACCTGCATCAAGAGGACATGTAACTGAACAGACACTGCTGCTCCATGTTTGAGTGCTTCCACTTCAATTCTTAGGTCCATGACTAAGTGCTTCTGTGTACATTTTTATCTGTATTCATTTTTTCAGTATTTGAGCTTCATGAGAAATGCTGCCCTTGAACTTAATGGCTTGTTAAGCAAACACAGACACCATTTAGAAGTTAACAATTCTGTCCTGAGCTTTGCACATTGATGCAATCACAAAGAAAGCTCACTAATGCCTCTACTGCCTCAGAAGTTTAAGAAGATGCAGCCTGTTGCCAAATACCCTACTGAACTTCTCCAAGAGTGGTAGAAAGCATACCGACTGGTTGCATAGTGGCCCGGCTCAGAAATCTGAATACTCAAGAATAAAGGGGACTGCAGAAACTGGTAAACATTGCCAGGTCCATCATGGGTACTGACCTCCCAACCAGCAAAGGGATCTACAGGACGCACGCCTTCAAGTTAATATCATCAAAGACCCCCCTAACCACAATCCTACCTCAACCACATCAAACTACTGAACCGCTCAAGACTTTGCACAGTTATGGTTGCTCTATGTCCTTTGGTTCTTGCACTATCCATATTCTGTCCACTTAGAGTAACTGATAATTTATTGTATATTATTGTCGTTGCGCTGCTTCTTCTTTCATGTGGCGTGCACAGCCTAAAGTTGTTGGACAACTTGTTCTATTTGATCTTCCGTTTGTGCACGTCGAGTTGATTGCATTAGTCAAAACTGGGCGGACCACGTGAAGGTTGCAATCTTCCACCCCTTCATTGCTCTGCATCCATTAAGATGCAGTTGGCAAGAATTTCATTGTTCGGTTTATGTCCAGTGCATATGACAGAGAAACACTCTTGACTCACTTAAAGAATGAATTGAGGTAGGCCAAGGAAGCTGTACTTTATACATGTGATTGCTTCTATTATTGGTATGGTAACTATATACAGACTGATTACAACTTAGATTTAGACGAGGGAATTAAATGTGACATCTCCAAGTCTGTGGATGACACAAAGCTGGGTGGCAGTGTGAACTGCAATGAGGATGCTATGAGGCTGCAGGGTGACTTGGATACTTTGGATGAGGGCAAATGCATGGCAGATGCTGTATAATGTGGATAAATGTGAGATTGTCCACTTTGGTGGCAAAAACAGGCAGATTATTATCTGAGTGGTGTCAGATTAGGAAAAGGGGAGGTGCAATGAGACGTGAGGGTGTTTGTACATCAATCACTGAAAGTGAGGTTATCCACTTTGGTGGCAAGAAATTGCAGATTATTATCTGAATGGTGTCAGATTAGGAAAAGGGGAGGTACAACAAGACCCGGGTGTGCCTGTACATCAGTCACTGAAAGTAAGCATGCAGGTACATCCAGCAGTGAAGAAAGCTAATGGCATGTTGACGCTCATTGAGAGAGGATTTGAGTTTAGGGACAATGAGATCCTTCTGCAGTTGTACAGGGCCCTGGTGACACCTCACCTGGAGTATTGTGTGCAGGTTGGTCCCCTAATTTGAGGAAGGAGATTCTTGATATTGAGGGAGTGCAGCGTAGGTTCGCTAGGTTAATACCCAGGATGGCCGGACTGACATATGATTAAATAATGGGTTGACTGGGCTTGTATTCATTGGAATTTAGAAGGATGAGAGGCTATGTTATAGAAACATATAAAATTCTTAAAGGATTGGACAGGTTAGATGCAGGAAAAATGTTCTCCATGTTGTGGGAGTCCGGAACCACAGTCACAGTTTAAGGATAAGGGGTAGGCTATTTAGGAATGAGATGAGGAAAAACTTTTTCATGTGGAGAGTTTTGAATAGACAATAGTCAATAGACAATAGACAATAGGTGCAGGAGTAGGCCATTCAACCCTTCGAGCCAGCACTGCCATTCAATGTGATCATGGCTGATCATCCCCAATCAGTACCCCGTTCCTGCCTTCTCCCCATATCCCCTGACTCCGTTATCTTTAAGAGCCCTATCTAGCTCTCTCTTGAAAGTATCCAGAGAACCGGCCTCCACAGCCCTCTGAAGCAGAGAATGCCACAGACTCACAACTCTCTGACTTTCCTCGTCTCCGTTCTAAATGGCTTACTCCTTATTCTTAAACTGTGGCCCCTGGTTCTGGACTCCCCCTACATCGGGAACATGTTTCCTGCCTCTAGCGTGTCCAAACCCTTAATAATCTTATATGTTTCAATAAGATACCCTCTCATCCTTCTAAACTCCAGAGTATACAAGCCCAGCCGTTCCATTCTCTCAGCATATGACAGTCCCGCCATCCAGGGAATTAACCTTGTAAACCTACACTGCACTCCCTCAATAGCAAGAATATCCTTCCTCAAATTAGGGGACCAAAACTGCACACAATACTCCAGGTTTCTTCGCTGCCTGACATACCTGCATGCTTCCTTTCATTGACTGATGAACAAGGACCCCCAGATCCCGTTGTACTTCCCCTTTGCCCAACTTGACACCATTTAGATAGTAATCGGCCTTCCTGTTTTTGCTACCAAAGTGGATAATAGTAAGATTAAATGAGAACTTACCAGTTTGAAGTTTGATCTTGATTTTATGAGGAGTTACGTTGGCAATTACGTGAAGAAGACCCGCCAGGCCACATGCGCACCAATCTTCAAAGCAGCGGTATGAAATCACAAAGAACAACACCGAAGTGACATAGTACGATGCGTGACTCGAGAACTACCAGGTGATCCTTTATGAGAGAGGGTTGGGCGTGGTGGGCACGTAATCACCAACGTAACTCCTCATAAAATCAAGATCAAACTTCAAACTGGTAAGTTCCCGTTTAATCTTACTATTTTACTTCAGAGTCACGTGAGTGATTCCTTGAAGAGTTTAAAGCTTTGTGATTTCATGCCGCAGATTACAACTCTCGGCATCCCACTGAATTGATTGACTCGAATGAGAAATTAATGCATTAGTAGTAACATTGCATTTAATGCAGTAATAAAGTTTATTAAAAAAATATAAACAAACAACAGTACCCCTCTATCTGAGGGCACTTTAAACAGAACAAAATAGCAATGGCAAACAACCCTGGATCGGCAATCGGCCGATGATAGAAATTCTGAAACATCAGCTCATTTGCCCGTCCGGCAGCCGCTAAAATATGGTCGATGGACACGTCCCCTGCCTTGGCCGCCGACGTAGCTGCTGCCCTAGTGGAATGAGATTTAAACACACTATCTAAATGATACGATGACGTTGATGCTGACCTGGTGGAATGAGATATACAATTGTCAGTGTTAATACCTGTATAACCCAGAACCTGCTGCAGCCACCTTGAAATAGCCTGAACCGACCTTCCTTTGTGTAGTTGTTTGTTGACTAATAAAGAATGCTGATTCCATACTTAGGATTCTGGTGGCCATTGATAACATAGGCGTGATACCGTGGGGTATCTGAAAATGATCTTGAATCATGCCACCCTTAGTCTACTCTAGTTGTGTAGACCAGAATGTAAAATGTAATGGCACCTGCAGCCAATTCCATCCTATCTAGCCACAGCGTTTGCATTGTTTGCCGTCGTTGTGCTGATATAAGTGTCATAACTAAGGATGTAGCTGGAACCCCTTGGTGAAGTAATGTTAACCTATTTTCAATAACCAACTGCATATTCTTGTAGTGGGAGAACGTGTGTCAAGATCTCTTTACAACTCGATATCCTGGTTGAACCCGACAGAGTGGTTCCCATTTGTTGCAGCTGTAGTGTCTCTATAACTGAATTATTGTCAAATACCATTTAAAATGGACTGGAAAATGTCAATAATCTGTACCGTATTAAATGTAACATTAACATTTAACAAAACACTTCTGATCTCCTCAATAGGAATGTACTGCTTTTTTGGGTGCTATCCCTGCACACTGCAGTGAGCACCTTCATGGCTTGATGTGACAACCTGAGGCATAAGTCAATCCATTCAAAATGTGTAAGTCAATAATTGTTTTACTGTGCAAAGGCTGGTCTCATGAACCACAGTTTGAAACAGCAAGTTCTTGTTTATTGGAATAACCGTATACCGTTGTGCCATAATGCCTGATGAAGCAGGCAACATGGACGCTTGGCCAGTCCGACAGTATGAACCCAAGCGAGGTCTTGCTGACTGTTTTAAGACCCGGCTAATGAGGCAAAAATGAGGAAGACATAAAAGACCATTACTCCTATTGAAGCGAGAATGTATTTCTCCGCACTGTTGTGCCACATATTTTTGCAATCAGTGAATAAACATGCACCAACATGTTGATATTCGATGTAGTATTGAACCATACTTTCATCATACTTTGAAATCCAACACTTATTCTGTGTTATCATCGATCTGAACTGGATGATACACCAGTGGCAAAGGAGATTAAGGTAATTATTACAGGATACTTTTACTTGTTTACCATGTGAGTAACATATGTCACCATCGTAGAGTGGCAACTTGAATTTGAGCATGTAGAATATGTATATTCGCTCAATAGCCCCTTACCCATGGGGTGCATCTAGTTTATATATTTAGTTGATACCAACAATTGAAGAATTGGTAACTCATGCAATCTCCAATACCTCGAAGTAGATGATGGTATTCGGAACTTCTCATCTTAGAGTCCTAACATTAGTTTGTAATAACTGAATTCGACCGATCACACTACTGTAGCGAGTTTCAAGTTCAAGTTCAATGAGTTATTGTCATGTTCAGCAATGCTGAATACTGTTACTTCATCATTGTGACTGAGGTAGCTTCAGCTGACAATAGCATTAGGTTGTTATCAATGGTCTAATTGCTACTTACACAATATTAGTTCCTTGATTTGCTCAGCTGAAATACAGCTGCTATATTGCCAATTACTCTTGATGAAATTAAAACTCAGTTTTATAACAGATTGCTATAATTCCAATCTCTTGCCACAAGGCGGAGTCAAGGCTAATAATAATTAAAGGTAAATCCCAATGACCAACAAACAGTTTATCCCATACCCCAAAGCTTCACTGTTATAGTACAGTTATATTGCCTTTGATAACCTCTGTAATGGGATTTGCATAGCATGGATCTCTGACCCTTATGAATCTGTTGTTAGTCAGGAAAATAAGTTTTCATATTCAGAAAGTTAATATGCCCGACACTCTCCATTCTTCATAATAACATGCCTCTCCTGCCTTATTCCATGGGTGGTTTGCATGAGAACTTTTGCCCAATTTCTGAACCTTAATTTTTTTTAAATAACCCTGGCCATAATCCAAACATGCTTGGAATGCTCAGCCTGTGCTTTAAACAGATATTTTTTACCCTTTGCGTGTTGTACAAAACAAATGTAAATATTACAACTTGTGAATGGTGCACTACCCATATTTTGGAAGTGCTAGACCCATTTTGTTGAGTAGGATTGGTAAGGTGCATGGAATTTCTGAGCTATCATGCTGCCCCCAGCTCCAGTGAACCACTTACTGCCGATGAGCGCCTGGGGTGTGTTCTGAAACAATGCCTTTCTTCCCCTGTTGAAGAGGCCTACCTGAATAACAGATTCAGCGGCTGGCTCTCACATCCCCTTGTTGGCCCTATTCATTACCGGCACATATGTGCTTAAGTATGTTCTATTGACTTCTTTAGAGCCTGGAGTCAGTTATATCTTGACCTTTTTGCTCTTCCCTCCTCAGAGAGGGTGATTCGTAGGCAAGGAAAAAGATATCTTTGACACGTGCCCTTCATCCCTAGGGGTATGCCCCAGGGCCATACCCTGAGACTCAGTGACAGCAGGATACTGACCCATCTTGGTCTCTGCCTCCAAGAGGGAAACCTCTGTAGTACTGTATGCAACAGTTGCTGTATTTGGGATAGTCGTTTCAAACGCACTATCCAGCCCCAGTGAGGAATTCATCCCCTGACTCCATGGGGCCTTGCTATCCAGCCCCGGTGGAGAACCATCTCCCGACTCTGTGGGCGTAGCAGATTATGTGTGAACTTGAGCAACCCTGCCCCAGGTGTTGCTGGTGCCGCCTTTCGTAAAGGCCGGCACTTTTTGACATGAAACAGCCCTGTATCAGGCGCTGCTGGCATGGCTCTCCCGTAGGCCAGCACTTTCATACATGAAGCAACCCTGTCAGGCACTGCTGGCGCGGCCTGTCCCATAGGCCCACACTATTATACATGAAGCAGCCTTATCCCAGGCGCTGCTGGCGCGGCCTGTCCCATAGGCCCGCACTATCACACATGAAGCAGCCCTATCAGGCGCTGCTGGCGTAGCCTGTCCCATAGGTGTAAGCTCACTAAATAAACATTTTTAGTGTACAGCTTTACCTGTGAAGGGTTAAAACAATTTTACAGCAACTTGTGCTAAACAACAAGGATTACATTGTCATAGATATATGACAATAACTTTTTATGACTTTAACTTTGCCTTTAGCTTTTAACTTTAATAAAACCACTATACAATACATAACTTTGATTATAAGGAGAAACCCTTTGTAGCCCGACTCACTTGAGTCCAAATAGGGCTGAATGAGTCCCATTTAATTCCTTGCCTGGGGACCAACATCTGTGAGCCACTGACCCCACTGTCAGTGACACTAGTGTTACTTCCTTGCCGTTTCAACGGCATCCCCACAGGCTGGGAGCCGCTGACTGCACTGTCAGTGACTCTGGCTTGAATTCCTTGCCGTTTTACAGCATCCCCGCAGGCTGGGAGCCGCTGACTACACTGTCAGTGACTCTGGCTTGAATTTCTTGCCGTTTTACGGCATCCCCGCAGGCTGGGAGCCGCTGACTGCCTTATTAGCGGCTCCTTATCTCGCAACCCGATCTATTTGCCGGCTATCCACTTCTGCGGTCGGACTGGGCTTCCCTACAGTCCATAACCGGCACACTCATCGGGCTGCGAAACTGGCAGGAAAACCTCTGTGAAAAGAGGCTCCTGCCTGCAAACACTGGTAAGTAAAAAACGAACTTATCTCTAGGTTTAACTTACCACTGGCAGGAACTCTGTCCTGCCAGTCTGGTGCTTGCGCCAGTGCGGCTGACATACTGGTGCGCATACGGCCTGGCGGGTCTTCTTCACGGAATCTGTCCACTCACCCAACCTGTCCAAGTCACCCTGCATTCTCATAGCATCTTCCTCACAGCTCACACTGCCACCCAGCTTTGTGTCATCAGCAAATTTACTAATGTTACTTTGAATCCCTTCATCTAAATCATTGATGTTGATTGTAAATAGCTGCGGTTCCAGCACCGAGCCTAGCGGTACCCCACTAGTCATTGCCTGCCATTCTGAAAGGGACCCGTTAATCCCTACTCTTTGTTTCCTGTCTGCCAACAAATTTTCTATCCATGCCAGCAATTTTCTATCCATGTATTGGTATACCCCCAATACCATGTGCCCTAATTTTGCACACTAATCTCCTATGTGGAACCTTATCAAATGCTTTCTGAAAGTCCAGGTACACTACATCCACTTGTCCATTTTCCTAGTTACATCCTCAAAATATTCTAGAAGATTAGTCAAGCATGATTTCCCCTTCGTAAATCCATGCTGACTCGGACCATTCCTGTTACTGCTATCCAAATGTGCCGCTATTTCATCTTTTATAATTATCTCCAGCATCTTCCCCACCACCAGTGTCAGGCTAACTGGTCTATAATTCCCTGTTTTCTCTCTCCCATCTTTCTTAAAACGTGGGATAACATTAGCTACCCTGCAATCCACAGGAACTGATCCTCAATATATAGAACATTGGAAAATTATCACCAATGCATCCACAATTTCTAGAGCCACTTCCTTAAGTACCCTGGGATGCAGACCCTGGGGATTTATCAGCCTTAAGTCCCATCAGTCTACCCAACACCATTTCCTGCCTAATGTGGATTTCCTTCAGTTCCTCTGTCACCCCAGATCCTCTGGCCACTAGAACATCTGGAAGATTGTTTGTGTCCTTTGTTTGTGAAAACGGATCCAAAGTACCTTTCAACTCATCTGCCATTTCCTTCTTCCCCATAATAATTCACCTTTTTCAGTCTTTCAAGGGTCCAACTTTGGCCTTAACTATTTTTTTCTTCTTCACATACCTGTGTAATTTTTTAAGGAAAGGAATACAGGAGTAACTTGAAATTAGAGAAACCAACGTTTATACAGTTTCTGTCGTAAGCTGTGCAATATAAATGGGTTGTTCTTAATTTGACAGATTGTGACAAGTGAGGTACTACAAGGAACGGAGATTGAGTCCCAGCTATTTATCATCTGTATTAACAATTTATGGGGAAACAAAGCTGTATTCCTAGATTTGTTGATGATACTAAACCAAGTGTGATTTTGAGTAGGGAGGAGGATGCAAAGAGGCTTCAAAGGGATGTAGATTTGTGAGTGGGTGAGAACATGGCAAATGGAATGTAATGTGGAAAATTGCATGGGCCTGCACTTCCATGCACAAAGAAAAACAGCATATTTTTTCAATAATAACAGGCTGGAAAAAATAAATGATCAAAGAGAACTTGGTGTTCTTGCACACAGGTTAATAATAGCAATGTAGAACCAACAGAATATTAGGAAGGCAAATTGTGTTTTCATTTATTACATGGGGATTTTGATTGTAGGAATAAAGTTGTCTTTTTTGGTTATATAGCACCATGGTTATGCCACACGAATAAAGAATGAACTTGCGATGGAGGGTGTGAGTAAAGATTCATCACAATACCTCTAGTTTTCCTCTCCCCGACTCTCAGTCTGACGAAGGGTCTCGACCCAAAACATCACCTATTCCTTATCTCCAGAGATGCTGTCTGACCTGCTGAGTTATTCCAGCATTTTTCTTAATCTAGCTTCAGTATAAACCAGCATCTGCAGTTCCTTCCAACACACTTCACCACACTTATTCCTGGTTTGGCAGATTTGCAGGTTTGAGCAGAGAGTCAGTAAATGAGACTTGTATCCTTATAACCATATAACAATTACAGCACGGAAACAGGCCTTCTCGGCCCTTCAAGTCCGTGCCGAACAACTTTTTTCCCTTAGTCCCACCTGCCTGCACTCATACCCATAACCCTCCATACCCTTCTCATCCATATGCCTATCCAATTTATTTTTAAATGATACCAATGAACCTGCCGCCACCACTTCCACTAGAAGCTCATTCCACACCGCTACCACTCTCTGAGTAAAGAAGTTCCCCCTCATGTTACCCCTAAACTTCTGTCCCTTAATTCTAAAGTCATGTCCTCTTGTTTGAATCTTCCCTATTCTGAAAGGGAAAAGCTTGTCCAAATCAACTCTGTCTATCCCTCTCATCATTTTAAAGACCTCTATCAAGTCCCCCCTTAACCTTCTGCGCTCCAGAGAATAAAGACCTAACTTATTCAACCTATCTCTGTAACTTAGCTGTTGAAACCCAGGCAACATTCTAGTAAATCTCCTCTGTACCCTCTCTATTTTGTTGACATCCTTCCTATAATAGGGCGACCAAAATTGTACACCATACTCCAGATTTGGTCTCACCAATGCCTTGTACAATTTTAACATTACATCCCAGCTTCTATACTCAATGCTCTGATTTATAAAGGCTAGCATACCAAAAGCTTTCTTTACCACCCTATCTATATGAGATTCCACCTTCAAGGAAATATGCACGGTTATTCCCAGATCCCTGTGTTCAACTGTATTCTTCAATTCCCTACCATTTACCATGTACGTCCTATTTTGATTTGTCCTGCCAAGGTGTAGCACCTCACATTTATCAGCATTAAACTCCATCTGCCATCTTTCAGCCCATTTTTCCAACTGGCCTAAATCACTCTGTAGACTTTGGAAATCCTCTTCATTATCCACAACACCCCCTATCTTGGTATCATCTACATACTTACTAAACCAATTTACCACCCCTTCATCCAGATCATGTATTCTGAGTTAGAAAAAAACAAATGGAAATCTCATTAAAACTTACTAAGTTGTTACCAGTCTTGACAGGATGAATTCAGTATGTTCACCTGAGGCTCAGGTTTGTACAAAATGTCATGTTTGTATCAAAACTGACTAGTTCTGAGAAAAGCTCAACCACCTGTAATCTATATATTACTAAAACTTTCATCTTGTTTGTTACTATGTGTATGTCTGCCTATGTGTGCTTGTGATCCTGGAACTACGGTAAAACGGTACATGATAGCACCACCTTACTCACAATTGTTTTGTGGTTTTGTGTATCAAGTTTCGTTCAGATTGATGTTATATCTTAAAAGTTATTCACATATTTAACTTTAAATTTTTTTTTAAATTAAAACAGCGTCCCCACTAGCCCCGCCCCCTCTTGCCGTCTTTACTTGACTGGCATTATGAGGGACATCTCACAGGTCCTCAGCACGGCCTATGCACAATTTCAGACCACCATTTTTTTTTCCTCGCCTCATGGACACAACGGGTAAGTTTGTTTCCATTTTACTGCTGCTCAGGTCCCGCGGGGATCCGGGGCCTTGGTGCGAGGCTGGGGCTGAGCCTGCGAGTGGTGGCACTGCTGCTGTTCCAGGCCCGCGCGGCAGAGTCCGGGGTTGGGGAGAGGCCATGTCGAGGATCCAGGGCCTGGGCACTGAGGCTGGCTCTGGGGGCAGCAGTGCTTGCTTTCGGCCCGCAAGGAGGGAGAGGAGTGGGACCCTCAAAATCCTGGGGAGGTGAGGGGGGAGAGTGGGAGGATTGAGGGAGAGGAGGGGGTAGGGAGGGAGAGGGGCAAAGTGGGGGATGTGAGGAGGAAGAGTGGGCAAGGGGAATGGAGGGAGAGGAGGGGGGCAGTGGGGGAGGTGAGGAGGGAGAGTGGGGGGCAGGATTGGGGAGGTGAGGAGTGGGGGAGGTGGGGGATAGAGGGATAGAAGATGGGTAGGGAGGGGAGAGGGCTTATGGAGGGAGGGAGGGAGTGACTGAGAGTAGGGGAAAGGAATGGGAGGGAGAGGTAATGGGGAGGGGAGGAGGAGTGGGGAAAGAAGAGGGAGGGTCAAGAGGAGGGGGAGGGAGCGCTGGGGATGAGGGGCAATGGAGGAGGATAGGGTAGGAAGAGGGATGGTGAGGTGCAGTTGGGGAGGGTTGCGTCACAACGGGGATCTCTGGCATCACAACGGGAACCCGTCAGCCACGCCTGCGCAGTTGGGGGCTATGTGTGAGTGGTGGAATATTGCGTTCGGGGACTAGCCCTCCCGTGTGACAGAGACCCAGCAGGTCTCACTTGGTCTTGTTAACAAAATTTAATTTTCTTTCTTCACAGATGCTGCCTGATCTGCTGAGTTCAGATTTTTCAATATTCTGTATCTCACAATTCCAACATTGTGTTTTCCTCTCAGTCTCTCAGCTATGTAATTGTCTTCTATTTAAGTCTCATCCAGACACATAATTTTAATTAACAAGCTTTACCACACCCATTCTGCTTGCATCAGCTCTATTTGCATTTGCATCACAGTTTCTGCTAGTCTCCACCCTAGTCGCAGTTTCTCATGGTCTCCACCCTAAACCAGAATTTTATTTTGCATCTTCAACCCCTCCCCCTTTTTTGAAACATAAAATATGCTTGTCTGCTTAATTTATGTAGGAAATTAATTAATTAATTAAAGGTCGTAGATCTAAAACGTTGATTGTGGGGTTTTTTTCTGCAAACGCACCCGCTACGTTTTCATAGCATTTTCTGATTTATTTAAAATTTCCATCATCTATAGATTCTTGCTTTTTAATTATCTAAGTGCTGTAAAAGTTAAAACAGGCAAATATAGTTTTAAATCAATGAATAATGTAGCAGACAAGTTAAATAGTACAGGATTCTAGAAATGTAATAACACTGGAAGATGTGGTTAAAATAGTGATGCGATACGATACGATAAAACATTATTTATCCCAGGAGGGAAATTGATATGCCAACAGTCACCAAACACATTGATCTGCCCCAGTCTGATTTGGTGTATCTCATATTAAAAAAATGTTCACCTCATGCAAACACCATATTGTTTTAGTGATGTGACTTCTACGACTTTTTAACATTATTGCCTAGAGAGAGAGGGGTATTTTCATGTGATCTTTGCATATTATGTTTCTCCATACACGTGTGAAGGTAGAGAATTTCATTGTTTATAATCACTGCTGGGCCTCATTGTACTGTTTCGGGAGCACTCAGTAAAGGCGTGACATTGAGTTTGGACATCCTGGTCACTGTCCTTGAAACATTGATTGCAGTAGCTGACACCTGGTAAGTTTGTTGTGGGATGCTGAAAACACAACTGCCCAAAAATAACGCACAGAGATTGTTAGGGAGACTAATGGCATTTGCAAAGCCCCAAAGACCTTTTCCAAGCACGGTACAAAGTATGGTATCCTGGCACTTGTGGTGAAGACCAGGTAACATACTAACAATCTAATTTCTTAATGACTAGGTTCACATGTTAATCAATGCACCACATCTCTAATCAGACAACAACTATGGAGAGAACTGAACAGATACATTTCAGGTCAGGATCCTTCAACAGTCTGAAGAGACCTATCCCAAAATATTGTCTGCATTTTCCTTCACTTTGTTACCTGATGCTGAATTCTTCAAGCACTTTGTTCCTTGCTGAAGACTCCAGCATCTACAGTCCCTTGTGTCTCCAATATCTCTAATATTCACATAAAAACAATAATTATCAATCAATGGTCTTACCTAATATATGTCCCACCACACATTGACACAACTAAATCCACTCCAAAGATAGACACAAAAAGCTGGGGTAACTTGGCGGGACAAGCAACATCTCTGGAGAGAAGGAATGGGTGATGTTTCGGATTGAGACCCTTCTTCACCAATTGCATCTCTCAGCTCACATATGCTGTCATCAATTCAACCACACAAGGTACAATTCTGGAACATAATACAGTAATGTTCTCATTAACAGTCATCTCCCTCTTGCTTTTCTATCTCTCTCTTTCCTTTAAGGAAAGATAGCAAGCACATTGTGACTGCAGTAGCAAAGTAGTTCAGGTCTCTATGCCCCAGAGATAAAGTACATTAAGAAAACATGCTGGTGAATTTGAGGTCAGACTATAGTGCATCAATGATCATGGAAAATGCTCTTGTTTAATCTCTCTGTCATCTTGTTCCCTCCTTCCCCAATCCCTCTGCCACAAAATGATGCAAATTACTTATACTTTTTTTCCATGTCAGTCATCCTTGATTTTTGCTCTATATTCTCTGTTAATGCAGCTGGTATATCCCACAACCCCGCTATTTGCAACACACAATAGAGATAGGGAAAGATAGTCTGTCTTTAATCCACTCATTTGGAGTCACCCTATGTCACATATTTTCTTTGTCTTTTCTAACCCACCCTCACCTTTCCCTCCCCAAATTAAAACTAATCTTTGGACTCCCTCTATCCCCCCTTGTCACCCTGCCCCTCACATCTCTGAGTTTCCCCATTACCCGTTTATCCCCTCACCGCTTCTCAGGGCCGGATTTAGATGAAGAGAGGCCCTAGGCTATTCCACTTGTGAGGCCCCTCCCAATCCCCCACCCCCATGACGAGAAAAAGATGGAAGAGTCCACCAGATTGACACGAATGTGCAGCCGAGCGTGACCAATGAGATAAGGGCTGGAAAGCTGCGCTTTTTATTTATTGCCAGTGCTAGTGTCGAATTATCGGCTTGAAATGGAGGGCAAGGAAAATTACTGAAGTGTTGTTTAGCGACTATAGTGTGTTGTGACAGCATATGTAAGAAAGGCCGATGAGTGTCAAAAATATTATACACCAGGCCCGTACGAAGCCTTTCAAAAAGGGGGGTGGCATGGCAGGATTGCAAAAATGTTATGTGAAATAAGTACACGCAGTGCATACCACAAGCGCGAAGCTCAAAGACCCTTGTGGCCGGGGTCCTCCTCCCCCTCCCTCCATATCTCTCTCCCTCCCCATCTCTCTCTCTCTCCCCTCCCACCCTTCCCCTTTCTCTCTCCCCCTCTCTCTTCCCCTCCCCATTCCTCTCTCCCCCCTCTCTCAACCCCCCCTTTCCCCCTCTCACATCCCCCCCTCTCTCTCCCTCCCTCCACCTCTCGCTCCCTCCCACGCAGATTCCGCGCCGCAGACACCTCACCACAGACACCTCGCTGATAGCGCCCTAGATTTTGAGGCCCTAGGCTTCAGCCTATACAGTGGCTTGCAAAAGTATTCATACCCCTTGAACTTTTCCACATTTTGTCATGTTACAACCACAAACGTAAATATATTTTATTGGGATTTTATGTGATAGACCAACACAAAGTGGCGCATAATTGTGAAGTGGAAGGAAAATGATACATGGTTTATCACATTTTTTTACAAATAAAAAACTGAAAATTGTGGCGTGCAAACGTATTCAGCCCCCTTTACTCTGATACCCCTAAATTAAATCCAGTGCAACCAATTGCCTTCAGAAGTCACCTAATTAGTAAATGGAGTTCACTTGTGTGTAATCTAATCTCAGTATAAATACAGCTGTTCTGTGAAGGCCTCAGAGGTTTGTTACAGAACATTAGTGAACAAACAGCATCATGATGCCCAAGTAACACACCAGCCAGGTCAGGGATAAAGTTGTGGAGAAGTTTAATGCAGGGTTAGGTTATAAAAAAATATCCCAAGCTTTGAACATCTCACGGAGCACTGTTCAATCCATCATCCGAAAATGGAAAGAGTATGGCACAACTGCAAACCTACCAAGACATGGCCGTCCACCTAAACTGACAGGCCGGGCAAGAAGAGCATTGATCAGAGAAGCAGCCAAGAGGTCCATGGTAACTCTGGAGGAGCTGCAGAGATCCACAGCTCAGCTGGGAGAATCTGTCCACAGGACAACTATTAGTCGTGCACTCCACAAATCGGGCCTTTATGGAAGAGTGGCAAGAAGAAAGCCATTGTTGAAACAAAGCCATAAGAAGTCCCTTTGCAGTTTGCCACAAGCCATGTGTGGGACACAGCAAACATGTGGAGGAAGGTGCTCTGGTCTGATGAGACCAAAATTGAAGTTTTTGGACTAAATGCAAAACGCTATGTGTGGCGGAAAACTAACACTGCACATCACCCTGAACACACCATCCCCACTGTGAAACATGGTGGTGGTGGCAGCATCATGCTGTGGGGATGCTTTTCATCAGCAGGGACAGTGAAGCTGGTCAGAGTTGATGGGAAGATGGATGGAGCCAAATACAGGGCAATCTTGGAAGAAAACCTGTTAGAGTCTGCAAA
Source organism: Raja brachyura (assembly GCA_963514005.1). Next base: position 43,816,464 of record OY740785.1, on the reverse strand, counting down.
ACGCTTGAGACTGGGGCGGAGGTTCTCCTTCCAGCAGGACAACGACCCTAAACATACAGCCAGAGCTACAATGGAATGGTTTAGATCAAAGCATATTCATGTGTTTGAATGGCTCAGTCAAAGTCCAGACCTAAATCCAATTGAGAATCTCTGGCAAGACTTGAAAATTGCTGTCCACAGACGCTCTCCATCCAATCTGACTGAGCTTGAGCTATTTTGCAAAGAAGAATGGGCAAAAATTTCAGTCTCTAGATGTGTAAAGCTGGTAGAGACATACCCCCCAAAACTTGCAGCTGTAATTGCAGCAAAAGGTGGTTCTACAAAGTATTGACTCAGGGGGGCTGAATACTTTTGCACGCCACACTCTTCAGTTTTTTATTTGTAATAAAATTTGGAAATCATGTATCATTTTCCTTCCACTTTACAATTAAGCACCACTTTGTGTTGGTCTATCACATATAATCCCAATAAAATACTTTTACGTTTGTGGTTGTAACGTGACAAATTGTGGAAAGGTTCAAGGGGTATTAATACTTTTGCAAGCCACTGTAGGTAAATCCGGCCCTGCCAAGGCCCCCCTAGATCTCAAGGCCCTAAGCTTAAGCTTGTGAAGCTTATACATAAATCCGGCCCTGCCCCTTCTCTGTACCCTCCCTCCACCTTTAGTTTGCTCGTTTTTTTCCCTTATCTGACATACGTTTGTCTCTATTTCACCTGCAGTCTTTGTCACTAACTTCACCCCGCTTTCAATCACCACTCTCCTCTACCACCTATCATTTACCAGGCCTACCTTTCTTTTCAAGCTCCCCCCACCTCCTCTTTCCCCAATGCTCTTGCCAATGTCCCATTAATTCAATTCATTTGCTTCAATATTTATTGAACCCATGGCATTTCATGTAATTTGGACTGACATGCTTCCAGGTTTAGGATTTCCATAGGGCCAACAGCGGCCTCATCACACTTCATTAATTTCATGTTGCATCTTCCTTTTTCTGAAGCATTAAAAGTGAAGCCCTTCATAATCTGTTAAATCTTTTTTTTTCCAATCATTAATCTCCAAGCTATAGAGTGTAATTTTCAACTCAAAACAACGCGGCAGGTTGGTCAATTCACTTTGTTCATTTTGTGTTAACAAGATAATAACTCAAACATCCAGATAATGTTATCATTATCACCCTCTCAATAAACATTGTCCTTAATGGAAACTCAATGTATTATTGCTTACAATATATAAAGCTTGCAGGTATTATTTTGTTTCTTTCTCATCCTACATAAAAAAGTCATCATAAAGGTATGATTGGAAAACCTTTTGCTATTTGTTTACAAGGAATATGATAGTCAGAGCACAGGAAAAGGCCCTTCAGCCCAACTTGTTCAAGCTGACCTAGATGTCATCTAAGCTGGTCCTATTTGCCTGCACTTGACCCACATCCCTCTAAACATTTATTATCTGTCTACCTGTCCAAATGCATTTTAAATGTTATTATTGTACCTTCCTTAACAACCTCCTCTGATGCCTTGTTCCATATACGTACCACCATCTGTGAAAAGAATCCTCAGGAACACTAAATCTCTCCCCTCACATTCTTGATTCTCCTACACTAGAAAAAAGACGATATGTATTCACCCTGTCTATGCCTCTCATGATTTTATATCCCTCTATAAGGTCTCCAAAGCTGAATGGAATAGAGTCATAGCTTACTCAACCTCTTCCTATAACGCAGTCTCTTGAATCCTGGCAACATTTTTGTTAATTTTTTGTGCATATTTTTGAGGTTAATGGCATCTTTGCTGTAGCAGAAGATCAAAACTGAACAAGTGTGGCTTCAGTAATGTCTTGGCCAACGGAAACATAACATCCCAACTTCTATACTCAGTGTCCTGACTGATAAAAGCCAGTGCCAAAAATCTTCTGCTCCACATCTGTGACAACACTTCCAAGGAACTATGTACTTGTAATCCCAGGTTTCTCTGGTCCACAATACTCCCTAGAGCCCTACCATTCACTGTGAATGTCTTACCCTTGTTTGACTTTCCATAATGCAACACCTCACACTTATCCGAATTGAACTCCACGATCCACTTACCCAGCTGATCAAGATCCCACTGTCATTCTTGATAATCTTCTTCGCTGTCTATGGTGCCACATATTTCAGTGTCATCTGCAAGCTTACTATGTCGATGTACATTCTCATCCAAATCGTTGCCATAAATGACAAACAACCACAGCCCCATTACTGATCTGTGAGGCACACAACCTGTCATGAGCCTCCAGTCTGAAAAATAATATTCTATCATCACCCTCTGCTTCTTGCTATCAAGCCAATTCATGCAAATAATACAGAAATGCAGTTTCATATCAATTCCACAATTGAAGCCAAAGTCTCCTTAAACAAAGAAGTTAGATTTATTGAGTAGCATTTAGTAGGGATTTTTGTATGTTTTTATTATCGAGTTTCCAAAAAAAGTGGTTAACATGTTCATGTGATAGAGCAGAATTAGGCTACTTGGCCCATCAAGCCTACACCGCCATGTAATCATGGCTGATCTATCTCTTCCTCCCAACCCCATTTTTCTGCCTTCTCCCCATAACACCTAACATATTGTAGCCATTGCATTTCTATTAATCAAAAGACATTTGGAAGTAATTCAGCAAATAATTTTATTAAATCAAGAATTTTATTTACAACAAAGTATAGCACAAAACATATTTTGTTTAATCAATTAAACAGCAACACAGGGTACTCTAGCATTATGCACTTCATTATGTACAACAGAATGAGACAATACCAAGTCTGCTAAGTTATCTCAGTACACTTTGGAAATATTTTCCATAATAACAGATACTATAGGAAAACTTATTACCGTGTAATAATGTTGTTTCATTGGATATGTGCACTGAAATGCAGAAGCTCAATAATCAACAGCAAACATGAGCATTGTGTATTAATTGTTGAACATCCTCACAACTATAAAGAATTTACAGTGCAAAAGATTACCATTCAGCACATAGGCCTGGTTAAACATCCTAAAACTAATTTCATTGTTTCATTCTGATCCCAATGCCTTGTACTTTGATGTGTTTCAAGGAATCTTGACATTGATATGCAAGTGTCTGTACCGTTTGCTGTTTAACATTATTACACCTTGGATGATCCCATACCTAGTTATAAAGAAACATACAATGTATATTTACAATACATTTGTGGTTTACTGTGCCTCATTGCACAGATTTTCAATCAGTCATGCTTTAGGGCAGTTTCAGAGGCCATATGCAGATTTATAACACCATTCATGCAAAATTCATGCAATCTGTGCACCCACCTTAGTTCCTTTGGCATGAATCCACACTGTAAATATTGCCGTACTTACTGTTCATTTGGCATGTGTGAGTTTTAGTATTATGTTCAACCATTCAGTAATGAATTCCATATGGATTATGTCACATGACGAAGTCTGAACACATTAAAATATGACATGCTGTCAATCAGCATTATTTTATAATATTTGTGAGACACGATTTAATTAGTTAATTAGTGGTAAGCCAATGTTAGTCTAAGGAGGTTTGGAGGGAGTGAGATGCCTGTAATGATTATGGAATATCAGTTGGGTCAAGTGTTCAGTCCACAAGTATAGTTCAATCATTCACTTTAAAGGGAGTTTTTTTTGTATCCATTCATATGCATCTCTTTCCAATCTAGAGTGCAACTTTAGGAGCCCACTGTTCATTATATTTGAAACATTAAAATTAAGTGTAGTCTTCAGCCAGATTTATCCTGTCAGGGATCAGAACGCCCCTGGCAACAGAAAATATTCCCTGACACAACATTTTAGCCGCAGGCTATGTTCAAAAGATTATCTCAGAAATCCATGTGTTACCTACACAAGCTCAGGAAGGTGATGAATGGTTATTTTGTTTTTTTGGATGCATGTTGAGCAATTACATGTAACATACATTATAGTTAAACTCTTTTCTCTTGGATTGCCTTACCCCTTATATTTAGTTCTTCCTTCTTGCTTCAATGTTTTGGTCTTAAAACTCATCCTAATTATTACTGATTGTTATCTTGTCTTCCTTGTCACTGGTGTACTTGGTTAAATTTAAAATAAAATCTCTGCTTTGAATTTCTAAACACAAACAGCTGGACTGCAGTATGCATGTACTGTATGCCTTTGAGGCTAGGCAGCTAGGAAAGAAGTTCAAATTGATTCCAAATAAATAAAATTTTCATTCATCTGATAATGATTTAGATATTAAATTGAATATAGCTCGATAATAACCATTGATATAATAACCCTCCTGATAATATAGTTTGAATTCTAGACACATTCTTACACTTTTTCAAAAATACGTGATCCCTGCAGCTATATTAGGTCGCCAACTCAAATTAATTGAATTCATTTCTTTATATCGTGATATCGTTCCATCTTATGTTTTCTGATGTTTTAAGCAAGTTATAAATCTGCGTAGCTCAGCATTACAAAGAGCGTAAAATACCAAATGCATGATTAGTTCATTAATTAATGTTGATATAAATTAACAGGCAATTTAAAAGATAAATTAAATAATACATACAAATATAAAAAACAAAGTCATACACAGAAGACATAACAATTGGCATGTAACCAGATTTAAAAATCAATATACTCTGAGTGGTGATTATTAAACTATAAAGTTATTCACAATACTTTATATTTTTTAATAATATCTACATCTGAGATTTACAGCAGGTGTCCAGCAGGTAGCTTGAAATGGAATATATGTATTTCTATTCAACTGTCCTAGTCAACACATCTTGACGTCTTCATTGGCTGAGTTATACCAGCTAAAAGACAGGAGAATCATCAGTCTGGTCTCTATAATAAATTGCACAATATGATTGGTTCATTATTATCATGCAAATTTTGAATACAAAATTAAATTTCTGAGATATGCATTTTTCTGCAACATATGTTTTATGGTTTAACCAGAAAAAAAATGTGACAATGACACTAGCATTTCACTTCATACATGCTTCAATGTTAAGTCTGTTATACAGAAGCATGTAAATGCATAGTGAACGCTACACACCGCACAAACCAATCTCCAACCCCCTCCCCCATCAACTCAATCTATACCATGCTGTTTAGGGAAAGCAGCCAACATTATCGAAGAACACCCAACCCTCTCTCCTGTTAGGAAGAAGATAGAATAAGCTTAAAAGCAGGCACCACGAAACTCAAGAGCAGCATCTTTCCTGCTGTTATTAGATTCTGGAACGACCTCTCATATACAAGGGATGAATTCCTGGTCTTCCAATCTACCTCCTTGCAGCTCTTGCACTATTATTACCTGCATTTTCTCTGTACCTGTAATACTCTATTCCATACCCTGTTACCTTTCCCTTTGCACTATCTGATGTACTTGTGCATGATATAATTTGCATCGATAGCATGCCAAACAAAGTTTTTCACTGCATCTTGGTACATGTGACAATAATAAACCAGTATCAGTACCAGTATCAGTCCAGTTTTAGTCCTACGGATTGAAAGCATTTTTTTCTGGGCAGCTGCAAGAATATTTTATTTCTTAATGTTGCAATGAATTTTGAAAAAGAAACTCCTATATGCAATTTTATGCTTGCAGGGTTTAAAACAATTACAATCCATTGTTTAATGTGACCCAGTAAGAATGAAAGAACTTGAGCTGATGCTTGCATGCAACTTGGAAGCCAAGCAGTATTGAGTTAAGAAGATCATGTTTTCTCAAGATCCCTTATCAAAATATTATGTCACATACAATAGCCTTAGAGAACAGGAGTGCATTATCTACATTTTAGAGTTAATAAATTCAAACTATTCATTAACATTAAGCATTAAAGTAGCAGTCATGCTTAATAATAATTTAGCAAACAATGCTCTTTGGTTATAGTAATTAATTGAAATCACATCTTGAAATTACATTGTATCAAAATATTCATGACTATAATCACTTTAAGCATAAACGGAAATGTAATCCACAGTTCTACTAAGTACTTTGAACAGTTGGGAGTCTAAATAAATAGGGTGTAGTAAAACAAAATTCATTGGGAAAAGTAGATTGCAGATATCCATAACCACCTTAATTTGCTGAGGGATAAAAAATAACTGTATTTAAACTGAAATAATAAAATATTTTTGCCATTATCACTCCATATAGAGTATACCTATATTTATTTTTTTCAAGATAAATCATGCAATAACAATTGCAATTTAAAGCAGACAGCATTTCCTTGGGGGAATAAAATCTAATATAGAGATTTAAGGTCAGAGGTTAAGTCAATGGCCTTGTATGGAATGAAGAACATTCAAGTATGGGATCCTGAATTAGTTTTAGGTCAATCGCTAATCATTCACATAAAAGTCTTAAACCACTGAGGGGTATTAATACTTCTATACTTTTGTAGTTCTTTCTGATTGATGTTGATGCGAAAGGACACTGCTGTTATGAATGGAGAACCCACAGAGTCTCAATTATTAGATATAAAATTACTGTAGTAAAGAGACAGAAGGGTAAAAAAATAGTAAGTAACAGAAGACGACTTTGCATTTCGGAGCAGTGACTGTATTTCAGGGCATTGCTTGGCATATGTCTCATCACTGTTTAATTCACAGATTTATGGTGGGAATGATATGTTATCATCAGTGTGCTGACTCATTATAACACATTACATGATCGGACACGGTCGTAATTTAGTCATAGATTTCTGAGAATTATAAAAATTGCAGGATCGAATGCAAACCAAGAGACTGCAAATTTCAGGAGATTTAGTTTCTGTAGCTTGATCTACTGGAGAATAAATCAAAATACAATGGCTCATTTCATAATGAAAATTTGAACCATCAACTCAATTCCCTAAATATATATCAGTTAGATAACACACTTTGATAAAAGCAGTTTCACCATTTTTAAAACAATCAGCAAGTATGATTAATGCTAGTATGATTAATACTGCACTAAATCTTGTCACCATAAAGTTAATTTCAGATCAATGTTATATGTTTTTGTTTACAGTAGTTCCATCCACATTAACAAAATAGTATTCCACTTGATTATCTTTAGTAACTGAAAATACTTTTTTTTGAACTTGTACTGTGATGGAGTTAGTAAATGAAACCAAATGTTGTGGCCTTTAGGATATGGAGTTGCTGGTGTGTATCTGACTGGCATTGGCCTGACGTACTATGGTATAATATGGCAAATACCTTTACGTCAACTACTTTTAAATTATTATGAAATTAAAATCTGGAATTTAAAATAAAATTAGAAAAGTGCTGAGCAAGTCTCAACACATCCACCAATAATAGCAATTAGCCTTATACCGTTTCAGGTAATGGGGTTTCATTATCTTTAGTTCTTAGTTTTTGAACTGTTTTATTCCTTTCAACCTCACAATGCAGTCAGAAGGTGTGTAAGATGCAATTTTATTTAATACAATGGATCTCGTCCATTTATATTTAATCTACATATTCTGTTGGCGGCAAGTAGTTAAGAAATGAGCACCACAGATGGAAGAGATCTTTAAAGAGACGTTTAAAACAAAAAGTCTAGTGGAAGATTTAATAAATGAATTAGCTAATCTGATTTGCTCTGAGCTGCTGCATCAGTTAGAAAATAGTGGAAAATTATTCTTGGAGCGCTCAATCATGTACAAGAGTGAAAGTAATTTGTTTTGATTTGAATTGGGCTAAACCAATCTGCCAGCAATGTTATCATTTTGAGTTAATATTTGAGAGGATAGCCACAACTTGCCAAGCAAAACATTTATTATGTATGTGGCAGGCTGTATAATCTTGTTTCCTATTTTCAACTGGTCCCCAGTTGTATACAATGCAGTGCACATTATAAAAAGGCAAACGTATTATTATTAAATTAGTTAATATCTCCAATAGGTATTTAGGTAATGTAACAGTTTCAATACTTGTCTAAAAAAAAAGCCAGACCCTACACTTGTTTATCTGGGTGCTAGATGCACATATATCAGTGTCTCTTCTTTGAGTGTTGGCAATGAGAAAGGCAGAATCATTATATTTGCGGAAGAACAGAGGAATCCTAGATATCCACAGGGGAGGCAGAGCAGTTAGATTGAGTGGTTGAAAATGCATTCATGATGCTTTGTTTTATTAGTTGAGGTATAGAATGTAAGAGCAGGGAGTTTATACTGCAACCATATCGAATGGTGTTGGACTGCAACTGGAAATACTGCATACAGTTATTCACCATGCTACAGGAAGGATTTCATTGCACTGGAGCGAGTGTTGAGATTTGCAAGGAAACTGACAGGACTGGAAAATTAAAATCTGGATAAGAGAAGATGGGGTTATTTTCAGTGGGAGAGAGGTGACTGAGAGGAGAATTACTGGCATGTATTAAATTAGGGGAGGTGTTGATAAAGTAAATTAATGGTTCAAAAAAGATGAAATAGAGTGTTTAAGTAATAGGTAGAATGATTAAAGGAGAGGGTTTTTTTTAAATTATTTCCTCCCGATAAATAGATGTCCGGGACACTGGGGTAAGGCGCAGAAGCACAAGTCCACATTTTAAAAGTACTTGGATGTGTACTTGCAGATCTAGGACCTGCAGAATTGACTACTACTAGAAGCTGGGACCAAATTCGGTTGCTTTTTGGCTGGCCATTACTGATCCAGTGGGAAAGATGCCTTGTCCCACATTGTGAACTTTTTGAGGAAGATGGGCCTCTGCTCTCATTTCAAAAGAGCAGATGACCTGTTCTGAACTGCCATTGAATTGTAATTGGAGATTCGGTTGTTTTGTTCTTGCAGCTTACCTCAGGTAATTACGATGGCCTCCTGGAGGGCTACCGCTTTATTCATCACTTGACTTCAGGAAATGGTGGGTGAAGGCATGAAGCATTCAAAACCCCAAATCATTTCCTGAAAGAGGTGGAAAACTCAAATTTAAATATATTATTGGTAGACACAAAATGCTGGAGTAACTCAGCGGGACAAGCAGCATCTCTGGAGAGAAGGTATGGGTGATGTTTTGGGTCGACACCCTTGATGTTTCAACATGCACACCTGTCTCTGGTATATCATGTTAGGTTCTAAGAGCAGAAAGAGGCCATTCGGCCCATCATCTACTGCGCCATTCAATCATGGCTGACCTATCTTTCCCACTTAATTCCATTGTCCTGCCTTCTCCCCATAATCCCTGGCACACTTACTATCAAACCATACACATCTATCACATAAATACTACAGTAGTGCAGCTTTTTGTCAGTACTTTGGAAATTCGGTAGACCACCTAGCAAATTATGATGCTCCGTGTCAGATTTCTAGTTCATTATATCAGAGCCATTGGGAGCGAGCTCTGCATCAAACTGATGGCTTCACATTCTTGACTCCATCCTTCAATTCCAACTCCAGCCACTCCTTTTCTTTTGAATGTCAGTTTCACTCCAAGTCTACACTCTCTGGTGTGATGAGGAATGATTGTGACACCCACTGCAGTGCTGACACATTTGCAGATCCCAAACTGCATGCAAACATTCCTCAATATAAGTAACACATCGAGCAATGTGAAACCATTACACCAGTGCATTATAGGTAGGTATTCATCCCATCAGGATACTTATAAATATATATGACTGTGCGTCCCATGTTTATCCTAAGTGATATTTAATTCTAGCATCATTTCTGGGAGCAAGTGCATTGTTTAAAACCTGGCTCTGCCCCTGTTCATAGTAGTGTGTTGGGTGGTTTGTCTAAATTCTTTCCCATAACTTTCTTGCAACACATTTTGACTAAGTGATATTTTTGCCTGATGATATATTAACCCAGAAAATATCATAAACACTCAGCAGGTCAAGTAACATATTGTATGTGGAAAACAAAATTGAATGCATGTTTCAATTCGAATACCCTTCAACAGTGTGAAATGTTTCAGGAGTTTGACCTGAAATAATGACTGTTTCTCTTTCCAAAAATGCTACCTGACCTGTTGTGTGTTTTCAGTAATCTTTTGGCTTTAGAACAGATTTACAATATATTTGATGTTGATTTTCAATATATTAATATGGTCCTATTCACCTATTAACTCCAAAATACTGTTAATCGTTTAAATGCCATTAATTAACATTAGAATTAATCTACTGAATCCTTATTACACAGAACTTCTTCTTTTCGTAAATCCTTTGAGGGCAGACAAACTATGAAGTCCTGTAGACACTGAGCTAATGGTGGACCTGTGGAGATTACACACACACCCATTGGTAAAGGTCTCTGGAAGCCTATTTGGAGATGCATCGCTCTGTTCGATGCAAGTGTCAGATGTTGATATGTCTCTGGGGATGATCATTGGTATTGAATAATGCAATTTTTCCCGACTCTTATACCAGAGACATGAACACATGGAGTGAAAATGAAGAACTTCTGCATACATGTTCCGGAAGTTGCCAGAGGTTTCTGTTGTGCGGATGGTAGTTTGTCCATTTCTTCTGAGCAATGCTTTCTGTTCTGCATCCCGTTTTTCATCTTCTGAGTTCATCGTCATGAACCTCAGAACCACCAGGTTGAGGAAAGCTCCAATAACTGTCAGGCCCGTCAAAATGTAGACAAAGCTAAACGCCACATAGTGGGGGTTCTTTTGAAGAGCATCGTGTTTCTGCAGAGCCACATAGTCCCCAAAACCAATGGTGGTGAGTGTGATGAAGCAATAGTAATATGCATGGAAAAAGGTCCAATCCTCATAATATGAGAATGCAGCAGCCCCGATGCATAGGGTGCTAATGCAGGAAAAAAAGCCAATGATGACCATGTTAGCCATGGAGACTTCTGTATGTTTCATTCTCAGGCACTTCTTGATTCTGTGTAGGAGATATTTGACAAATGTATTGATTCGCTCTCCCATGCTCTGAAACATGACCAGGGTGAGTGGAATCCCGAGCAAGGCGTAAAACATGCAGAAAATCTTCCCTCCATCTGTGCTCGGCGCAGCATGGCCATATCCTGCCAAAGAGAAAGTACATCATCAACTTCCAGTTGTTATCCTTTTGGGATTTATTATCAATAGTAAATACTTCTATTGCATTAGTTGGGAATCTTAGCACTGAGGCACCAAATTGCATTTTTATCACATAGTTATTTTCAAGAATATTAAATATGACATCTCTTTTGGAATTTTATTGAACAATCAATTTGGAGTATAAAACGGAATCACTGCATATGAACTAATTGCTGGTAATTGAAAACAGAAAATTGTTGATCACATAGAATATGACTTCGAAGAATTGCACTTGAACTATTGAACACTTGAATCAATAGATTAACATATTTAAATTTAACTTTATTTACATTGATTCAGAGGTAGAAACATTCATATTTAAAGACAGTGTTGTGATAATTATGTAAAACAGTATCAATACACTGCAGAAATGTTTGTCCCTAAGGCAATAACTTTGAAGAGTCATCAGTAATATGCAAATCTATCTATATGACAACCTGAAGTGCAAACCTCATTAATCTCCAGTAAAGTAAGAGATTAAAAATAAATTGTTCTCAGTCATACAAAGTAGAAACATAACCTATGGCCCATCTTGTTCATGCTAACCATCAAGTATATGTCTACGGAGACACAAGGAACTGCAGATGCCATGTTACAAAAAAAAGACACTGTGTGGAAATAACTCTGCGGGTCAGACAGCGTCTCTTGAGAAACTGGATAGGTGATGCTGTGGGTCAGGACCCTTCTTCAGGCTTGTTTTCTGAAATAAGGTACCGACCTTTCTTCCGAAGAAGGGTCCCGACCTGAAATGTACCTATCCATGTTCTCCAGAAATGCTACCTGACCTGCTGAGTTTCTTGAATGTTGAGAGTGTACTGTCTCCATCTTCCTTCTAGGCAGAGCATTCCAGACTGCAACCACTCTCTTGGTGAAATGTTTCTTCCTCAGATTTCCTCTGAATAACTTACTCCTCAATTAAGATCTATGCTCTGCTCTGCCATGGGAAAAGTTTTGTTTAACTATCTACCCAGTTCTATCAGGGTCCATGCAATATATTACAAAAAAAGCAAATATTAATTTGAGATCTTTATTAAGTTGATCCTCGAGCTGCTGCTTGCCAGCAGTTCGTTTGGAACTACCAGCTGCTCTGGCCCATTAAAAACATAGCTGGATTTTCTTTCTGAAGAAACACTGGAAAATACATGGGGAATTCCATGATACAAGACTTCCATCAGTAAGTTCTCTGACAGGCAGTAAAAGGAGGAAATTGATTTCACAGGGTGCAATTTACAAGTACTGAAATTCATGATTCAACTCTTGCATTTGGCAGGGCAGGCTCCATTGGCAATTTCCCGCACTAGATTCTGTGCACCTCACGCTAGACTGCAGCCCCTGGTAGACTATATAACCTCCCATTTTACTTCAGAGTCACGTGAGTGACTTCGTGAAGACCCCGCCAGGCACGCATGTGTGACATATCGTCGACCGCATGTGAGCAACAGGCAGGGAGGAGCGATGTTCCTCTACTGCAGGGACCTGCAGGTGAGGAAAACACTAAACTTGCAGTCTTTTTCTTTTAGGTGACTCTGTCGCAGGGTCTCGAGGCTGCCACGAATCTGACTGCCGCGGCAGTCAGCAGCGGCACCAACAGTCTGGAGTCGGGCAGCCCATTAACCAGGAGGGTCCGGGTTCACACACTCGCCGGCGGAGGACGGCAGAGGCAGCCCGACTCTACACCGCAGCCTGCAGGGGACACCGCGGGCTGCCGGCATGCATGAAGGAGTGGGGCTTGCAGGCTCGCCATGCGAAGCAAACGGCGGCAGAGCAGCAGCCGACTCTACACCGCAGCCTGCAGGGACACCGTGGGCTGCCGGCATGCATGAAGGAGTGGGGCTTGCAAGCAACGGCAGAGCGGCAGGGATACTGCGGGCTGTCTGTATTACAGGTAATGGTGTTCTCCACTCAGTTTAAGTGAGTGGCTAGGGGCAACCCAGAAATGCCAGTGACTCTCCTGCATGGATTGAGGGACTGTGCCCACACTCATGGCAAAGACAGCTGCCATGCTACTCCAGGGAATGTGTTTTCCTTCAAGAAGCTGAGACTGCCAGCACATAAAGTTTATTAAATCATGAGGGTCTGGTCAGGGGAAGAGCTGGGGGAGGGGGAGAATGTACTGCTCCACTGGATACTTCTTAAAGACCCTCAGGTAAGATGCTAACCTTGAGTAGCTACGCTTCTGTACTAGACTTTGCTTACAGATGGATGGAGACCAGAATGAAGGCATCGAAGCATGCCTCCAAGGGCCACGGGACTTTGGATGGGAGTCAGCGGCCACCATTCCCGGAGCTTCCCATAACACCGGTAGTACCTGCTCTGCGGACCGGGATAAGAACGCGGAAATCGGGGAGCCCTGCGCAGCCAGGACCCGTCTCTCCACCACGGCTGACCATGGGGCCGCAAAGTGGTGGAGCACCGCGCGGGAGCAGGGTAGGCAAGACCCTGACTCCCTACCACTGTCACCTAAGCATAGCGACAGTGGAGCAAACGTGCGTAAATGTGTGACCCGCTCGGCGGCTCGTTCTGTCTCCCCTACTATGCAGGTCACCAGAGCCGGGGGAGAGCTGCACACAGGTCATGCCCCGCTGCAGCGGAAGGCATCGACATGCCGCCGGGGGTAACCTGCTAGATTGTAGGCCGGTGATGGATCTGCTTGGAAGTCGGGGAGCCCTGCAGGAGCAGGAGGTACCGGCATACCACCAGAACAGGCTGCCGGAGCGCAGACTGGTGGCAGCAGATTTTGGTCGGGCACCCCCATTGCGACGGGTACAGCTGACTATGCGCCGTCATGGACCCGTGTGGTTAAGGGTGATGGTAAGCCTGCACGGACATCGGGGAGTCCGGCTATGGGAGCCGGCACCGACTCAAAGGCAGCGGGACCGCTAATGTCCAAATGAAGGCGGACTAGCGGTATGTCCGTGCGGGAGTCGTACAGCCCCGCAGGAGCGGCTGCTGACGACGACCTGCCAGCGCACCTCTAGGAGGTGTGCTTCACTGGTAGAAGCCCCAGTGTCTCAGGAGAGCCTGGGGAAGTCGGCTTGTTGTCCGCGTGTAGCAGCAGCGGTCGCATGGCTAGGATGGAGCTAATGGTGGAGCAACTATATCAGCGGGACCTGGATCGGCAAGAGCGGGAGTCTCAGCGGTCTGGGAGTCGGATCATGCCGCCACCTTCAATCTCACCTTCGTCTGTCGGCAGTGCTAGGAGTCAACAGATGGCCGATTTGATGAAGAAGCGGCAGCAGAAGAGCCCACTGCTCTAGATCCAGAAGAAATGCTGGAGGTAGTGTCGAAATTTGCGAAGCCTGTATGTTCAGGGGAACCGCTGCACCCTAAACTGGCAGTAAGTATCAATTTCCTGACAACACACCAGCTCCAAGACCAGGTACTTTCAGAAACCATGGAGAAGTACGAGGATCGTACCTCCACCACACCACCAAGACAGCTGTTTGGGGAGGACCTGCCCAAGCAGGTCAAATAACTTGATGAGGAAGCCAAAACCGTGGGGCTGATGAAACCACCATCATCGTGAAAGGTGCAGACTTACCGAAGACCACAGCCTTATCCTCCCTCCAAACCTCGGGGGGGGGGGGGGGGGGGGCAGCCGGAAGACCATCAAGAACATATCCGCCACCAGCTCCCCAACAGCAGAAGCCTTTTTTAGGGCAGGGCCACCATAGACTACCAGCTGCAGGAACAGGGATTTACCGAGGCGATCGAGCAGCACCCAGCAACGACGGAACACCACAAACCAGAATGTCAGGCCTGCCGGTAACCATGGAGGT